>JAJJWW010000568.1:0-254276 GCA_023531295.1 Papaver armeniacum
AGCAATTTCCATCATTACCAAGCCCAACAAGAGAAATGTTTTTCTCCTCTCAATCATTTCATTCTTAACTTCAGAGCTGTGAGAGTTGCAGACACGGAGAAATTTAGAGATAGAATTAGAAATCGAGAAGATGAATAAAAGAAGAGACGAACGAAATCTTGCTGTGATTAGAAGAGGATAAAGAAGATGTTGCTGCTGTGACTATCAATTGAAGCATCAGGAGAATAAATTAGGGATTTCCTTGATTTGAGGGTTGTTGTCGATTCATGGGAGTACATTGAAGAAAACGAAGATACAAGGGTTTTGGTTGAAGAACAGAGGTGGTGGATTGCTGTTAGGGCTCAGGTTGAATCGATGAATACAGGGAGAAAGAAACTAGGGTTTTCCTTGAATTTGTGATCTGCTGTGAAGATTGGGGTTTGATCCAGAAATTGCAGTAGCAGAGTGGGTTTTTGATGGATTATCTGAGATAGGTTTACCTCAAGATTGAGTACACTGTGTTGCCAGGGATGGGAGTGTTGTTGGTAATGATTGAGGTGTAGTTCAAGAAGGGGTCAAGGCTGTGACAGTGAATGGAGTGAAGTGTTGGCTGTGCCAGCTACAGATGGTTGACCTGAAACTGAGATGTTGCTGTTGAATTGATAAGAACAAGAGAATGGGAACTGAGACAGAAGTGGCAATTGTGACAAGGCAAGGAGTCAGATGGAGCTGTTGCCAGGGCTTGATGGTGTTGTAATTGGATTGTGTGCTTCTATGGATCTGAAGCTGTTATTGAGCAACAATGTGAGATGTATGGATTATGAGTTTAGCAGAATGGAAGTTGCTGTGGAGCTGTTGGTGACAAAGGCTGGAGCTGAAATTGGTTGAGCAGCTGAGTCTTATGCTATGGTTGGAGGATAAGAAGATATAGCAGATTGAAGTTGCAGCTGAACTCTTTGATAAATTATGGGAGTTCTGGTGCTGTTTTGAAGAGAAATTGAGCCTGTATCCAGTGGTGGTAATGGAACTACTGAGGATTTATGATGGTATCTGCTGTAGTGATGTTGGTGAGAGCAATAGTTGCTGGAATGAAGAAATAGAACTGTGGCATAGCTAAGATGGTGTTTGAACTACATGGAAATGGGGTTGTAGCTAGCTGCAGCTGTGAAGAGAGCAGAGCCATCATGGATGGACTGAGGCTGTGGAGTACAATCATTGTGCAACAGCTCAGGTCTGTGCACTGGCCTAGAAGGCTAACCAACTCAGCTCAGTCAGGCTATCTCTCTATTTTAGTTAGAACCTGACTCACACAACTCGGTCTGACTTGATTTGACTCGACCGATTCGTTTTGACCCTGTTGACTCGCCCGAGTTAACTCGTTGACAGGTGACCGGGTGGACTTTGCCGGTCACCTGAGATACTTTCCGGTGCCGGATTCCGGCCAAATTCCGGCCACAATACCAGTTTTCCGGCGACCGTTTTTGGGTAGAGTTTTCACATGGGTTTTTCTCACACATGGGCTTGGTGGACTTCTATCTTTTGGACCTTTGAAGACTAGACCTAATTTTAGAAGTTGGAGAAAAGCTATAAAAGAGAAAGTCTTCTACAACATATCGAATATCTTATTCTTGGAATTTTGGAGAGCCGGTTTTGTTTACGCTTCTAGGGTTTGCTTTTGTTCATCTTCTTCTTTTCAATTATTATTATTATGATGAACTCCATAGCTATGAGTAGCTAAACATATTATTGGTTATGGGATAAAAGTTGATTTCTCAACATGTTTTTGAATCTATGAATTAGTTTTGTCTCAGTAATTTATTGTTTGTGATTCACAATTAATAGTGTTATAAGATTTGAATACTTGTTAGGTTGATTCTAATCAATCCGATTTGCGTTCATCTCTAGAGCTATATTAGGGTTTTCAATACGAAAAAGTTGTTTATCCCCGATTCTAAGTAGCATAATTGTGGGTAGTGCTTGTAGTGATATATCCTACTAGTCACAAGTGAATCATAACTTTTGTTAAAACGTTTAGTGCTTTTACACATTCGTTTGCATTGATTAGTCTTATTCCATAGAACTTATTGCTTTTAGGGAGTTAAATCTAATTGTGCTTTTACACTTTAGGTTGCTTTCTAGGAAGAATTCACATATGCATCTTTTAATGTGGTTGTGATGAAAACAGGGAATTAACGGGTTATACTTGCGATCAAGGTATCCTAGGACTTTTAATAAATACGAGATTAAAATACCAATTCTAATCATTGATGAAAATACATGTTTGTGAATGATACTATCCCGTGACCAATATCTTCTCCTTATTGATTATTCCAACTATTTGCTTTGCTCTATTTTATTTTTACTTTAGTATTTCGCTTAAACAACAAACATCCCCCCTTGGTTACCTTAGAAACTGAAAATTACATAACAACAATTGCCTCTCTGTGGATACGAACTCTTCCTTACCTTGTGCTTCATTTAAATTTAGTGAGTAAGAAAGTGAAATTATTTTTGACGGATTGAAAACCATCACCATGGGCGCATGGCGTGGCTAGCTTGGCTAGGTGCGGTTTGGCTTGGCATGTGGGGCCAAGGGTTTTCCATGGGCGCATGGAGTGGCTAGCTTGGCTAGGTGCGGTTTGGCTTGGCATGTGGGGCCAAGGGTTTGCCATGGGCGCATGGCGTGGCTAGCTTGGCTAGGGCCAAGGCAAGGCGTGTTTGTCTTGGCATGTGGGGCCAAGGGTTTGCCATGGGCGCATGAGGTGGCTAGCTCGGATATGTGCGGTTTGGATTGGCATGTGTGGCCAAGGGTTTGCCATGGGCGCATGGACTGGCTAGCTTGGCTAGCTGCGGTTTGGCTTGGCATGTGGGGCCAAGGGTTTGCCATGGGCGCATGGAGTGGCTAGCTTGGCTAGGTACGGTTTGGCTTGGCATGTGGGGCCAAGGGTTTGCCATGGGCGCATGGAGTGGCTAGCTTGGCTAGGTACGGTTTGGCTTGGCATGTGGGGCCAAGGGTTTGCCATGGGCGCATGGCGTGGCTAGCTTGGCTAGGTTCGTGACCAAGCTAGGTTTTTGGGCCAACGGTCGTTTGGTAACCTCAGACGACTAGAATTTGCTCCTGGGATTGAAGGGCGGCCGTTGATTGTCGCACGCCTTCGTTTTGGTAGCCGCGTAGGGAAGGCCAGCAAGGTGGCGCGGCTAGGTTGGCATGGGGCCATGGCAAGGTGCGTTTGGCATGGCGCGGTAGGTGTGGATGGCATGGTTTGCCATTGGCAATAGGGTGCGACTAGCATGGTTGGAATGCCTTGGCGCGGTAGGTGTGGCTGGCATGGTTTTCCATTGGCACTGGGGTGCGGCTAGCATGGTTGGCATGACTTGGCGCGGTATGTGTGGCTGGCATGGTTAGCCATTGGCACAGGGGTGCGGCTAGCATGGTTGGCATGCTTTGGCGCGGTAGGGGTGGCTGGCATGGTTAGCCATTGTCACAGGGGTGCGGCTAGCATGGTTGGCATGCTTTGGCGCGGTAGGTATGGCTGGCATGGTTAGCCATTGGCACATGCGGTGTGAGAATTAGGGTTTTGGTATGTCGAAACCCTAATCAAAGATTAAAAAAGGTACCCCGGTAATTTTCTCATGAGACAAATTAAAGGGTTCCATAAATGTTCTTGGTTTGGACATTATTACTCAAGTTCTCGGACGTCACCTGTCGACTAGGGTTTTACGATTTTACCCCTAAGCTAAAAACCACCATCAACATTAAGTCCCCTGCTTAGCTCGGAACAGGTGCCTTGTTTCGAGGTAAGCATATGATGGTGACAGACAAGGTCGGAATCAAGATGTAAATCATTGCAAAGATGGTCAGGAAAATCTGACTAACCTTTTTGAGGGGTGAAGAGAGTTCTTGCTTCCGGTGTTGGCGACCCTGCGTAAGTTGTACTGGGGATGCAGACCGTGGAGTGGTGAGACGAAAGTTGCTGGCTTGATCTGGACGTATATCACCGAGGCAAAGCGGGCGCGGTCTTGGAAGGCAAAGCAAGCGCGGCTTGGAGAGGCAAAGTATGGTGGTCGGTTTGGAACGTGGGGCCAAGGGGTGGCGCAGTCTTGGGAAGGCAAGCATGGTGAATGGCTTGACACGGTTGCTATTTGTGGTAAGGAGAGTTCATGATCCCGTGTTTGGCAGCCTTTCCTAGATTTTATTTGTGTAGACCGTGAAGCGGTGAGGTGAGAGAGACGTTGACTTAATCTGGCTACTCATCGTCTTGGCTGGGTTAGGGAACATCATGATACTGGCTTGACGAGTTGTTGGTGTCGGCGTGGCAAGCCATGGCATGGACATCCTGGCATGATAGGGCCTGCGGTAATGGAGTGGACGGCTTGGCGTGGTACGGCCATGGCAAGGCGCGGTTTGCTTGGTGATTTGTCTTCAAGGCGCGTACGGACGGTGTGGCATGGTGGGACCAAGACGTTGTGCGGTTAGCTTGGTGATTTGCTTTCAAGGGCCCAGCTGCCTCTTTTCCTTACTTGGCTCAAACAGGAAGTTCTTTTCTCTTCAAAAACCCGAGAGTGTTATGCCCACAAAAGGGGCGTTACTCCTTCTGCTTAGGTTACGTTACCGTTTTTGCTTCCGAATCTCAGTGATGGAGGCGGGAAAGCAAAACACGAGCTAGCATGTCTCAAATACGTTCTTCCACGTTCTCTCACCAAACCCTAATTATTTGCACAGCCAGGCATGAGGCTTTCCCTTATATTGACTGGTGGGATGAAGTTTAATTAGGATCGGATATCATGCCTTAACTCACGACTAGTATAAAAACTTTCCTTTTCGGGACTGCATCGTTCTGCTGAACATAAAAGATGATCTTGAACCCTCCATTCGCATAGTTCGTCCGCGCCCATCCTCTTCACATGTATCGTCTCGTGTTTTCTTCCGATTCTCATTTTATCCTCTTTCTTATGTATGTTGTTAGTATAGATGGGGTGAGAACTTGACCACTTTCTCTGTTCTTTGTAGTGTATGATGGGATCCTCCAGAGACAGCCATACCTTTAATTCTTCGGAGAAAAACTTTGGAATCGGCGAAGACCAGTTTTCTTCTTATAAGGAGGCATTAGGTAGAATCGAATCTCTGTTCCATGAAACTGATGGAATTACCAAGAACCTTCCTTCTATCTATCTCGGTGAAGTGTGGGCGCGTGTTCAGACTTTCTTGGGTTCGGTGAACATGGAGGAGGAATGGGAAGGTGGTGAAGAACCCTGGTGTGTTGAGAAGATCCAGTGCAATGCTAGGGCGGATCGGTCTGCTCCTAGGTTGAAACAACGGAGAACTGAGCCTGTGGGACTTTTAGAGGAAAGCCAACGTAACTTCTTCGTTCAGGACGACGTTATAATTCTCGATCCTGATGCAGATGAATCAAGAAATCTTCCTCGAGAGGTCGCTGAGAAGACCTTTGAGGAAAACACTGCGTTTGACAAGGCTGAAGCAGCTTTCGGAGTTGGCGTCGGAGATGTCGTCAGCGACATTGGGGGCATCATGGTGGCATATGCTGGACCAGTTGTTGAAGCGGGTGCCGGAAAAGAGATGGACGTTGTTGTCGCCGAGGTTGCTTCGGGATGGGATGTTGAGGTTCTTGCTACTAATGCCGTCGAATGGAATCTTCACGCCCGAGAGATTGTTGGGGAAAGTGCTTGAAAATAGCCTTGACCGAGGGGACTCGTGTTCCATCTTTCGATGACTAGTTTCTCCCTTTTATCGTTCCTGTTTGTTGCTTAGTCGTCTTGATTTTTTTTTTTTTTTTTTTTTTTGTAGACTCATCTTTACCTTCTTCTTCGCCAATTAACGTTCCACTTTTTTTTTTTTTTTGAATAATTGAATAAGGTATTTCTGGTTGTGATATGATGGCCAATGGCTTTTTCATAGGTTTTGGGTTAGTTGGATGTATTTCTCTGAGATCAGGAGAACCCATTCGGAAAGAGATGTATGTTTATTTTTTTTTTAATGAAAATGGAATTCCGGAGAAGAATACAAACAGTGTATTCATCTTGGGGAAATACATATATCAAGAGAAACTATCGAAGGAAATACTAAAGGGAGAGTGGTTGGAAAAGTACAACATTTTAGGGATGGGAAAGCTTGAGCCATCGCGAGTGGACTATCACGCCTTCCGGCTTGTCTGTGTTGATGAGCTTGCAGTATCCTCCAAAAAGAACGTCTGCCACCAGATACGGCTCGTCTTCTCTTTCATCATGAGAACCAATTCGAGCAGCTATTTTTACCGTCATCTTCCAAACTTGAAATGAGTTTACCTTAATCAATATATCTCCGATTGAAAACGGGTTTAGGCGTTGTGTAGCCGTTTGAATCTTGGCCACGTCGGTTTCGGTGGCTGCTTCTAAGTTTCTTGCAAAGTGTTTGAATGACCCAGCACCCCATTCACATCTTTTGACGGTGTTTGTGTCAGTAATTGCGCCGAGTCTCCATGATAGGATAGGGGAAGAAATGACTGGTCGTAGAGAAGATCGCTCGGCCAGGCTTACTTGCGTTTGGAATCCATGAGTTAGCGCCAACAGGTCTTCTCATGGCGTCCGGGTTCCCTCGATAACTCTTCGATGCAGCAGCAAGTGGGACGGTTTGTTGGAGATTCTTTCGGGCGTTGTCATTGGTAGAGGGGATGTACCTAATTTTGCCTTGTTGTCGAGTACCCATAAGTGCCCCAATATCATGTCGTAACCCAGCTCTTTGACAATGTGGAATCTGTTATGCGTTATAGCGTCTCATATCTTGACCTCGAGGTTGATGTAGCCATGCACGTTCAAGGCTTCTCCTCCCGGGTTCTTAATCACAGACGGGGAATGGGTAGCGTCTTGTTTCGTAAATCCCGCAGCTTTCAGTGCCTTGAAAGTAATAATGTTGAAGTCAGAGGCCGCATCGATGAGTTTGTTGTCGAATTCAATATCTCTTAAATGGGATGTGGTCAGCAGTCCCCAGTTGCCTCTTTCGATTTCGCCCGCTGGGAAAGCTTGGGCCCTTGGCGCAGTTTTCATGGAGGGAAAAAGCCGTCCGCCCGAAACAACGCGATTGAGAGCCGCGAAAATATCTTGGCACTGCACCTTGGAAAGGTAGAGAATTTCGCATATGTGCAGCATTATGGATTGTACAGTCTCGTGCACGGAGTCCCCAGAGACCCCGCAATTCCTTACTGGAAGTGGGTCTCGATGTACTCCCTCGTTTCCTAGTTGGAGCTCCCCTGCTTCTATCTTTTCTTTGGAGATATGCTTCAGTCTGTTGAAATCACTGGTTGGGTGGTGAACAAATCTGTAGTAGTGGCAGTATTTGGGGTTCGCCATCTCGGCCTCAGTCGGTGGGCGTCTGGGAGGTGGCCGTCTGATAACATCATCTTGAATCCATGCTTCTAAGAGATCAATCACCTCCTCGATGGGAAATGGGAATTCCGGGGCATTCCCTTTCGTGATGACGCATGGGAGCTTTAGCGGCGGCCTTCCGTGGCGGAGTTTCCCATTGTGCCGGTGCTTCACATTTAGGCTGATGGTCTGCAGCTGGGGCCTTCCTTTTCCATCTCTCGTTTACTACATTCACATAGGGGGGCCAGCGTTAAATTGCTTGCTGGTGAGGCACCTATTCCCTCGAGTTTCGCTCATGTCTTCGGTTCAAGGCGGTCTAGCTCTTTCCAATAATGCTGGTGCTGTCATTGCGGATCGTATGGCAGCTTCATGGAGTTGGGAGAATGTCTGGAAACGCAAGTTATCTAGCAGGGCGCGGTAGATAGGAGCCATACCATTGATGCACGTGTTCACCAGCTGCTGTTCAGTCACGTTTGGGTCATGAAAGTCCAGTGCTTAAACCCTGAATCTCTTAACAAAATCATTAGGATGTTCGTTGTCCCACCGGTACATTCTTCCTAGGTTTTAGAAAGTAACTTGTTCAGACACGAAGAAGTACTTCTTGTAAAATACAGTAACCATGCTATCCCAATTGGGGATACTGTTCGGCAGGATGCTGTTGTACCATGTATACGCCCTTCCGGTAAGTGATTTTGAAAACTCCCTCAGACAAAGAATTTGATTGTATTCATGCTCGCCTAGGGACTCCAAAAAGCGGGAGACATGCTCACGTGCATTTCCGGTGCCATCGTACATAGTGAATTGAGGAGAGGAGTACCCTCTTGGAAGAGGGATTCTTTGTATTTCACATGGGTAAGGAGGTTGATGTTGGTGCATGTCTACTTCATCATTCTTGACTCAGTTGCGGAGAAGTTGCTCCAGATCCTCTCGCGTAACGATGTTGGACGGATGGCTTCTTTCCGATGGGGTTCTAGCGCGAATCTCCTCATCCGCAGAGACATGTTCCGCCGAGGTGCTAGCGTCGGGGGTGTTGGAGGCGTTTCTTAACGGCTCTGGAGGGCGTGACTCACGTGGTAGCCGCTCTGCTAGGGCCTTGAGAAAGGCGAGTACTTCTTTCTATGTTGAAACCATATCCGTCTGGGCTCTAGCGAGAACTTCCTGTCGTTCCATCAAATCAGCGATGGTGACATAGGGTCGGCTTCCTCTGGTTCCTCCGGTTTCTCGTCCCGTCGGTGGGGTAATTGGAGTTTTAGTGGTGGTTTGAGGTGCCATGCTTGACGAAGCGTTAGGAGCGGTAGCGGCGGCCAAAGCTCGGTGGCCGGTGGCGTAACGCCCGAAGGGGTGCTTTCGGCACTGCCGTGGTTAGTAGGTTGTCCAGGGACATTAGAGACGGCGGCAGCTCTGGCCCTGGTGATCGGCGGTGTTACACTTGAAGGAGTGCTTCGGTGTTACCGTGGTCAGTAGGTGACACGGCGACGTTGTTGGAAGTGACGTTAACATCAGGGATGTGTTCTATGCTGGTGTTCTCGGCAGCTGATCCGGATCTAAGTTCTACCATGTTGGGATCGGTGTTTTGAAAAATGGAATCAGGAATTGAAAGATGATATTGTAACCGATAGATCAATCTCCCACTGTGGTCGCTAATTGTTTGTAGGTGAAAATGGTTTCTGCTGATTTCAGTAATTTTGGGTGTACGGGTGAGAAACAATTTAAACCCTATACAATGTACTGCAAGGGAGTACTTTAGATTCGAGAGATCAATCTGTACAATTCCGGCCTAAACTAAGAAATGGTCGTTCCAGACTTGCTTCGGTCACAAAGTGAAGGAGAATGGGTTGGTTTTTGGGAGGGAAGCAAGGAAAGTGATGAGACCATAATAGTTGATTCTGGAAGAGTAGTTGTGTTACTACGACTTGTATCAGAAAAGTGGGAAGGCTAACAAATGGTAAGCTAGCAAGTATTTTCTAAGTGTTATGTATTCCTGAATGAACTTGTTGTTCGGTGGAAATAGGTAAGACCTATTTATACAAGTCGAAGTGAAACGTACTCTGGTCTCATTAAGGAATGGAATAATGGGTAAGTAAATGGGAGGAGGTGGTAACCGTTAACGCATGCAATTGATGTTCCATAAAACCGTTAACGTATGGAATTGATGTTCTATAAAACTGTTAATGCATGGAATTGATTTCCCAAGAGTGTTTCACCATTAACTCCCTGTATTTACTAACCGCCTCACCCTTATGACACTTCCTTATGAAGGGCGTAGTGTACGCCGCACGCTGTAAACCGCCAAACCAATACCCAAAGAGGATCCCCCAGTTTGTGATATGTGTTGATGTCTCGAATATTTTTGTGAAAAACATGTAGCATGTTGTTCTTGCCTGGAAAGTCGTACTTGGGAGACTTGCTAGCTTGGTGACCTTCGACGGTCGAGATTTTGTATCTCAAGAGGAAAGATAGCCGTTGATCGTTGCACGCTTTCGTTTTGGTAGCCGCGTAGGGAAGGCCAGCATGGTGGCGCGGCTAGGTTGGCATGTCGTTGGCATGGCATGGTTTGGCGTGGCCAAACTTAGGTTTTCGGGCCAAAGGTTACCATGCGTTGTCTGGTAACCTTGGATGGCTAGGATTTTCTCCTGGGATTGAAGGGAAGATGTTCTACACTTTTTTAATTTGAAGAAAAACTTGGTGCATGTGGGTCAAATTTTGTGATGATGTCTGTGAAGTTGTGTTTACAAAACAAAATTAGAAAGTGAATAAATGGGCTATGGTATTAGATCTAGGATTTATAATTGATACTTTATATTGGACTTTAGATGGATCCACCTTAGCGGTATAGACGAATACATTATGGCGTAGAAGACTGGGACATATGAGTGAGAATAACATGAATATCATGTGTTCAGAAGGTTATCTACCGAAGGTGAAGTGTGTTGTATGAGTTTTTGTGAAAATTGTGTTCTAGGAGAGAAAAATGGGTTAGTGTTGATGGTGGTTTTTAGCTTAGGGGTAAAATCGTAAAACCCTAGTCAGACAGTGACGTCACAGAACTTGAGTAATAATGTCCAAACCAAGCACATTTATTAAACCCTTTAATTTGGCTGCGAGAAAATTACCAGGGTACCTTTTTTTTAATGCTGATTAGGGTTCGACAGACCAAAACCCTAATTCTCACACTGCATGTGCCAATGGCTAACAATGTCAGCCACACCTACCGCGCCAAAGCATGCCAACCATGCTAGCCGCACCCCTGTGCCAATGGCTAACCGTGCCAGCCACCCCTACTGCGCCAAAGCATGCCAACCATGCTAGCCGCACCCCTGTGCCAATGGCAAACCATGCCAGCCACACCTACCGCGCCAAGGCATGCCAACCATGCTAGCCGCACCCCTGTGCCAATGGCAAACCATGCCAGCCACACCTACCGCGCCAAGGCATGCCAACCATGCTAGCCGCACCCCAGTGCCAATGGCAAACCATGCCAGCCAGACCTACCGCGCCAAGGCATGCCAACCATGCTAGCCGCACCCCAGTGCCAATGGCAAACCATGCCAGCCACACCTACCCCGCCATGCCAAACGCACCTTGCCATGGCCCCATGTCAACCTAGCGGCGCCACCTTGCTGGCCTTCCCTACGCGGCTACCAAAACGAAGGCGTGCGACAATCAACGGTCGCCCTTCAATCCCAGGAGCAAATCCTAGCCGTCCGAGGTTACCAAACGACCTTTGGCCCAAAAACCTAGCTTGGTCACGAACCTAAATTCTATGTCGAACTGTTAGACTTTCACAATCAAATCACCCAAACCGATGATATCACGTGATACACTGTTACCTAAGAATACATGACCATAGTATCCTTCTTTTTAAGAGATCATAATACTCTTATCTCCCGCCGCATGGAAAGAATCTCTCGAGGATGTAATCTAAGACCCTCTTGCTTGTCCTCAAGGAGTAGTAGAAAACCTTATGTAATCACCTTCTTGTTATAAACAAGGACCTTCACTGGTTTTGCTGCTGCAACTACATGATATCTTCTTGATTATCTTTGTTTCCACCATTATTAGCACCTTTTTTTTTCCATACAGTCACACTTGTAATATCCTCTTACACTCCCAACATCTAGGTCGGGATTGAGATCTCCCCTATGATTTCCTTTATACTTTTATCTAGATTTTTTATTGCTCCCATTTGAACTTCTGTTTTTATCATTTTGTTGCAAACTTAAGGCTGAACTTGAAGATTTAAAACCATTGTAACCTTGTTATATTCTTCTCTCTTCTTATGTGATCAACCTTTGTTTCACATCATCAAGCTTCAACTTCTCACTATCTGCAGAACTGTATATAGTTGTTCTTGTCGTCTCCCAACTTCTTGGCAATGAAAACCATAACCGTAAAGATTGAAATTCATCATCAAAAGTAATACTAACTTTTGAAAGATGAGAAATAATCGATTTAAACTTCCAATATGTGTTGAAATTACTACGCCTTCTTGCATCTTTAGATGAAATAGTTGTTCACACAATATAATCTTCTCCGAGGCTAATGACTTTTGATACGACTTTTCTAGTGTATCCATAAGATTCTTCGTACTAGTAACCTTTTGACGTTATTACAAACTTACTTTATTAGACATATAAGAATCACCGCTACACACTTGCGATCAAAAACTAACCATTCTTCATCTTTGAGTGCTCCCTTTTACGCGGCTCTACCTAACGGAACACCCAGGTCTTTCTCATATAGATAGTATTCCCATCTGAGACTTCCAAAACGCAAAGTTCTTCCCATTAAAAACTTTAACCGTAGCTACCCGTGCTTTCAATTATCAACCATAATTCCCATTTTAATCATACCCAAAACCTAACACTCTGATACAATTGTCAAGGATTTAACCTCGTTACCAAAGGAAACTGACACAATTACTTTAGAGATTCTGACAAATACAAAAATACCAGGATCTTGGAATATTATGACGAATAATAAGTAAACCAAGCATAAGTAACAATAATAAATGCCAAAGATAAATCAAACTCACAAGACATAAGATTTATAGTGATTCACCAAAAAAATATGTATATATTGTCTACGTCCACTTTGAGCCGCACCAACTCAAATCCACTATGAAGACGATTATAACGTAGAACATCTTCGTGTGAATCCTAGCAAAACCTTGGTCAAATTACCCAAGACGATCACTTTGTCTCTTGTTCCTAACCAATTTACCCTCACCACAAAACCCTAGCTTTTACCCCAAAAACTATGGCAAGAAAAACTCTCTCTTTCTCTCTATAATTTTACTTTCGCTCTTAGTCTCTATACAAGACCGTATAAGTATTTATATAGATTACAGAACTTGGCCACCAAGAATCCTACCTTGTTACGAAACCCCTTCCTAAAAGTACGGCTAAACTAAAGTAGGAAATAAAAGTCCCAACCAATTCATGAATTCAGGTTCACAGGGTTTGCAAACCGGGTTGGCAAGCCCCTCCCAGTTCATGAATTCAAGTCTATAAGGTTTGCAAACCTCTATTGTTCATGAACTGAAAAGACGAGGGTACCCAAATATACCTCAATCTTAAATTTTAGATCACAACCTATACAAGACCCATTGTGTATAAACCTCTTGGAGCAACAATCACTCAAGAAATATTTCAACACAGTGTCCACTTAAAATAGGGTTAGTCCGGACTGGCCTAACACGTGAATAATTATCTCCGACAAGTGGAGAAATCCAATACACTTTGTATGATTGTCTATGGATGTGGATCAAGACAATACAACAACAAAGTGTTCACTTGATAAAGGTACGGTAATGACCGAAACCAATAGGATTTGATATCCACTGCCTTGTTAACGTACAAAGTGCAATTAACTAATTATAATAAAACAACTATAATGCGGAAATATAAAGTAAATCGCACAACAAGATTTTGTTAACGAGGAAACCTCAAATGCAGAAAAACCCCGGGACCTTGTCCAGAATTGAATACTCTTAGGATTAAGCCGCTATACAAAATCAAACCAACTTCGTATAGTTGAGACCAAGCAACTAAACCTATAGTTCACCTAGTTCCGTCTGTATTCCCACGCCTCCAACTTGTAAGAAGTCATGTACTTGGAACATTCCCTTTGGTTCGTATTCCAAACAGTAAAGGAACAACAAATCTGTTTGGTAACAACTCTTTTCAACCAAGTGATATGAGTTCGAAAAAAGGCTCTTCCGTTTATCCCAATAAACTCCTTTGTCAGGTTCTTAGATCTATCTTATCAATAACTACCAAAGTAATTGTCAAGATTTTGCAATCAATACTTTGAATCATAAAGAATTGTATTGATGCCGATCTACTCACCTAATCAATCCAATCTACCACAAGGATAAACCGATTATAGTTGGATCCTCTTTAACCGAAACAAGTATTGTGCAAACCAAAGATTATGAACCCAAATCAGAAATCTTCTTCGTCTTCAAATCTTCTTAAATCTTCAATAAACACCTACACACAATCAACTTGAATCTCTTATGATCAATCACACACAGAACGGAGTCTGTTAACAATGGATTATCACAAGACGTCTTTAGATCTACAAACAGTCTAAAGATCCCCGTCGAAACTTCGATCTAGTTTGAGTGAATCTTATATCAGAAGAGAAGATTCCCAAGCATAAACAAACTAGGTGCAATCAAAGTTCAACAACCGTTAGTCAATCAAATCAATCGAAAACTAATAATAAACCGCAATTATCTAGTTTCCCACCAAAGTTACTAATAGAGCTTCTCAATCCCAAAAGAAGTCTTTAAACCGAGCGGCCGTAAGAGATTTCGCCTAATTAGGTTACTTTCCTCTCCGAATAGGCGGCTCCACCAGTAACAACACAACTAGGTAGTTTTGTTGGCTCTGAGGATTAGTTTGATCGAAATGCAAACTTTGATATTTATAAACAAAGGAAGTTTGGACATCAAGGAATTTCCAAAACCGAAAATATTCTCAAGATATGCAATATATTCCAAATTCGGTTTCCATAATTCCTGTAAACGCTTTGTCCAAACATTGACCGAGAATATCTAGAAAATCTCCAACTAGTAAATGCACATTACTAATTTTCATTTTCCAATAATAAAATTAAAAACCTTAATTGAAAGATTCTCAACTTATTTCGCGATGCGGGATTTTTTTTCCTTTAGCTATTAAGGAATATCTTTGAACAATAAAAGATAAGGTTACTGCACATGTTCAAAGTATGTCGACATCTTTACTTTGTAACTCCTCTTTCATACTTACAATCTTGAAACCGATTTTTCACACTTCCAAACAAGTTTATAATTGGTTCATCTGACTTTCAAGAACTATGTGATTGATCAAGAACACTCAATCACCAAACATGGGTTTCACGGTTCTACCAAAACAAGTTTCGGTTCTGCCTCTATGTGGGTACTTGATTTAGATACACTAGCTTTCCAAAAATTAGGTTGACTAGGTATTAGGATCGGTTCCACATATATATGGTATCTAACTTGTATTTGTTGCACATGTCAATAGGATCGGTTCCCAATATCTAAAAACGTGTTGCACATGTTCATAGGATCGGTTCCCAATATCTAGAGACTTGTTGCACCTCATACAAGGATCGATTCCCCTTTGTGATCGGTTGCACCTCTTACTAGGATCGGTTCCTCTTTTTGATCGGTTGCACCTCTTACTAGGATCGGTTCCCCTTTGCCTAGAGTTGGTCATACCAATAACACTAAATCGATCATACCATCTCAGGTGATTACTTAAGATCGGTTTCACTAATAAAAGTCATACCAATACAAACGTCAGGCCTAGTGAATAGTTTTACCAAGAACATAAACAAGTCATTAGCGGTTATACTAATCACACATATTGGTAGTTCAAAGGATATGCAATGAATAACAATACCAATAATGCCTAGCGATTTCCCTTTCGATTTACGCAACAAGTTCATGAATTTACTTCCTTTAAACGAATGTAAAACATTGTTTCCTAGGATGAAATCTTCACTTTATACCCATACATAATCACAATAGCATTCAAACGATTATGTCGATGTCTTATATACAAAGTTTAATGGTTAAGCAATAAACCTCGTATTGTATTCCTTAATACTATGTCTAACTAGAGTATAATCATTCATGCTTCACAGTTATGTTTTCAATATGCACGACTTGAAAGATACGTTGGGGAATGAAACAGTTCAATTCAAATATCACTAACCTCAAGTGGAAGGATGATGTTTTCGTTGTAGCTCCTTACTTATTCACTTCATCAAGTCTTCGTAATACTTGTAATGTCTCATATCCTAATACTTTCAATCTAACCTATACGTAGTTGACTCTAGTACATAATCAAGCGACTCTTTAAATGAGTTTTGGCTCACTAAAATATGACAACCAAACTTGACATACCAATGCTTGGTGGGTTCAACCGAGCTATGCTATAACAATCTTCCCCTTTGTCAATTTTAGTGACAAAACTCTTACATCATATGGATAAAAAAATTACAAGAATTCATTACACATATGCTTGATTCCCGAATTCAACAGCACAATAACCTGTATGCATTCAATCCAGAAATTCCGTTGTTGACATTATAATAACAAAGTTAATACCCCCCCCCTAAAGGTAAGATAGGTATATTTTATCAATCCGCATGTCTTTGTTATTCCTTTGTAGTCCATATAACTACAAGTATCATATGAAATGCTACTGTCATATCCCTTGGTATTTGTCTTGATAATTGTCTTACGGGCTACCCTTGTACTGGTGCCTTTAGTATTTTTCGTGTGCTAGGCACGTGTTGAGTTTTCTTTTTCCTTTTTGTTTGGTCGAAAACCTAATTGTGGAACTAATGAAATTTTATGAAAGTAGAGTTATCTCTTCCGCCTCTCTGAGGTTTTATCCAACTTTTGCAGAGTAGATCCTGTAAAGTTTATCTCTGAAATTCCTATTGTAGTGTAGATCACTACAAGTGGTATCAGATTAGGTCTTTCCTTGGCAGTTCTCATGGAAGATGGTACTAGGTTACAGAAATTGGACGAATTCACCAAGAATTTGAATCTGGAATTGCAAGGATTACGTGAAGAAGTGCGGTCATTCTGATCTGTTAAAGCCGATGTGTAGACAATGAAAACAGATATCGGTAATCAATTTGAACTTCTTCAATCTTTAGATAAGAAGTTTCAATTGCTTCTCGATCGTCAAGTTTTCTCTCAGGGGAATATTCAGGATGATGATAATAATCCTCCTTGGGAAGATGGTAATCCTTCTACTCACAACAACTTTCAGGATTATCAATCGATTCCTCAGCAGCGAATCATTCAGACTCATCAGTTGGGTGAAGGTCAGTTTTCCAATTACAAACCTAAAGTGGACTTTCCTCGTTTTGATGGTACTAATCCTAGAGCTTGGATTAGGAAGTGTAAGAAATACTTCTTTCTTCATCAAATGAATGATGAACAGAAGGTGCACATGGCTACCCTGTACTTGGATGGAAAAGCAGATAATTGGTTCCAGGATTACCAAATAGGTTAGGGTATTTTGTATTGGGAAGATTTTATTATTAATGTTTGCACTAGGTTTCAGGAACTAGGTCATGATAGTGTTGTAGGGGAGTTTAATAACCAAACTAATATAGTCATGGAGTATCAAGAGCAGTTTGAGGAACTAAAGGCCTTAATGCTAGCTAAGAACCCATATCTTCCTGAAGATTACTTAATCCAAAGTTTTATTAGTAGATTGAAGGAGGATATACGATTAGTGGTGCAAATGTTCACTCCTTCAACCTTACAGCAGACTATATTTCTAGCTAGAAGACAGGAGTGTATCCTGGACAGGGCTTCTAAGAACCAGCCAAAATTTTCTCCCAGATTTACTTCTGGAGGTAAGACATTAACTGTTCCTAGCAAACCTTCAGTTTTTCCTCCATTAGTCACTACCCCTACTGTTACTAGTCCCACCACAATTCCTAAGATGCAACCTGTGAAGAAACTCACTTATCTTTGAGATGCGTGCAAAGAGGGAGAAAGGACTTTGCTACAATTGCGATGAGTTGTACACAAAGGGTCACAAATGTAATAAACAACAACTCTATATGATAGTAGCTGATGATGACGATGCAGTTTATTCTGTGGAAATGGGAGCAGGTTCTAGCCCTCAAATTGTGGAGTTAGAGGAAGACATGGAGATCTCTGTGCATGCACTAGCTGGTAACATTTCTCCTACAACTATCAAGATTAAGGGATTTGTAAAGAAGCATGGCCTCACTATCTTAATCGACAGTGGCAGCACTCACAGCTTTCTGGACCCTGCAGCTGCTCAGAGAAGTGGTTGTATGCTCACTCCTACCCCAACTCTACAGGTTACTGTTGCTGATGGAAATAAATTACTCAGTCAGGCCAAATGTGCTGAGTTCAGTTGGAGTATGCAGGGACATAATTTTTCCCATGACTTACATATCTTAGAACTTGGTGGGTGTGACATGGTCCTAGGTGTGGACTGGATGCGCGAAAAGAGTCCTATGGTTTTTGACTTTAATAAGTTGCTAGTGAAATTCCAACACCAAGGCAAGGAGATTGAACTAGTAGGACATAAGGAAGAAGCTGCTCTTTCACAAATGTTAGACACCAGAATACGCAAGCTCCTCAAGAAAGGCAAGCAAGGTTTTATTGGACATTTTTTTTCCTTATCTGCTACCACACCACCGGTGACATTCAATCACAGATTGCTGCAGTATTGGATCAATTCCCTACAATATTTCAGACTCCAACATCACTGCCCCCAGCACGAGCTTATGACCACCACATCAATCTTACTCCAAATGCTTCTCCTCCAAATTCACGTCCTTACAGAGTACCATTTATACAAAAGGAGGTGATTGAGAAGCTAGTGCACGAAATGTTACAGACAGGAGTCATTCATCCAAGTTACAGTCCGTATTTATCCCCCGTAATCTTGGTCAAAAAGAAAGATGGTGATTGGAGATTCAGTGTCGACTACCGCAAGTTAAATGCCATAACTGTTAAAGATGAGTATCTGATCCCCGTCATTGATGAACTACTTGCTGAATTATCTGGTACAACTATATTCTCCAAATTAGATCTTCGCGTTGGATACCACCAGATTAGGGTTCACATAGATGATATTGAAAAAACTGCTTTTCGTACGCATCACGGGCACTTTGAATTTCGAGTAATGCCCTTTGGGCTTACCAATGCCCCGACCACTTTTCAATCAATCATGAATGGTATTTTTGGACCCTATCTTCGGAAATTCATTTTAGTTTTTTTTTTTGATGACATACTTGTGTATAGTCCTACTTTGGATTCACACTGTAAACATCTCCATTTAGCCCTCTCTATTCTGCAACACCATTCATCATTTGTTAAACGCACCAAGTGTTCTTTTGGCCAATCCCAGATAGAATATTTAGGTCATATCATTAGCAGGCATGGTGTCGCAGCTGACCCAGCCAAGATAGAATGTATGGTTAACTGGCCTCAACCTTCTACTCTTAAGGGTTTACGTGGTTTCCTCGGACTAACTGGCTATTATCGCAAGTTTGTTCGCAATTATGGATTGATCTGTCAACCACTAACTCAATTACTCAATAAAGGGTATTTTTCTTGGAATGATGCCGCTGAAGCTGATTTTGAGCAACTCAAAAAGATGGTCACTGCTACTCCTATTCTTGTTTTGCCTGACTTCACTAAGCCCTTTGAGGTAGAATCGGATGCTAGTGATTGTGGTGTGGGCGCAGTCTTAATGCAGGAGAGTCGACCTATTGCCTTCTTTAGCAAAGGAATGGGCATTCAGTACAGAGCTCTCTCTACATATGAGAAGGAGTTGTTAGGCATTGTACTTGCAGTCAACAAATGGAGATCTTACTTACTCGGGAACCATTTCAAGATTTTTACGGACCATCAAAGTCCGAAGTACTTTATGGAGCAACAACTGCACACCATTCTTCAGCAGAAATGGCTCACTAAGTTGCTAGGTTATTATTATACCCTTTACTATAAGAAAGGCTCCGAGAATCGTGTAGCTGATGCTTTATCTCGTGTTACATGTTCATCACTATCAGCAGCTGAACCCAAATGGCTTGCAGAAGTAATAGCCAGCTATGAGGATGATCCAATTGCCTCAACTTGGATCCCTAAGCTCCTTATTTCTCCTACTAATGCTGATGGTTATACGTATACTAATGGAATTCTCAAGTTGCAGGGCAGAATATATGTTGGCAAAACTGGTGCTGCTAGACATAACATTCTCACAGCTGTTCATTCATCTGCCATTGGTGGCCATTCAGGGATGCAAGCCAGTTACCAGCGAGCCAAGTCTTATTTCCAATGGCCAGGTCTCAAGAAGGAGTTGATTCAATTCATCCAGCAATGCGACATATGCCAACAACACAAAGTCGACTACCATCTGCCTGCGGGGTTACTCCAACCCTTACATGTGCCTGATCAGGCTTGGAAGCATGTGACTATGGATTTTATAACTGGGCTACCCAAATCAAAAGGCATGGAGGTAATATTAGTCATTGTTGATCGCTTTACGAAGTATTCTCACTTTGTAGCTCTTAGTCACCCTTATACTGCTCAGTCTGTGGCCAAAATCTTCATTGACACTATTCTCAAGCTCCACGGTCTCCCTGCAACCATTGTGTCAGATCGAGACGCAGTCTTTTTGAGTGGCTTTTGGCAAGCCTTATTCAAGGCTGTGGGTACTTCACTCCATCTTAGCACGGCGTATCATCCTCAGACGGACAGTCAGACGGAACGTGTGAATGCGTGTCTGGAGTCTTATCTGCGTTGTATGTGCAGTTATAGGCCTGGGAAGTGGGTTTGTTGGTTATCCCTTGCAGAATGGTGGTTTAATACCACCTACCATACTAGCCTCAAGATTACATCATTCCAATCTCTCTACGGCTACTCTCCACCACAATTTGGACTACATCATGCTGGTGCAGTCAATCATGAAGTGGTAGAGGACTATCTACACCATCGAGGAATTATGACGGATGTATTGAGACAGAATCTACTTGCTGCCCAGCACCGCATTAAACAACAGGCAGATAAGAAACGAGTAGAAAGATCTTTTGCAGTGGGTGATTGGGTGTACTTGCGTCTGCAACCTTATCGACAGACTTCTGTCCAACTTCGTCGAAATCTTAAACTTGCAGCCAAATTCTTTGGTCCATACCAGGTATTGGATAAAGTGGGTGTTGTTGCTTATCGTCTTCAACTTCCAGCCTCATCGCGTATTCACAATGTCTTTCATGTGTCATAATTAAAAAAGAAGCTTGGGACAGGACTTATTCCACAGACATTACTTCCTACAGTGGATAAAGAAGGCTTATTCAAAGTGAAACCAGTTCAGGCCTTACAATCCAGGATTCTTGTCAAAGGTCGCCAACACATTCCACAAGTCCAAATTCAATGGTCTCATATGGTAGAAGGTGATGTTACTTGGGAGGATATTGCATTCATCAAGGATGCCTTTCCAAAGTTCATCCTTGAGGACAAGGATTAGCTGCAGCGGTGGGAATTTGTCATATCCCTTGGTATTTGTCTTGATAATTGTCTTACGGGATACCCTTGTACTGGTGCCTTTAGTATTTTTCGTATGCTAGGCACGTGTTGAGTTTTCTTTTTCCTTTTTGTTTGGTCGAAAACCTAATTGTGGAACTAATGAAATTTTATGAAAGTAGAGTTATCTCTTCCGCCTCTCTGAGGTTTTATCCAACTTTTGCAGAGTAGATCCTGTAAAGTTTATCTCTGAAATTCCTATTGTAGTGTAGATCACTACAGCTACTCCCCCTTAGTCCGTGCTTTACTCTTTCGTTAGATAAACGTTTAAGCACCAATGTCCTTTCCCTTAGTGATACCAATCAATATAAATCAATACCAATATCACTTGTTTACTCCATTTATTTCTCCCCATTTTTTCATAAAATGACAAAGGTACGAGCAAATAAAGGACAAACCGAAAGGATCTTACAAATCTCACAAGACTTGCAACATATAGAGTTAAGCACGAGGGTTCCACACACCATTTTTGATAAACAATATCAAAACCGAAACTACAAAGTAATTTTGTTTTGATATGTTACCAAGGAAACAATTGCCCGAAGCAATTTTCCCTAATAGTTTAGCAAACCAAAAATCGACTAAGCACCTTAGTTCATTTGCTAAACCGATTTTACAAGTACAATCACTTGTTCGATAACACCAAAATAAAGATAACTCTATTTTTCTCATCAGGTTCTAATTATCCATATAACTTAGACCTTTCACTTTTAAACAAGATAAGTACTAGGTTAGTTAACTAGCATTTCTTGTTAAGGCATTCGATTAGACTTGAATAACCAAAACCTCCACTTTGATAAGTCTAACTAAGATCAGATTAACTTAGTTTCTCTTATCCGAAATTGAATTGGACTAAACAATTCATCCCGAAAACCTTTTCTTTCGTTAAGCCATAAACAATTCATACAAACCAAATAAATCAACTTGTATAATTATGTACCTCAACCGGAAGCAATTGAAACAACATAGACATTAAAGCACCGCAATTGCACCGAAATTTTGTAAGCCTAAACGATTGATACCAAACAATAAAGCAAGATAACAATAGTTTTTCTTAACCGGAAACAATTGAACCACACACATCCATACACAAATAATGGAATAAAAATTCAATTGTACCGAAATTTTGTTAAGCAAAAGCAATAAATATACGCAATAAACTCAAGCTTTTCTTAAACATGAAAACGATTAACTAACAAAGTCGTTACCTCAAATTTCGCATCCTCTTATCCAATATGTTTGCATCTTCTTTCCAGGGAGAATTGATACCGAAATATCATAATGTTGTCATCCTTATGCAAAACAAAAGAATAACAACAAACAACCTTTACCAAAGAAAGGTTGAAAACCGGTTTTTAACTATTGCAAGCAAAAGTTGAAAACCCCGAAACACATATGTTTTTATGCTAAACCAAACGATTCAACATATTGTGACTTTTCCACATATTGTTTCAATCAGAACCCCTCATGATCCTTTGATAAAGCCTACCAACACGGGCTAGAACTTAATCCTGCTAAACCAAAAAGTCACCCAAACCATAAGGGTTCACAACATATGAGATCGAATATCAAGGTCATGAAAACCGAAATCAAACATCCAATAAACATACATAGTAATAAGATAAAACATTCAAGCACAGGCTATGTAAACATAAACTATCACAAGAAAAATTATAAACCAAATACTTTTATTCATAAATATATAGTTTTATTCATAATAGACCTAATACAATCATTGAAGGAAATCAAAAATTGATGTCTATTTTCTCTTGCAACTCAGTCCTTCATATCAGTGCTAAATGAAGGCGGATTATTACTTTCAAGTAGATAACCTTGTTGCTTGACCAGAATTTCTTGCAGGTGAGAAATTTTCGTGAAGGATTCTGCAAGAGCATGTAATTCTGTCTTTGATTGAACACAAATGTGTGTCAATGCTTCAATATACTGATCTTTCTTCAGTGTATTCTCTCTTTCCTTCTTGCTAAGCCAGTCTCTCTTTTTGATTTTACTCTTAATATCAAGAGAAGATCCAGACTTAATCTTAAGTTGATCTTTCTGATCTAGCATCTTACCAAGAGAAGATGTTGGATCCAGACTCATGGTTCGGACAAGGAATGACCAAAGAAGGAGAAGGATCTTTTTATAATTTTCATACTTCCGAAAATATAATATTCCTATAAATACGAATATATCAAATATTTTCAAATACTAGATTTATTCCTTTAATCTACACATAAGTGCCTTGATTTTTCTTCTTCCTTTCTCAAAATTCGGCACACATGGTGAGGAAAGAATTCTAATACCGATCAGGTGGTATTAGTATAAGATTTTCTTTCATTATATGGAATTTTGAACAACCAGAGTGTCCTTGATCTAGTATCGTATGAGAAATTCTCCTCTTGTTACCTCGAACGAGCGAAGTATCTTAAGGTTGACTTGGGTTGCCTATGCAACTTTTAGCAATTTTGTTTTTGAGACAGTTTTTGCATCTTGTCTTATTTTTCCCTTTACCATTAGATGATTTAATAACATTGGAAGACATGTCCATTTTTAAAATGGGTAAATCACTAATGGAGGAGGAAGAAATAAGATTGACAACTAATGCAATATTATTTGTTTCCTCTTCTTTAGAATCATATGAATCAGAGCTCTCATCTAGAGTTACAGCCAGGGCCTTGCTTCCAGTGTATTTCTTAAGATTGGGACAGTCTTTAGCAATATGACCAAACCCTTTACACTTAAAGCACCGCGGCTGATATTCATCATCTTCTTCATGATCCTTTTTGACATGAACTCGATCATATGTGCGAAAAGATCGATGAGTATCCTTTATGAATCTCTTATTTCGTTGCTTTAAGAGATCTCAAAACTGTCTAGTAATCAATGACAATGATTGTTCAAATTCATCATCAGAATTTTCTGTAATTTGTTCATCTGAATCATCCATCTGTCTATTCCTCTCCATTGGAGCTTTCGGAATTTTTGCAGCTTTAAAAGCGATTCCTTTACTTTGAATAGATTGTGATTCATGATCAAAGATATTTAACTTTCCAACGAGTATGCTTCGTCAGAGAGTTGAGAGATCATTTGCTTCTATGATTGCATGCTTCTTAGAATCGTATCTTGGTGACAACGATCTGAGAATTTTGTACACTATATCTTTTTTCAGAGATAGTCTTTCCAAGAGAGAAAGAGACATTAATTATCTCAGAGAGTTTAAGATGAAACTCTTCAAAAGTATCGTTGTCATCCATTCGAAGGTTTTCCCAATCGGACGTAAGAGTTTGAAGTCTAGCTTCTTTCGCTGAAGTGTTTCCTTCGAATACGATCTGAAGATTATCCCAAGCTTCTTTCGAAGTTTGACATGTTGATACATGATGTTGTAGATAACGACTTACAACATGTATTATAGTATTCAAACCATCTGAATTCTGCTTTGCAAGAGCCTTTTCTTCGTTTGAAAAATCTACTAAACGTTTAAACTCAGTTTCCGAATTTTCTATCATTGGACGAATATAACCATCGACGACTAATAGCCATGTATTAAAGTCTCGTGATCGAAGAAAAAATCTCATAGCATATTTCCACCATAGATAGTTTGTTCCGTCAAATCTTGGCGGTACGTTAATTGAAGTCGATTCATGAGAACTCGAGTTCATTCTTATAGGTTGGATCACACCAAACACGTATTGTTAGATCTTTTCATGTTTGCCTGCTTTGATACCAATTGAAAAGACGCGGGTACCCAAATATACCTCAATCTTAAACTTTTGATCACAATCTATACAAGACCCACTGTATATAAACCTCTTGGAGTAACAATCACTCAAGGAATATTTCAACACAGTGTCCACATGAAATAGGGTTAGTCCGGACTGGCCGAACACGTGAATAATTATATCAGACAAGTGGAGAAATCCAATACACTTTGTATGATTGTCTGTGGATGTGGATCAAAACAATACAACAACAAAGTGTTCACTTGATAAAGGTACGGTAATGACCGAAACCAATAGGATTTGATATCAAGTGCCTTGTTAACGTACAAAGTTCAATTTAATTTAATTATAATGCGAAAATATAAACTAAATGGCACAACAAGATTTTGTTAACAAGGAAACCGCAAATGCAGAAAGACCCCAGGACCTTGTCCAGAATTGAATACTCTCAGGATTAATCCACTACACAAAATCAAACCAACTTCGTATAGTTGAGACCAAGCAACTAAACCTATAGTTCACCTAGTTCCGTCTGTATTCCCACGCCTCCAACTTGTAATAAGTCACATACTTGGAACATTCCTTTGGTTCATATTCCAAACATTAAAGGAACAACAAATCTGTTTGGTAACAACTCTTTTCGACCAAGTGATGTGAGTTCGCAAAAAGGCTATTCCGTTTATCCCAATAAACTCCTTTGTCAGGTCCTTAGATCTATCTTATCAACAACTACCAAAGTAATTGTCAAGATTTTGCAATCAATACTTTGAATCACAAAGAATTGTAATGATGCCGATCTACTCAAATAATCAATCCAATCTACCACAAGGATAAACTGATTATAGTTGGATCCTCTTTAACCGATACAAGTATTGTGCACACCAAAGATTATGAACCCAAATCAGAAATCTTCTTCGTCTTCAAATCTTCTTAGATCTTCAATAAACACCTGCACACAATCAACTTGAATCTCTTGTGATCAATCACATACAGAACGGAGTCCGTTAATAATGTATTATCACAAGACGTCTTTATATCTACAAACAGTCTAAAGATCCCCGTCGAAACTTCGATCTAGTTTGAGTGAATCTTATATCATAACAGAAGATTCTCAAGCATAAACAAACTAGGTGCAATAAAAGTTCAACACCATTAGTCAATCAAATCAATCGAAAACTAATAATAAACCGCAATTATCTAGTTTCCCACCAACGGTACAAATAGATATTCTCAATCCCAAAGAAGTCTTTAAACCGAGCGGTCGTAAGAGATTTCGCCTAATTAGGTTACTTTCCTCTCCGAATAGGCGGCTCCACCACTAACAACACAACTAGGTAGTTTTGCTGGCTCTGAGGATTAGTTTGCTCGAAATGCAAACTTTGATATTATAGACAAAGTAAGTTTGGACACTAAGGAATTTCCAAAACCGAAAATATTCTCAAGATATGAAATATTATTCCAAATTCGGTTTCCATAATTCATGGAAATGCTTTGTCCAAACATTGACCGAAAATATCTTAGAAAATCTCCAACTAGTAAATGCACATTACTAATTTTCATTTTCCAAAAATAAAATCAAAAACCTTAATTAAAAGATTCTCAATTTATTTTCCGGTTCGGGATTTTTTCCTTTAGCTATTAAGGAATATCTTTGAAGAATAAAAGCTAAGCGTTACTGCACATGTTCAAAGTATGCCGACATCTTTACTTTGTAAGTCCTCTTTCATACTTACAATCTTGAAACCGATTTTCCACACTTCCAAAAAAGTTTATAATTGGTTCATCTGACTTTCAAGAACTATGTGATTGATCAAGAACACTCAATCACCAAACATGGGTTTCACGGTTCTACCAAAACAAGTTTTGGTTCTACCTCCATGTGGGTATTGGATTTAGTCACACTAGCTTTCCAAAAATTTGGTTGACTAGGTACTAGGATCGGTTCCCACATATATATGGTATATAACTTGTATTTGTTGCACATGTCCATAAGATCGGTTCCCAATATATAAAAACGTATTGCACATGTTCATAGGATCGGTTCCCAATATCTAGAAACTTGATGCACCTAATACAAGGATCGACTCCCCTTTGTGATCGGTTTCACCTCTTACTAGGATCGGTTCCCCTTTGCCTAGAGTTGGTCATACCAATAACACTAAATCGATCATACCATCTCAGGTGATTACTTAAGATCGGTTTCACTAATAAAGGTCATACCTTGTGAATAGTTTCACGAAGAACATAAACAAGTCATGAGCGGTTATACTAATCACACATATTGGTAGTTCAAAAGATATGCAATGAATAACAATACCAATAATGCCTAGCGATTTCCCTTTGGATTCACGAAACAATTTCATGAATTTACTTCCTTTAAACGAATGTAAAACATTGTTTCCTAAGATGAAATATTCACCTCATACCCATACATAATCACAATAGCATTCAGACGATTATGTCGATGTCTTATATGCAAAGTTTAATGCTTAAGAAATAAACCTCGTATTGTATTCCTTAATACTATGTATAACTAGAGTATAATCATTCATGTTTCGCAGTTATGTTTTCAATATGCACGACTTGAAAGATATGTTAGGGAATGAAACAGTTCAAGTCAAATATCACTAACCTCAAGTGGAAGGATGATGTTGTCGTTGTAGCTCCTTACTTCTTCACTTCTTCAAGTCTTCGTAATACTTCTAATGTCTCATAACCTAATACTTTCAAGCTAACATATACGTAGTTGACTCTAGTACATAATCAAGCGACTCTTTAAATGAGTTTTGGCTCACTAAAATATGATAACCAAACTTGACATACCAACGCTTGGTGGGTTCAACCGAGCTATGCTCTAACATGAACAAATATAAGTTTCAATATTATTAACAAAAATAACCGATATTTTAATAAATTATTGACATAATTATCTTATTTATTTTCTTAGTTTAGGTTAATAATAATAATAGCTCGGCTTAGGATAGGACATCAACTGATCTCAAAACCATAGGATAGACAAAAATTAAAGCATAAGAAATTTTGTCAACATCTTTTGTTTCCTTCCTAACCGTTTAAATTAATTTCCAATAAAATGAAATTAGAGCGTGAAATCATAATTTAGATGAATTCGTGTAAACCTACGAACATCCAATGAGATCAGATTAGATGAAACAAAGTCTAGAGCCATGAATCGGATGATGACTTTGTGTAAATTACTTGGCAACAAATGAGTTCGGGTGAGATCAAGTTTTGAAAAACACCCATTTTTTTATTCCAAACGAACTTTGAAAAACCTAAGCATTAATCAAATAGTTCTGATAAGTTGGGTAGGAACTAAAATTCGATTAATCAGAGTAGTTCTCCTAGCTTGTTTGAGCAACTTGGAAAGAGGAGTAGTAATTTATTATTTTTTTCCAGAAGTGGCTCAAATTGTTTTTTATTATTATCTTTTCTAAAAAAATAATAGTGTGGTTAGATATTTATCATTCTTAGTTATTGCTCTGGAATTTAAGATTCTACGAATGATTTTACTATGCATGTTATGTATTTTTGGGCTGAGAAAAAACACTAGATATTTGAAGATTAATGGCTTGACCAGCAATCTCATTAAATATTTTTAAAATAATCACAATAATTTCACATTGAACTACATCAGCTTTACCAAATAAAAATAATCATCTTCAAATAACAAGTGAGAGACAAGAGTGTTGTTCTAGAGGCTTTAGTCTATGTTATATTTATTCCCACTTTCAACTTTGTTAAGATGTTTAGGAAAAACTTATATACAAAGAAGGAAAATGTAAAGTAAAAATAGATTCTCTTGATTTAAGGCTCTCGAAACTGTGAATTTAAGTACAGGAAACCCATTAAGAAGAATCGAAAAATAGGTGATTGATATGAAGAAGAGGTAATTAATATGCATCGATATATCAAGTTGCATCAATCTTGATTGAAACCGAATCGAAAAAGAGGTAATTGATATGAAGAAAAAGTAATTGATATGCATTGATATATCAAGTTGCATCAATCTTAATTGAAACAAAAAATTGTCATAAATTTACCTGGATAATTTTGGCATATGCCTTTTATTACGGGCCTGTCATTTTCTTCACCCGTCTAATATATAAGGATAAGGGGTGTCTAAGCTAGGCAAACTTACTTAGATATCCTCACCATTAATATCAAATTCTAAACTTAGTTTTCTATCAATGGGGCACAGTTAAATTATACCTAAAATTTACGACATCTATCGAATTATTTGATTCTCTCGTTTGATTTAATTTTTTTTTTCTTAAACTAAAAATCGTCGGTGTAACAATATGGCGATGCATATCTATTAACCCGTTCCTCCTAATTAGGTTTTCGATAGAATTAATCATCTAAAATTTAGAAATCTAGGTTTTCCGTGTTTACCCAGAATCGGTTGATGTATATATCCACATTGACCGATTCCATCATAATTTATCAATGATCATAGGCGCGTCGACCGACCATGTTTGAGGGACACAAACCAGAATCGGTCGATGCAGACACTCACATATTTTTCGTTAGAGGAAATGTTGTTGATTTTTTCGCTAGAATCAGTCCATGGGATTCCCTCGTCCACAGATTATAGAAACGATCCAAAAATATCCGGTCGTTTTGTTAATAATATGACTGCACGATACACTTTTAACTAAGAACATGTCCAGTCATTTTGTTAATAATATGCACGACATTTTCATATTATTAGTGTAGGTATCCAGTTGTTTTGTATATAATTTGGTTGGGTATACTTCTTCTATAACACAATCGGCATATATGAGCACTCATGTCCACCGATTATTTGTGTTCTTGGTGAATGAAGAACATCAACTCAAAATCCGTGTACGTGTCTGTTTGTGTCTGAAAATGCGGGGGTACAACAACCTCACCCAATATTTCGATTAGAAATCTGTATGGACTAACTCTAATATACTTTTAAGAGAATCAACTAGACAGTCAGACTCAATCTTAATAAAAAATTATATCAAGGAGTTAATATCTCTATCTCTCGATTTGATCTATACTCAAACAAATAGAAACCTGTGAGTCTTTATCAAATACAAGAGATATAAACTTGGATGGTACCAAAGACCAATATCCAAGGATCAATCAATTTCCAATCAACAACCAAAGGTTGGATTTCACAATTGATCGATACAACGCACAACCTGTGATATTTCAATTATATAACAAAATATAATGCGGAATAGAAATAACACAGACACCAGAAGTTTTGTTAACGAGGAAACCGAAAATGCAGAAAAACCCGGGACCTAGTCTAGATTGAACACCACACTCGTATTAAGCCGCTACAGACACTAGCCTACTACAAACTAACAGTCTGGACTGTAGTTGAACCCTAATCAATCTCACTTTGATTCAAGGTACAGTTGCGCTCCTTACGTCCGATCCCAGCAGGATACTGCGCACTTGATTCCCTTAGCTGATCTCACCCACAACTAAGAGTTGCTACGACCCAAAGTCGAAGACTTCAATAAACAAATCTGTATCACACAGAAAAGTCTACGATAATAGATAAATCTGTCTCCCACAGATAAACCTATGAGTTTTGTTCCGTCTTTTGATAAATCAAGGTGAACAGAAACTAATTGATAACCCGGACTTATATTTCCGAAGAACAACCTAGTTTTATCAATAACCACACAATAATCTAAATCGTATGGATTCGAAACTAGATATTGTTGAATCACAAACGATAAGACGAAGATGTTTGTGATTTATTTTTATCTTGCCATATCGGAGATATAATCTCAAGTCAATTATTCAATTGAAATCATACGATAGAAAATGGCAAGATCAGATCGCTCAACTACAAGAAAGTAGTTTCGTCAGGCTTCACAATCCCAATGAAGTCTTTCAGTCGTTAACCTATAGGGTCTCGAGAAGAATGCTAAGGTTAAAGGAGAATCGACTCTAGCAAAACCAACTAGTATCACACAGAAGGTGTGGGGATTAGTTTTTCCAGTTGCTAGATGTCTCCTTTATATAGTTTTCAAATCAGGGTTTGCAATCTAAGTTACCTTGGTAACAAAGCATTCAATAATCACCGTTAGATGAAAAACCTGATTCAACCAAGCTAATATCTTTCAACCGTTAGATCGAAACTTAGCTTGTCACACACAAATGAAATGTATTCATTTAGGTTTGAGTAACCGTACCTAAACGTGTACACTTAGTGGGTTCACAAATAGTTAACCAATGGTTAGCCATATGAGCACTTTCATATTAACCATTCATCTTTCTCATAACTAGTTCAAATGACTCATAAGAACTAGTTCAACAGTTGTTCAATTGCTTAGGTCTTTATTCATAGACACAATTGAAACAAAATCGGTTTGGTTCACTTGAATCAATTCATGAACAATATAGGCACGGTTTGCAAAGATTGCATTCCTTATAATTTATTGTTTTAAGTTCATGAACAACCGATTTGAGAAATAACCAGCTTGAGTATGCGTACGGGTATGCGTACATTAGCTACCAAATTTGAGTTTACAAACTCAGCAAAAATTTCCGGTTCGAAAACTTCCGTGGGTACGCGTACGGGTATGCGTACCTAAGGTGACTGGTTTACTAGTTTGCAAACTTACAAACTCCAACTGAAAATTTCGGTATGAAAACTTCTGTGGGTACGCGTAGTCAACCTGTCTCCTTCACCAATAACGCATGCACACATATGCACGCACTTGATTTCCGGCACATGGATTTATACACTAATTTTCTAACACACTATATATGCTTATATCCATAGTTGGTAATCTCAACTCTACATTTCAATCATTGAAACATTCTTCTATAATGTTATAACAATCGTTATTCACGACTATCGTCATCAAATCTATTTTCAAGATTGAAACATCTTCATAACTTGCGTAACGGGTAAAGATGAAAATGGTTAAAGCAAAAACTCGCCAACACATATTTCGAGAAAAAGATACGCGAGTAAACTCGGTTGGAAGTAGCAAATGTGTATGTATGAAAACTATCATACTTATACGACTTTGTCTCAAGATTAGGAGATAGAATAGACTTTTGAGTGACAGATAAGTTCAAGTCTCCACATACCTTTTTGTCGGATGAAGTTCCACTTATTCCTTGAGTAGTTCTTCGTCTTCGTAAGATGATCGCCATGGAGTCTGGAGCTCAACTGCACTTAACTATCCTAGACCGAGACTTAGTCATAAGTAAACTAGAAATCAAGACATATAGTTTTGATCACTAATATTGACAAACATGCTTGATATAGCAACGCATGCGAGTTCGACCGAGCAATGCTCTAACAATCTCCCCCTTTGTCAATTTTACTGACAAAACTATCAATATATATGGATTACAAAATAGGTAAAAACTTTGTAGCTTCACGTGCACATGCTTGATCTCCTTGGCGCTTCAACATTACTCGAAAACTTTGTCTTTTCTAAGTACTCCCATGATTCCAAAGGTTGTAAGTTCAGCATCATAGTTGTTGAAGTTCCGTACCCATAACAATGAGAAAACAAAAGCTCTCGATCATTGTTATACAATGTCATAGTATTATTACACAACATCAAAGTTCTCATATCACAACTTCGACAATAATACTATGGTGATATGTATCACTCCCCTTAGTCAATACTTCGTCTCAACACGAAAACCACTCCCCCTTACATAATGATCCGAAAACCATATGTATTTGTAGTGTGAACTACATATTAATTCTCCCCCTTTTTGTCAATAAAATTGGCAAAGGTACGAAAACGGGATCCTAATGAAAATTTTCATGGAGACACTTCAAGACCAAACAAAAGTACATATCAACTTTGTTTAGATGCAATCATAAATCCGAAGCTAAATGCATTCATCACGGAGTTTATAAAGATACAATATAACTCCTCAAATATTCCACAGCTGCACTCCCCACAAAGATATGGCAATTAAGCGAAAGTTTAAAAGAACTCTCCCCCATTTGATGTCATTCCCGAAAGAACAACAAGAGCGACCTTACTTTTACGAGAAAAGAAGGATTTCTTTGGACACCAAAAACTACAAAATGATTTTGTATCCAAAATTCTCAATTAAACTAACCACAAGAGAACCCATGATTAATTAATCGGAATACACAACCAAAATAACCACAAACGAGTCTATGATTAGTTTAGTTGGAAATGCTCACACAAGAAGACTTATAGAGCCGCACAATATATACATAAAATATGGATCAGGGAAGATCAATACTGCGGAATATACAAGGATTCATTCTATTTTCCATCACTATTTGCACAATGACATATAATAGACATAATCCTTGTGAACAAAATATTTTAACCTATCTTCCATCAATAAATGACATAATAGGCTTAATTTTTGTTTGTCAAAAGTTCATCGATCTTGTATCAATACATGCATATCGACATATAACTGAGATAACTTTTGACAATATATGGGACAATAATAGTTCACGGACGCAAACACACATATCCCATAACATATTGCAATATATAAAACCATAAAGATTAATAATGCAAAAATCATCGTCCAAATCAACTTTAGAATTTAAATAAATAAATCTAAAAACATTGCAAGATAAAAACGTTGGACATAGCTATGTGTACTCACAATAATGGCTATTCCAAACTCTAGTAATCCTTCTAAAAAACAAGAATAAAAATTCTCTTAAGAAATTTCCTAGGTATCAAGACAAACTCATAATGCACATATAAGATGATTTGTCCTTATATGGTAGAATCAATCTTTTTCGCCCGGATTTACACCAAGAATATCTACCAAAGGCGTATAAAAAGATTTTATTAACAAAGAAGAACATACAAAGTCATTAACGACCATGCACCATAGTTCATAAAGGATGATTGTGAACATTCAAGAATCCCATAGCAATGCGTACTACTGCCCATTCTTGAACTTCCTTCTTTTTGATTAACCAACATCATTCTTGTAAAAGCTACAAAATAGCTTAGAAGAGGAGTACTCCAGGAATACAAGTGCCCAAGTCCAAAAAAAGTGAAACAAGTACGACGAAACCGAGCAAAACACTCAAAAATAAGAGACAGGACAAATACCAATCTTAACTCATCCAAATTCAATTTTTCTCATCTCCATTTTGAAGATAATTCAAAGATGAATAGAATGCAAAAAGAATGAGGTCATTCCAAGTTCGGACGAAGAAAATACGGCCAAAACAAGTTTACCGAATATCGACGTCTACAGGCAAGTATGCATACGGGTATGCGTACTTAAACCCCTCAATTTTGATTTTAAATGATGTTATTGTAGATGGGTAAAAATGAGTTGCTGGTTTTTAAGGAACTGAGGAGACGACCGTCCGGAGGAAACTCCTTGAACCGAGCGAACTGTCAAACCTCACACAGATGCACTGCAAAGAGGGAGTGCTTTGAATTCGAGAGATCAATCTGTATGACTCCGGCCTAAACCAAGACAATGGCCGTTCCAGAGTCAATTCGGTCACAAGAGAGGATGGGTCGATCTGTAGGAGGGAAGATGAGAAATGTGTGAGATCAATGGTGATCGAATATTGTAGGTGTGTTGTGTATTCTGCGTGAAGAAATAAGATAAGTTCTGATTGATTGAATTTGCTCTGTTGAGAGTAATTGCTCAGACATTAAGATGTTAATCTCTTGTTGTCTGTTTGACGAAAGATTGTCTTGTTTTCAATCATGATTTCAGAGACTTATTTATATTGCTATAATTATAAACACCTTGATCCCATGAAGTGTGACAGTTGCTGGAGTCAAAGAGTGGGGAAGTGGAAATCGTGTTAAAACCAGTTGCTCATCGTGCGGAGACTTGGTTGATTTTCCTTCCACTACTTTGCTAACTCCTTCAACTGATTACACTACTTGCTCACATTCTCGTCGTGTGTATGAACACACGTGCCGTAGACCGCCAGACCAAAACCCTAGTTAATATCCCCCCATGTAACACGATTGATGTCTCGTGATTTGTGGAGTCTGCAAGGCAGACGTGTATTTAGTTAGTCAGTTGCTGACTTCATGGGACGATGAGTCCTTGTATTACTGAGTCGAACGTGATTTGCAAATGTTCCGAGACTCATGAATTGAACGTGTCTGTTGAGACAGAGGTATGATTCTCAAGTAAAATGTTGATAGTTAAGGTGAGCAAATATTGCTCATTCGATGGATTGTTGAATATTGATAGTTGAACCAATATTCCTTGGTTTGAGAAAATATTGCTCATCTGAGCAAATGTTGCTCGTTTAATGAATAATTGGTAGCATGACCAAATAAAATATTATTTTAAAATACTAGCAATTGAGCCGAGTATAATTAATAAAATGTTGACCATGGGATCGTCGTAAAATTATTAATGTTCGAATCTGGAATTATGAACCTTGGACTCGAAACCCTAATTCGATCAATTGATTGTTTATTGAAAATTAACCACGGAGTGAAGGAGGGACCGGCTACATGGGATGATGAGTCAACCATGTAGCGCCCAGATGCTCGAGTGAGCAAATACCAAGGTCTCTTGAAGACTTGTTGATTTGTTGATGAAAGGATGATTAAATCTTTGGTTTAATCATTTATTAGAATAATGCTCGTCTGAGCCTTAGGTGATAAAACCTAATTAATTATGAAGAGATGAGGGACCGACCAAGGGGTCATGAAACCGGCCCTGGTTGGTCACGGGATCGACTGACGATGATTCCATGAATTTCCAAATTGTTTGGAAGAATTCTGGACCTAATACGTGCAATTGTGCAAATTAGGTCAAATTGTGAAAATGCGTGGGACGGCTCCTTGCAAGCCAAAGAGCCAACCTTGGTCATTCAAGGTAATATGCTCGCGTCGCCAAAATGCTCGTGCCTCAGTCCTGAGAATTTTGATATTTTCTGATGTGCGTTTGAGCAATCATTTGAGAAAATATGAAGAAATCAGGGATTTTGCTGAGACTGGGGAAACTTCATGAGATGAAGGAAAATAATTATAAAATGAAGGAATCATGAAGTGTGGGACCGGCTATGACTAAGGCATGGCCGGCCGGCCAATGAGCCCGGTCCCATAGCACTTTTCCTAATTTTATTATATTTTTCATGATTTTAGGGAAATACCATGAAATCAAGGAGTTTGTTGAAATAACGGAATTTTTTTCTTGAAGTGAAGGAGTTTCCATGAGATTAAGGAAACAAATAATATTAATAATAATAAAATAAGGGTGTGTGGGACCGGCTTGGGCATGGTCGGCCGGCTAGAGCCCGGTCCCGTGAGCTTTCCCTAATTTTATGTATTATTTCATGATTTGTAAGAATTTTCATAATTTGAAGGAAATATCATGAAATCAAGGAATTTCATGGAATGAAGGAAACATAAAAAATAATGATAATAAAATAAGGGGAGTGTGGGACCAGCTAGGGCCCGGTCCCACGAGTTCCCCTAATTTTATATTATTTTTCATGACTTGAAGGAAATATCATGAAATTAAGGAGTTTTCATGAGATGAGGGATGGAATAATAAAATAATAAGGAATCATGAGGTGTGGGACCGACCACGACTAGGGCATAGCCGGCCGGCTAGTAGACACGGTCCCACGACACCTTTCCCAATTTTATATTATTTCCTTGATGCGAAGGAAACACCATGGCGAGGAGTTTCCTTAAAACGAAGGATATTTGTTCAAATGAAAGGATTTTCATGAGATCAAGGAAAATAATAAAAATATGATAAAATATAAAATTGGGCGTGGGACTGGCCACGGCACGACCGGCCGGCTGGTGGGCCCAGTTACCCATCGCCTTGATTAATATTTTATTATTTATTATTTTGTTCCTATTTTTCATAGGTTCATCGTTCCTTCTTATTTTGGAATGCTCGTTCGTGCATTCAGGTGCTCGTTAGTGCATTATTGCTGAGTACACTTGCACCATTTTAGTCGGGGCTTACTCGATAGTCGCTCAGATGCCCGTATGTTGAATATTTATCACTAACCCATGGAATTCTGCTGGGAAGAACCATGAATTCAAGTGATGAAATATTATGAAGAACGTAGAATATTTCCGAATATTCAGTTAATGAATTTAAGGATTAAAAATAATTAATTGATGGCTCTATACTAGCAGGCATGCCGTCTAGGAGCATTAATTATTAGAGGATTGGGTGATATGAGCTAGTTGAAGCGTCATATTTATCATGTATAGTATAGTCAGGGAAAACACGTTGTTGCATCCTGAAGACGTTATCGCTCTATACTAGCAGGCAAGCTGTCTTGGAGCCGTCCAATCATAATGATTCTATACACATGTCTTTTATATAGTCAGGGAAAGAAATGTTACATCCTGAAGACGTTATTGCTCTATAATAGCAGGCAAGCTGTCTAGGAGTCGCCCAATCGTTCGATTCTATATAAAAGTAATTACTAAAATTGCTCGGTATTCATGAGATATACCGCTGCCTCAGTTGAGAGACTGCATATTCACGTATGCTCTGAGAGACAATATACTCAGTCAGAGATTCTTGTGTCATGAGATTTCATGCTTCAATGAGAGACATAAGACTCAACACTCATCTGATTGCTGGTTCAGGAGCATGTACAATTATGGTTTTACGATTTTAGCCTTTGTCGAAAATCCACCATCTACAGTTATACATACATGGTAGGTGTACCATGAAATCCAAACATCCCGAACATAATCTGTGTGCCCCAATTCTCGTGCTTCCCCCACCGTATACATAGCAGGGCATTCCTTGGTGAGGATGTACTTACAACACAATCAAGTTGTGTTGGGGTGAACAATGTCTTGCTCACCACAAGTGACCTTTGGATTATCATGAAAGTGATCGCTTTTAGAACCTTTCACATCCAATTCCATTTTTCCAAAAAACTTGTTAAGTTCCAACATCATGGATACTGCCTTCTCCATAGTCATGGAATTTTTTGGAAGATCATTCCTTTTCGCACTCAAAGCATCATTGACTTTCTTTGGTACCCACTTTTGAGTGCGTTTAGGAACAACCAGAACCTTCTTCCCATTATTCTCTACAAGATTTCTCGAAAGAGAATTGGATTGACTATTCTTTTGCAAGTTAGTCTTTCTCCAACTGGGAGCAACAGATCTTGTCTTCGTCTTTACGAAGTTATCCTTTTGATAACCATTACGATTGTGAAAAGGATTCGTATGACGTTTATAGGCAAATCTATATTTATCAATCAGTGATTCATTTGCCTAAAGGTTGGACATTTACAACCTGTAGCATTAAGGAGATTAGTCTTAACATATGATCTTGGTTTCACAAATTCTTGTGATGCCCAAACAAGAACATCATGAAGTTTCTCATTCCTTATACGGAAACGACATCTCCTTTCCAGGTGACCTTTATTTCCGCAATAGTGGCAAACATAAGGAATGTTCTTACCTCGATCCGTGTGTGCTGACTTTGGAGGTTGATATACTTTGCTCTTTTGAACCTTAACTTCCGGTGAAGGTATTTCACTTTTTCCATCAGTGGAAACCTTTTGTTGAGAAGAATCACTAGTCTTCACAAATTTTACCTCTTTGCTAATACTTGGAGCATTTATTCCCTTATAGCCCAATCCTCGTGTATCACGATGATTTTTACTTGCTCCTAGCATAGTGGTTAATTTGCTTGAAATAATATTGAACTTTTTCAAGTCAACATCTTGATTTTATCAAGAGCAGCAGCTAAATCAGCCTCAAGGCGTTTTTCTCGAGTGAGATAAGCGCTTTCTCTGTCAACAAAACTTGCTTGTTGGGAGTTAATCCTTCTTTCAATTTCTGCAAGTTTCGCTTCTAACAAGAAGTATTTTTGATAAACACCATCACATTCAAGTGACTTTCTACTCATATTTTCCTCGGTATCTTTGAGGACTGATTCGCAAGAGCGATTCCGACCATAAAGACCTCCGTAAATCCTTTTCAATTTCTTGTTTTCTCGACAGAGAGGAGTCAGAAGAGGTGTGACATGAGAAGTTGTAATCTTCTTCATTTTCCATGAATCCAAAAACTTAACATACTCTGAGACTTCCTCATCAACATCTCTATCAATATCTGAATCACCTTCATCAGAAAGTTCATCCAACTGTTCTTCTAGGAGTGTTTCCCAATCAACAGTTTTTTACATCAAGAGAATGTTTAGATATTGTCTTAGATGTGACAGTTCTCTCAGGTGAATCCAAGCTTTCAGAATCATCTGGTAATTTCTGGACTGGTGCATTATTAGAGATAGACTCGTCCATAAAGTCAGATCGCTACAAACACAGACTTATAAGGTCTTTAGACGTGTTTGCCTGCTCTGATACCAATTGAAAATGCGGGGGTACAACAACCTCACCTAATATTTCGATTAGCAATTTGTATGGACTAGCTCTAATATACTTTTAAGAGAATCAACTAGACAGTCAGACTCAATCTTAATAAAAAAGTATATCAAGGAGTTAATATCTCTATCTCTTGATTTGATCTATACTCAAACAAATAGAAATCTGTGAGTCTTTATCAAATACAAGAGATATAAACTTGGATGGTACCAAAGACCAATATCCAAGGATCAATCAATTTCCAATCAACAACCAAAGGTTGGATTTCACAATTGATTGATACAACGCACAACCTGTGATATTTCAATTATTATATAACAAAATATAATGCGGAATAGAAATAACACAGACACCAGAAGTTTTGTTAACGAGGAAACCGCAAATGCAGAAAAACCCTGGGACCTTAGTTCAGATTGAACACCACACTGTATTAAGCCACTACAGACACTAGCCTACTACAAACTAACTCCAGTCTAGATTGTAGTTGAACCCTAATCAATGTCACACTGATTCAAGGTACAGTTGCGCTCCTTACGTATCTGATCCCAGCAGGATACTACGCACTTGATTGCCTTAGCTGATCTCACCCACAACTAAGAGTTGTTACGACCCAAAGTCGAAGACTTCAATAAACAAATCTGTATCACAGAAAAGTCTACGATAATAGATAAATTTGTATCCCACAGATAAACCTATGAGTTTTGTTCAGTATTTTGATAAATCAAGGTGAACAGGAACTAATTGATAACTCGGACTTATATTCCCGAAGAACAGCCTAGTATTATCAATCACCTCACAATAATCTAAATCGTATGGTAGCGAAACTAGATATTGTGGAATCACAAATGATGAGACGAATATGTTTGTGATTTCTTTTTATCTTGCCCTATCGGAGATATAATCTCAAGTCAATTATTCAATTGAACTCGTACGATAGAAAATGGCAAGATCAGATCGCTCAACTACAAGAAAGTATTTTCGTCTGGCTTCATAATCCTAATGAAGTCTTTCAGTCGATAACCTACAGGGTCTCGAGAAAAAACCTAAGGTTAAAGGAGAATCGACTCTAGCAAAACCAACTAGTATCACATAGAAGGTGTGGGAATTAGTTTTTCCAGTTGCTAGGTGTCTCCTTTATATAGTTTTCAAATCAGGGTTTGCAATCTAAGTTACCTTGGTAACAAAGCATTCAATAATCACCGTTAGATGAAAAACCTGATTCAGCCAAGCTAATATCTTTCAACCGTTAGATCGAAACTTAGCTTGTCACACACAAATGAAATTTATTCATTTAGGTTTGAGTAACCGTACCTAAACGTGTACACTTAGTCGGTTCACAAATAGTTAACCAATGGTTAGCCGTATGAGCACTTTCATATTAACCTTATTCATATTTCTCATAACTAGTTCAAATGACTCATAAGAACTAGTTCAAGAGTTGTTCAATTGCTTAGGTCTTTATTCATAGACACAATTGAAACAAAATTGGTTTGATTCACTTGAATCAATTCATGAACAATATAGCCACGGTTTTCAAAGATTGCATTCCTTATAATTTATTGTTTTAAGTTCATGAACAACCGATTTGAGAAATAACCAGCTTGGGTACGCGTACGGGTATGCTTACCTTAGCTACCGTATTTGAGTTTACAAACTCAACGGAAATTTTCGGTTCGAAAACTTCCTTGGGTACACGTACGGGTATGCGTACCTAAGGTAACTGGTTTACTAGTTTGCAAACTTACAAACTCCAACAGAAATTTTCGGTATGAAAACTTCTGTGGGTACGCGTACTCAACCTGTCTCCTTCACCAATACCGCATGCACACATATGCACGCACTTGGTTTCCGGCACATGGATTTATACACTAATGTGCTAACACACTATATATGCTTATATCCATAGTTGGTAATCTCAACTCTACATTTCAATCATTGAAACATTCTTCTATAATGTTATAAAAATCGTTATTCACGACTATCGTCATCAAAGCTATTTTCAAGATTGAAACGTCTTCATGACTTGCTTCACGGGTAAAGATGAAAATGATTAAAGCAAAAGCTCACCAACACATATTTCGAGAAAAAGATACGCGAGTAAACTCGGCTCGAAATAGCAAATGTGTATGTATAAAAAACTATCATACTTATACGACTTTGTCTCAAGAGTAGGAGATAGAATAGACTTTTGAGTGACAGATAAGTTCATGTCTCCACATACCTTTTTGTCGGATGAAGTTCCACTTATTCCTCGAGTATTTCTTCGTCTTCGTAAGATGATCGCCATGGAGTCTGGAGCTCAACTGCACTTAACTATCCTAGACCGAGACTTAGTCATAAGTAAACTAGAAATCAAGACATATAGTTTTGATCACTAATATTGACAAACATGCTTGATATAGCAACGCATGCGAGTTCGACCGAGCAATGCTCTAACAGTGTCTATTGATGTCTTCTTACATGATTCCATCAAAATTCAAATTCAAGTTTGTTTTTCTTTTTTTTTTTTAGAAAAAATAAATAATCATGTATATATATATATATATAACCCCCCATTCTCACAAATGGCGTATTTAGTAAGTAATATCTAACGGTTTTTTGTGTTCTTCGTGAATGAAGAACATCAGCCCAAAATCGCTCCATGAGAACATCCACCGAACTTTAATTGATGTTCTTTAAAAAGAAAATCAAAATTTTCATGTTTTTGTAATCGGTAAACATTAGTTTTTTTTTTTTTTATACTAAAAAAGAATTTATTGATAAGGATTAACCAGGATGAAAGTTATGATCCTTAGCTAAGAGAGTACATACTTTTGATGGGAAATTTTAAAAGAAGTCTTGTAGTCACTTCTAACTAGTTTAGAAATTTTCTCTGCGACTTGGTTTTCGTTCCTACTAACATAAGAAAAAGAACAAAAATCGAAAGAAAGGCTAATACTCTTAATTTCCTTTATAATGTTCCTCTGCTCCCAGTGTGTATGGGCGATATCTTCTGTAATAGACTTTATTACTAATTCTGCATCAGCTTCAAAATGAACTCGTCTCAACTGCAAATCTCTGGTCCAAAGTAAACCTTCTAGTATTGCTCTGCATTCAGCATCTTCTGGTGTTAAGCAATTTTTAGAAAAGGTTCCCCTGATGCCCCGACAGTGTCCTGCATCATCACGTAAAACCACACCAGTGCCATCTAAATTAGTATCATAACAAAATGAGGCATCCATATTAAACTTGAAAAAAATAATATCTGGTAACTTCCAATGCGAAATTGGAATTGTTTCAGAAGTTATAACATCTGAAAAGCGGGGGTAAAACAACCTCACCCAATATTTCGATTAGCAATCTGTATGGACAAACTCCAATATACTTTCAAGAGAATCAACTAGACTCAATCCTAATAAAGTATATCAAAGATTTATATCTCATTTCTCGATTCAATTCTTACTCAAGCAAATAGAAATCTGCGAGTCTAATTGAATACAAGAGAAATAACTTGGATGGTACCAAAGACCAATATCCAAGTGTCAATCAATGTAAATCAACAACCAAAGGTTGGATATTCTAATTGATTGAACTTAACGCACAACCTGTCATATTTCAATTATATAACAAAATATAATGCGGAATAGAAATAACACAGACACCATAATTTTGTTAACGAGGAAACCGCAAATGCAGAAAAACCCCGGGACCTAGTCCAGATTGAACACACACTGTATTAAGCCGCTACAGACACTACCCTACTACAAACTAACTTCGGTCTGGACTGTAGTTGAACCCCAATCAATCTCATACTGATCCAAGGTACAATTGCGCTCCTTACGTCTCTGATCCCAACAGGATACTACGCACTTGATTCCCTTAGCTGATCTCACCCACAACTAAGAGTTGCTACGAACCAAAGTCGAAGACTTTAATAAACAAATCTGTATCACACAGAAAAGTCTACGGTAATAGATAAATCTGTCTCCCACAGAAATACCTACAAATTTTGTTCCGTCTTTTGATAAATCAAGGTGAACAGGAACCAATTGATAACCCAGACTTATATTCCCGAAGAACATCCTAGTATTATCAAACGATGATAACCAATTGATAACCTCACAATAATCTTAATCGACGCGGCGAAAGAAGATATTATGGAATCACAAACGATGAGACGATGATGTTTGTGACTACTTTTATATCTTGCCTATCGGAGATATTAATCTCAATCCAATCGTTACGATTGTACTCAACACGATAGAATCAGCAAGATCAGATCACACAACTACAAGAAAGTAATATCGGTCTGGCTTCACAATCCCAATGAAGTCTTCAAGTCGTTAACCTACAGGGTCTCGATAAGAAACCTAAGGTTAAAGGAGAATCGACTCTAGCTAATACAACTAGTATCACACAGGATGTGTGGGGATTAGGTTTCCCAGTTGCTAGAGTTCTCCCTTATATAGTCTTTCAAATCAGGGTTTGCAATCAATGTTAGCTTAGTAACAAAGCATTCAATATTCACCGTTAGATGAAAACCTGATTAGATTCAAGCTAATATATTTCAACCGTTGGATCGAAAACTTAGCTTGTTACACACAAATGAAATGCACGATTTTAGGTTTGTGAAACCGTACCCAAACATGTACATTTGTTGGTTCAACAATAGTTAACCAAATGGTTAGCCAAATGAGCACTTTCATATCAACCATATTCTTCTTCACCATAACTAGTTCAAATGACTCAAATGAACTAGTTAGAGAGTTTTTCAATTGTATAAATCTTATGTAACTACACAAGACACAATCGAAGCAAAAGCGATTTGATTCACTCGAATCGATTCATGAACTTTATAGCCACGGTTTGCAATTTGCATTCCTTAGTTAATATAAATATAAGTTCACAAAAATCGTCTTTAGATATAACCAACTTAAGTTCGTAGACTTAGTTCGCGGACTTAAGTTCCCGGAAGGAGTTCACAAACTCCATCAGATATTCACGGGATGAGAACTTCCGCCAGTTCGCGGACTGAGTTCACAACTCTTGTTCCGGTTTTCCTGATCAACAAAGTACGCATACTTTGGTTCAAGGAATAAGAACTTATACATATATGTATTGCCACACAATGCTTATATCCAGCAATGGTTACATAATCTAAACTCTCATTTCAATCGTTGAAACATTCTTAGAGGACGTTATTATATAGTTGTTATTCACAAACTATTTTTCGTCAAAGCAATTTTCAAAGTGATTGAAACATAACATGACTTTCGTCACTCGGTAAAGATGAACTTGGCCAAAGCGAAATCTTACCAACTCGTATTTCGAGAAATAGATAGGCGAGATAAACTCAACTCGAAATAGCAAATGTGTATAATCAAAGTCTATATAGCAAAACGACTTTTGTCTCAAAATAGGAGATAGAGTAGATAGACTTTTGAGTGATAGATAAGTTCAAGTCTCCACATACCTTTTAGTCGATGAAGTTCCACCAGTTCCTTGAGTAGTTCTTCGTCTTTTATGATGATTGCCATGGAGTTCTTGAGCTCAACTATACTTACTATCCTAGTCTGAGACTTAGCTATAGTAGACTAAAAATCAAGACTTATAGTTTTGATCACTAACATTGACAAACATGCTTGAGATAGCAACGCATGCGAGTTCGACCGAGCAGTGCTCTAACAATCTCCCCCTTTGTCAATTTTAGTGACAAAACTATCAATACATATGGAATACAAAAATATATGAATTAACTTTTGTATCTCCTATTCCACATGCCTAATCTTCAACATTACTCGAAATCTTCATCACTTCCACGTACTCCAATAATCCCAAAGGTTGTATGTTCAGCATCATCGTTGTTGAAAATCCGTAGCTATAACAATGCGAAAACAAGAATTCTCAATCAGTGTTATACAGTGTCATAGTTTCATTATATAGTATCAAAGTTCAATTGTATCACAACTTTGACAACAATACTATGGTGATATGTATCACTCCCCCTTAGTTAATACTCCATCTCACATGGAAACCACTCCCCCTTACATAATGATCCGAAAACCATATGTATTTGTAGTGTGAACTACATATTAATTCTCCCCCTTTTTGTCAATAAAATTGGCAAAGGTACGAAAACGGGATCCTAATGAAATTTCCAAAAGAGACATTTCATGACCAAAAGAAAGCACATATCAACTTATTTAGATGCAATCATATAGCCGAAGCTAAATGCATTCATCAAGGAGTTTATAAAGATACAAGATAACCCCTATAATATTCCATAGCCGCACTCCCCACAAAGATTGGCAATTAAGCACAAGTTCAATTAAGAACTCTACCCCATAATATGTCATTCCCGAAAGAACAACAAGAGCGACCTTAATTTCAAAAGAAAAGAAGGATTTTTTGGACATAACAAATCACATACTCCCTCCGTTCCACTTTAGATGATATTTTTGGAGTTTTCACGCAGATTAAGAAATGGAGAGAGATGTGAAGATTTTCCATTTATACCCTTGAGAAAAGTCTTCAAACATTAATTGTTATTAGTGCATTTAAAAATAAACTTATAGTTCCAAGACAAAATATAAGGGTCTTATTGGTAGTTTTGTGGAAAATTATGAAAACTTTCAAGTATTGTGAAATAAAAAAATAATCCTAAAACATCATCTAAAATGGAACGGAGGGAGTACAAGTATGAATTTGAATCCAAAAATACTCAATTAAATTAACCACAAGAGAACCCATGATTAATTTAATCGGAAATATACAATCAAATTTACCACAAAAAAGTGATTAATTTAATTGGCCATGCTCGACATAAGAGAACTTACGGAGCCTCACAGTATAGACATAAAAATATGGATCAGGGAAGATCAATATTGCGGAATACACAAGGATTCATTATATTTTCCAACACTATTCGCACAATGACATATAATAGACATAATCCTTGTAAACAAAAGATTTTAACCTATCTTCCATCAATAAATCACATAATAGGCTTAACTTTTGTATTGTCAAAATTCCATTCCTTCTTTTATCAATACATGAATATCGATATATGAAAGACTTAACTTTTGGCATTATATGTTGTACTTCTTATGGATATAACATATGTAGTAATATAATTGAAGGATAACATTCAATGCTTAACATAAGCGTTATTACACAAATTAAAACAGTAGTTTTAAGAGTAGCATCAACATAAGAAGTTCAGTAAAGAAAATAGAAAGAACTTAATCACTCCACTCATAGTCCCTTTCGATCTCATAGAATTTCTCAATCATTTCTGGATACACATTTTCAGCATAGTCTACCTTTTCTCTGAGAAACTCATCCTCCCTTGAAGTACTTGCAGAGGTTCTGGTTGCAGTATGCCTCATCTTCTCGATGCTTGACATGCTCAAAATAGTTGGTCCACCAACATCAGAGCCAAAAGGTTTCACTTTAAAGTGAGCACAAATTCTTGAGATGAGACAAGGGAAGCCAAGAGTTTTTCTTGACGTGTGTTTCACGCTTATCATTTGATCAACAACAAGACCATAGAAATCAATACTTATCCTTTCAACAATATAATAGATAAATTCAGTGAGACTCTTGGTCCATACATTGTTGTCAATTTTGCTCGGAATCAGGTTCGCCACAATAAGTTTAGCAGCGGTTTTGAGAAACAAACCAGCCCCTTTAACATTGATCTTTCCATCACTCCGAGAAAGGTCTTTATTAAAAAGACGATCAGACAACACTTCTGAAGATAGTCTTTCATTTTTAGGAGGAGGAAATCTAGTGCCCCCAACAGGAACATCCAGAAGATAACCAATAATAAAGCGATCAACAGTAAATGTGACGCCTCCTATAATAGTCTTGAAGGTACAATTGGTAAAGTTTTCCTCATGGATATTAGCATAAAATTGTGCTACCATCTCAATGCGAACAGTTCCCAGTGGTCTGTGAATTAAACCCCAAGTGTGATTTTTGAAAAAAAATCATACGGACCATCTACCTCAATTTTTGAAACATCATAGAAACGTTCACATATGGGTTGTTTGTTCTTATACTCCAAAAAGAGTACTCGAGCAGCAGGGTTGATGAAACTAGCACAAATGCTTGGATCATAAAAAGATTCATCCCTAGTTTGATGGCTGGAGCTTCCAACATGCCTTGTTCTTCTATGTGCCATAGTTGTAGATGAAATTTCAAAACAGAGTTAGGAAACTTACTCGGTTCGTGAACGGTTCCTAATAGCAGTCCTCTAAATGATTGAAAAATGCAAAAACATCACTTGACCCAATGTGTACGAACTTCTCCTGAGTTCAACGGTACAAACCAATTTTGATTTGAGTCGGGAACGAGAAATTGATGGAGCAAAGGTATGAGAACTATTCGGGTTTCTCTTGGGTTTACGAACTGAGAAGAAGGAAGAGAAGATTGATTGAACCGAAGAGAATCTCTTCTCTTTGATGTGTTATAGGAACCAACTTGACATGTTTGGAAGAGGGATTCATTCGTGAAGCGGTTTTGGGTTTGCCGTATGCGAACCACACATGTGCAGTGAGGACTCGTTTGGTACAAACAAAGAGCACTAGCTCATCAAATATTTGTTCCGAGTATCTTTATTTAGGTAGAACTAAATCTTGAACATCATAACACCAAGAGAGAGTTTCTTTCCAGCAGCTCTTACATCTTGCAATATTGGAGAAACCCCAAGGAAATGTTTCTCTAGGTTTTTCAACGAACATCCAGAAGGAACAATATAGGTTGTGTTTTGATTTCTTATTTTCAACCTCATGAGAACCAAATTTTGCAGATAATATTGGGTATTGCAAAGGGAAACTCTTTTGGTGACAAGAGACATCCTTGCTTCATAAATAATACCATTATCTGGAGAGAAAATGTCAGGAATTGAACAATGAATTAATTAAACATTTGAGGTGATGTACCCAGAAAACTGATATTTAAACTCCTCTCGTAATACGTTCAGTTTGTTAAGAATGGTTGGATTATACAGAGAGGGAGTATTACACTTTCTGATTAGTGAATCAATATCAATCTTCACGTGAATGTTATTTATCATAGCTTGACTTAGTCTGACAAGAGATTCTTGTTTTTTCTAGAGAAATAAATCAACATCAGAAGAAGGACTTTCAACTTTGTTTTCAATTCCTGAAAACACTTCAAAGGATTTTAAACCTGGTGGCGATTTAGAAAAAATTTCTTCTACAGATTTAATTAAACCAGTCATGGAAGAGAATTCTGAAATCCTTGGATCCGGTGGTGCATTTATTGAGATAGCACTTCTGTCCATAGAGTCAGATCGCTACAAACATAGACTTGCAAGGTCTTTAAACGTGTTTGCCTGCTCTGATACCAATTGAAAAAGCGGGGGTACAACAACCTCACCAATATTTCGATTAGCAATTTGTATGGAAAAACTCCAATATACTTTCAAGAGAATCAACTAGACTCGATCTTAATAAAGTATATCAAAGAGTTATATCTCTCTTTCTCGATTCTATTCTTACTCAAGCAAATAGAAATCTGCGAGTCTAATTGAATACAAGAGAAATAACTTGGATGGTACCAAAGACCAATATCCAAGTATCAATCAATGTAAATCAACAACCAAAGGTTGGATATTCTAATTGATTGAACTTAACGCACAACCTGTGATATTTCAATTATATAACAAAATATAATGCGGAATAGATATAACACTGTTTATGGGTGAAAACTACTCCTGTAGAATTTGGTAATTTGAGGTGTGGATGAGGAATGAATTTAAACCTTAAACAAATGCACTGCGCGGTGAGTGCTTGTAGATTCGAGAGATCAATAGTGCAAGTCCGGCCTAAACCAAGAAATGGCCGTTCGGACTTGTTTCGGTCACAAAGTGAAGGAGATGGGGTTGATCTTAGGGAGGGAAGCGAAGAAGGTGTTGAGATTGTGAAGGTGTTGGCTTGCTTATGACTTGTAACAGAAAGATGAGCAGGCTTGCGGTTGATGCAAGCAGGCTCTGGGTGTTTGAATACGATTTGTATTAACACTTGGCTTTTCTGTCTCGTCTGAACTTGTCTTGTTGTTTGAAATAGGGCGGAGAACCTATTTATACAAGTCATTGAGCCTCATTCACGTCTCTCATGGGAAGTGGAGGAAGTGGAGTGATGGAGTAGTGGAGTTGTGCGTCGACCAGTCTTGCCCACTTCTCATGTTCATCTCTAACCGTCCATGACTTCCTAACACGTTCTTGTGATGGCGCGTTGCACGCTGCACGCTGTAAACCATGAGACCAATACCCCAAAGTATGTATCCCCCAGTTTGTGACATGATTGATAACGGAATGTGTGGATCGTGGATCCACGAAAGATAGCATGTAATGCTGAATTGAATAAAGCGTGTTATTCGGAAAGTCGATACTTGTGAAGTATCATGTGTATTTTATGCGAGTCTTCGCATTATGGTGTGGTAAAGTGATGGGTAATGACGCCTCACTAACCAAATAACTTCGACCGGGGTTGTATAACCAAGTTTGGTGAAGTTGGACGGATGAGATGATCTTTGAGACACTCATCTGCGACCGTTAATGAATATTAGGTTTTTTGAAGAGGAGCGCAAGCATGACTCTTGACTTGGTCGAAACCAAGTAATGGAAGAATTTTGGAGAGGACCGACCAGGACGTGTATGTAGATGGCATCTTTGGTGTACACGTCCATGTCTTACCGTCCCATGAAGGTGCGATCTAGGCCACTCAATTTAACCGGTAAAGTTGAGTGGTTGAGATCGATTTTGCGGCAGAAATCCGTTGCCGCAAAGGAGTTGGAAACCGGCGCGAGATCCCTAGTTCGGGCACGCGTTTCAAGACGACACATCTTGGTCGGTCTTGGTCGATGGGTTTGACGGGAAGATGGCAGGCTGGTGATCATGCCTATACCTGACTATCCCATGAAAACGTGATCTAAGCCATTCAAATCATCTGGTGAAGTTGAGTGGTCGAGATCAGTTTGCAATTTGGGAAGTGTAACTACGCATGTTTGGGCGGGCGTTTTGGATTAGCCGGGCATGGGATGCCTTGGCCGATCGCATGAGGAGGTAGATAAGCTCACGGTGTTCATGCTGGTATGACCGGCCCTTGCTTAATCTAATCTATGACCCTCTATTCGTGCCGGAGAAGATGGACGCACGTGATGATTTGAAACCCTAATTTTGGCTTTCAAAAGCCGTGCGCCACTCCTTGTTTGGGTGATGATTTTGTCACGGCCAAGCATTGTTGGTCTTGACCGATTGGTCAAGTGTGTAGGCGGTCCCACGGTGATCGTGTTGACATGCTCTAGGCCCTTTAAGTCTACATCTACACCCTCCATCTATACCTGCGAAGATGGATGGTTGATACTGTTTTGCGACACATGTAATATGCCACAAACCCTTATTTAGGGTTTTCCGTCCATAATGCTTGGTATGAACGTCTTTTGGCAAGCAAAGGCCAATGGCCGACCATGCGGGGTCGGCCGTGGGTATTCCATACCGCTGGGGATGATGGAATTGATCCGGGGTCATCTAATCATGCTTATGGAGTTGGATGACTGCGATCGAGATCATATCCGGACCGATACGGTCAGTCCGGATGCTCAATCGGGCTAGTATAACACACCGAGAGGGCTCAATCGGGCTAGTATAACACACCGAGAGGGCTCGGGCTAGTATAACACACCGAGAATCGGCCTGTACGGGTATTTCGTACATGGTTTCATTATAGTGCTTGGAGGTTCGTGTTACTCGTAAGAGTAACACTCGGTCGTCATGCCACACCGATAATGAGTACCGGAAATACAAGGCTGATATGAAATTCACAGGGAAGGGATTGTTGCTACATGCTCCAACCTCGGAGGAATTTCATGTATTCGCTGAATGGGATTGTTGCTACATGCTCCATTCTTGGTGAATTAAGTGAGGGAGTATCCAACACTTATAAATGGCTTTATCTTTTACAAGATGTCAGCGCATGATTTTTTCGGTTTTTTACAAACTTAACCTTAAACGAAAATCCACCATCAACATTAAGTCCCCCGCCTAGCACATAATGGTTACACTATTGTGTGGTAGGCATGAGATGGTGACATACATATGTGAGAAAGACAGATAAAAGGAGTTTACAGGAAGAGTATTGGCTGACCGCTAGTTTCCCACGCCGTCACGCTTGTATGGAATCCTTGGTGGGGCCGGTTTCTTTCTTTGGGTATTTGAATCAAAAGAGGAAACCAAATAAGGGGGAATCCTTCTTCTATTGGGATTCTTCTAATTTTTTGTCTATAAAAGAGACAAAACCCTTTTTCTTTTCTCACGAATTTTTTTTTTTTTTTTTTTTTTGTTTCTCTAAATCTGCTCGCAGCCTTTGTTGCCGCGCCGCCAACCGCTCGTTGATGATGCCGCTTGTCCACGGAGCTTGTTGCCGTTCTTGCCGCCGTCCGTCCGTCCAAGGTGAGTCTCTTTTTTTTTTTTTTTTTTTTTTTTTTTTTTTGTTGCTAGCTTGCTAGGTAAACACCTTTGTAAGATGTGCATATGCTTAGTCTCTCCACCATCACATGCAAAACCTAGCTTTTAGGTTGTAAAAGGAAAAACCTTGGCTTGAAATCTCGCATACACGATTCCCATGAATAAAGAAAATCGTGTCATGATGCGTGAGAATGAATGTGGGCCCGCCGTGTATGCGGAACGTGGGTCTTACTCATATATGCTTGACCGAGATTTACACCGAACTTGAAACTTGTACCGATCGAAATTTGCACCCGACTTGAAATCAATACCGAGGATCGAAACTTGTGCCCGACTTAAGCCGGTGTTTGGGCGGTTTTGTGTGCTCCGACGTGAGTTGTGTCTTGCCGTGTGACTACATCTCTCATGTGCTTTTCATACAAGTTCTAACTCCTATCTTTCATTTCATTGTGGAAGAAAAGAATCCTGTTGAGATGTCTTCGAAGATAATGTTGGTGCCAAGTCGGGAAGTGTTGATGACTTCAAAGATATGCCGAACATTGATGATGAGTTGTTCACCTCGCCTTTCCCAAGCATTAGGAGACATCCTTCTCATAAGATAGTCTTGCTTTCCGATTCAAAAAATATGGGAACCGATCCATTCTCTTCTTCAAAGACTTGTGGTGAGATTTTGTCTCCAGAGAAACGAATATCCGCCTTCTCTTATTGACTTCAAGACTTGCCATGCTCCACTTTGGGTTCTTATGAAGGATGGATGAGACGCATGTTGAGTAATAAGGGCATTAAGGAAAATTTGACCAAAGCGCAGATCCTCAATGCGGTCATGGCATCCGCTACTCTCGAAATTAGGAAAGACATCGCGGGTTTGATTACCTTCATTTCTCGGTGGCGTATTTCTACTCACACACACCATATCTAGATGGGGAGAGATGACTATTACTTTGGAGAGTGTGGCTGCATTAATGAACTTGCCTATTCTTTGGAAGTCTCTCTTATGAGCTCTACGATACGGAGCAGAGTAACTATGGTGCTATACTTCAAAAGGTGGCGGAATTCGACGGCCTGGACAAGGAGGAGAAAAAGGATGCGAGGTGTTTTACACTGGTGGGTGTCGGAGTGGTCTCCCGTAGACCCAGAGCCGAATCAAGAGCTGGAAAATGAGCTCGGCGTGATTGCGTTCTGTCTTTATGGTTATCCAGAGATGTATTCGATGATGGTTACGAAAGAAGACCATTAGAAGTGACCTTGTTAAGATTGCTATAAAGGTGGCGAAGGGTGAAGTTCTTCCTCGGGGCTCATTGTTCCTTGGATCATTTGTATTCTCATTTGGACGCTTTAGCAACGGACATGCATGCTTCAAACGGGTACAAGAAGGTGGAGTCGCACATTCACTTCGCTTTTCTTCAGGCGTTCTTATGGGAACACTTCAAAAGTTACGCTCCTACTCCTGGAAATTCACTCAATAACTTGTATGGTGGCTCGAGAATACTCCGTTGGAATAAAAGGCGTCCCAAAGGCGGCGCGAAACTTGTGGACGTATTTGACAACGTGTCTTCCGTAGATTTCCGTCCATGGGGGCCGGTCCACCATTCCATTGTCCAGCCTAAAGACTTTTGCTATCGCTTCCGACGGTCCCGATCTTTGTGTTGTGTACCGATGTCGAAACTATGAAATCGGAGAACTTATTTACTCGCGCACCTGCATTCCAGATATGTCCCGTCTCTATTTAACGGAGAATTTTATGTGACTCCGTACAATATTGACAGGGCTGCTCGCCAAATGGGATTTGATCAGGGTGTCCCATTTATTCGTTCACCAAGGGTTCGAAAGAATCTCGCCCGAATATTCTTAACGCTAGCATGTTTGTAGAACGGGTGAGCCTTCCCTTCTGGCCTATTGGGAGAAACCCAGTGATAACCGATAAGTATAAGGAATTTTGGGGGAGACAACTGTTGGTTTTCCAGAAATTTTCGGAGAGTGTTGTGACAGATCCCCGTGGTGAACCATCTTCTGACGTCTTGACGAGGCATTTCCGGTTGAAGCCGCTCCCAGCCAAACGGACCAGAGCTGAGGATTGCAGTCCCCAAGTAGGAGAGAGACCTAAGAGGCAAGCATGCGGTCCGGTAGTCCTCAATTCCTCCAATATGCAGGTATTTAAATCTTTTCCCCTCGGTTCTTTCATTTCTCCAGTGTAGATTCTTCTAAAAATGATCCTTGCTTGAAATCAGGGAATTTCGAAAGAGAATGTCTTCACAAGGTTGGCGCGCATTCAAAATGAGAAAGATGGTAATGCTGGTCTTCATGCTGAGAAGTCTGCGCACCGACCTTCATGCCGAGAAGTCCGCGACCGACCTTCATGCCGAGAAGTCCAAGGCGCATCGACCTTCATGCCGAGAAGTCCGGAGAAACCGCTCCATTTTCTCGACCATGATGAGAGATGATGCAAGCTCGGTTGAACAAGGCGTTTCCCTTAGTGATCTTGTTGTTGGGTCGTGATGGAAATTAGCACCCAGAGCGAAATAGATGCGGAAGGAATATGAGAGAGGCGATGCACTCTTTATGGTTGAGACGGCTCCCCTTGAGATCCATCTTGAACAGGTTCCAATCAATATGGCTATTGTGGTGACCCCTTCGAAAGGCCTCCCGTGAATCGACAAGGCTCCTGCGGTTGGTGAATTGCCGGCGATGCAACCTCCGGGGCTTTGTTCGATCCTCCTTTTACTGTCCCTTATCCAGGTCATGTGTTGGTTGGTGGATTCAGCGTCTTTGGTTCGGTTCGAAGAGTTGTACACAACGATATGGGAGAAGCACGGTCACATTGCTACCACCACGAAACTCAAAAGTCGTCTTGCGTTGGTCAACCGCGTCCAAGAAGCTTTAGTTTCTATCCAGGGATGAGCGTCACGACTGGTCGAGCGGTTTACGAGGAGATGATTGAAGATTGGAGGTGCCATCGGGACGTGTTTGCATGAAGACGGTTTCAATGCCCCTTGGTTCTTCAAAGGTTTCTCCAAGATTGGGAGCTCCAAATTACAGGATGAAGTCCCTTCGCGGACTGTGTTGCTCGCCAGAAGAAGAGGTTGAGAAGTTGTCTAAGGAACTCGGAGTTTGAGCGGTTTGTGCTTCAAAGGATGAAAGTCTCTCTCGCCAGGAGAAGGACGAGTTGTTCTTTGAAGGACTTTCCTTGAAGTATTCATGCTATATACTTGTCTCTTCTTTTAGATGTTTTTTCTTTTTGAGTGATAGTGAGGATTTTCTTTGATCTCCAGGTTTTGGATTTGATAGGTGATTGGATTGGCTTATTTTGAGATAGTTTTGTGAACAACCTTTTTTGAAAGAGATTATGTTAAATGAAATTTGAATCTTGGTCATGAATGATTGCACATATCACATGAAATTGTAAACGTTATGCAAAAGGGAGGTACGGACGGAAACAAACATGGCGTTGATCACTGAGCCTCTTTCTCCACGTGCGGGATGCCAAGTCCCCAGTGGATTCCAAACTATCTTTCTTGTAAAATTGTTGAGTAAAACTTACTTGCTTTCGAAGCCTCACTTGTATCGAACCGGAGTTGCCTTTCTAAGAAAATCCTCCGCACCAATTTCTCGAGTTATCGATCTGGACCAAGCTTCTCCTGAACAATGCGCTTCAAAGCGTTGCATTCACTGGTGGGGTGATGAAGGAACCGGTGGTAATGACAGTACCTCGGGTCCATCACTTCTTGATCAGTGGGCGGACGCCATACCGGGGGTATCCCCACTTCTCCATTTCGTACTCCACGCCTCCAGTAGCTCAGAATCTTCTTCGCCGGGGAAGGGGAAATGTAAGTACGTTGTGTCGACTTTTCCGCGTCGGTGGGCGTTGTAACACCTCTCCGTGGCTTTGACGTGGAACAGGGAGATGAAGTTGGAAGATTTGCGAGTGCCATCATATCTGCGGATCGCTCGCCTAGGTAAAGGGATGTGGAAGGTGTCGTGATGTCACCGCTGAGTGATCGGATTGAACGCTCCCATCCTCTCGTATTCGGGTATTTCCGATTGATTTCTCCTTCCTCAAGCGTTTCTTGATCGGTTGAAAGGTCGACGCGGATTGGACAGTCTTAGGGCAAGCCAAACAAGAGTTTTGAGATATAAATCCTCTAGCAGAGGTTCCATAGGTTGCGTGCTCCCCTTTCTTTATCCGGAGACATTGTAGTACTCCCGACAAGTCTTTTCCCCCGTCCGGACCGTGTTGTCCATCTTTCTTGATTCGTTTTTCGATTGCGTGCTCTCTTTGCTTCTCCACTTATAAAGGTGTGACTCCTGACTAAGGATTCAACGTTTCTTGCACTGTCTGAGTCGATGCCTATCGACCCTCCTTGTAATTGTGCAGCTATATCATTCAAAAGGAGAAATGTCTCGCTCTGCCTTCTGGTGATACCGGCTTGATTTGCCAAGACATCCTCCAATATTCCAGCTATGCTTCCCATGATACCCGAACCTTTGTGGTCTCCGAGTGAGGATACATCGCGGGATGAAAACTGAAGGATCGAGAATTCAATTTTTTGCAACCGATAGATCAATCTCCCACTGTGGTCGCCAATTGTTTATGGGTGAAAACTACTCTGTGGAATTTTGTAATTTGAGGTGTGGATGAGGAATGAATTTAAACCTTAAACAAATGCACTGCGCGGTGAGTGCTTGTAGATTCGAGAGATCAATCTGTGCAAGTCCGGCCTAAACCAAGAAATGGCCGTTCCAGACTTGTTTCGGTCACAAAGTGAAGGAGATGGGGTTGATCTTAGGGAGGGAAGCGAAGAAGGTGTTGAGATTGTGAAGGTGTTGGCTTGCTTATGACTTGTAACAGAAAGATGAGCAGGCTTGCGGTTGATGCAAGCATGCTCTGGGTGTTTGAATACGATTTGTATTAACACTTGGCTTTTCTGTCTCGTCTGAACTTGTCTTGTTGTTTGAAATAGGGCGGAGAACCTATTTATACAAGTCATTGAGCCTCATTCACGTCTCTCGTGGGAAGTGGAGGAAGTGGAGTGATGGAGTAGTGGAGTTGTGCGTCGACCAGTCTTGCCCACTTCTCCTGTTCATCTCTAACCGTCCATGACTTCCTAACACGTTCTTGTGATGGCGCGTTGCACGTTGCACGCTGTAAACCGCCAGACCAATACCCCAGTATGTATCCCCCCATTTGTGACATGATTGATAAACGGAATGTGTGGATCGTGGATCCACGAAAGATAGCATGTAATGCTGAATTGAATAACTGTGTTATTCGTAAAGTCGATACTTGTGAAGTATCATGTGTATTTTATGCAGTGTTGCATTATGGTGTGGTAAAGTGATGGGTAATGACGCCTCACTAACCAAATAACTTCGACCTGGGTTGTATAACCAAGGTTGGTAAAGTTGGACGGATGAGATGATCTTTGAGACACTCATCTGCGACCGTTAATGAATATTAGGTTTTTTGAAGAGGAGCGCAAGCATGACTCTTGACTTGGTCGAAACCAAGTAATGGAAGAATTTTGGAGAGGACCGAATAGGACGTGTATGTAGATGGCATGCTTTGGTGTACACGTCCATGTCTTACCGATCCCATGAAGGTGCGATCTAGGCCACTCAATTTAACCAGGTAAAGTTGAGTGGTTGAGATCGGTTTGCGGCAGAAATCCGTTGCCGCAAAGGAGTTGGAAACCGGCGCGAGATCCCTAGTTCGGCACGTGTTTCAAGACGACACATCTTGGTCGGTCTTGGTCGATGGGTTTGACGGGAAGATGGCAGGTGGTGATCATGCCTATACCGACTATCCCATGAAAACGTGATCTAAGCCATTCAAATCATCGGTGAAGTTGAGTGGTCGAGATCAGTTTGCAATTTGGGAAGTGTAACTACGCATGTTTGGGCGGGCGTTTTGGATTAGCCGGGCATGGGATGCCTTGGCCGATCACATGAGGAGGTAGATAAGCTCACGGTGGTCATCTTTGGTATGACCGGCCCTTGCTTAATCTAATCTGCGTGACCCTCCATTCGTGCCGGAGAAGATGGACGCACGTGATGATTTGAAACCCTAATTTTGGCTTTCAAAAGCCGTGCGCCACTCCTTGTTTGGGTGATGATTTTGTCACGGCCAAACATTGTTGGTCTTGACCGATTGGTCAAGTGTGTAGGCGGTCCCACGGTGATCGTGTTGACATGCTCTGGGCCCTTTAAGTCTACATCTACACCCTCCATCTATACATGCGAAGATGGATGGTTGAGACTGTTTTGCGACACATGTAATATGCCGCAAACCCTTATTTAGGGTTTTCCGTCCATAATGCTTGGTATGAACGTCTTTTGGAAAGCAAAGGCCAATGGCCGACCATGCGGTCGGCCGTGGGTATTCCATACCGCTTGGGGATGATGGAATTGATCCGGGGTCATCCAATCATGCTTATGGAGTTGGATGATCTGCGATCGAGATCATATCCGGACTGATACGGTCAGTTCGGATGCTCAATCGGGCTAGTATAACACACCGAGAGGGGCTCAATCGGGCTAGTAAAACACACCGAGAGGGCTCGGGCTAGTATAACACACCGAGAATCAGCACACGGGTATTTCGTACATGGTTTCATTATAGTGCTTGGAGGTTCGTGTTACTCGTAAGAGTAACACTCAGTCGTCATGCCACACAGATAATGAGTACTGGAAATACAAGTCTGATATGAAATTCACAGGAAGGGATTGTTGCTACATGCTCCAACCTGGAGGAATTTCATGTATTCACAGAATGGGATTGTTGCTACATGCTCCATTCTTGGTGAATTAAGTGAGGGAGTATCCAACACTTATAAATGGCTTTATCTTTTACAAGATGTCAGCGCATGATTTTTTCGGTTTTTTACAAACTTAACCTTAAACGAAAATCCACCATCAACAAACACACACACCAGAATTTTGTTAACGAGGAAACCGTAAATGCAGAAAAACCCCGGGACCTAGTCCAGATTTAATACACACTGTATTAAGCCGCTACAGACACTAGCCTACTACAAACTAACTTTGGTCTGAACTGTAGTTGAACCCCAATCAATCTCACACTGATCCAAGGTACAGTTGCGCTCCTTACGTCTCTGATCCCAGCATGATACTACGCATTTGATTCCCTTAACTGATCTCACCCACAACTAAGAGTTGCTACGACCCAAAGTCGAAGACTTTAATAAACAAATCTATATCACACACAAAATTCTACGGTAATAGATAAATCTGTCTCCCACATAAATACCTACAAGTTTTGTTCCGTCTTTTGATAAATCAAGGTGAACAGGAACCAATTGATAACCCGGACTTATATTCCCGAAGAACAGCCCAGTATTATCAAACGATGATAACCAATTGATAACCTCACAATAATCTTAATCGACGCGGCGAAAGAAGATATTATGGAATCACAAACGATGAGACGATGATGTTTGTGACTACTTTTATATCTTGCCTATCGGAGATATTAATCTCAATCCAATCGTTACGATTATACTCAACACGATAGAATCAGCAAGATCAGATCACATAACTACAAGAAAGTAGTATCGGTCTGGCTTCACAATCCCAATGAAGTCTTCAAGTCGTTAACCTACAGGGTCTCGATAAGAAACCTAAGGTTAAAGGAGAATCGACTCTAGCTAATACAACTAGTATCACACATGAAGTGTGGGGATTAGGTTTCCCAGTTGCTAGAGTCTCCCTTATATAGTCTTTCAAATCAGGGTTTGCAATCAATGTTAGCTTAGTAACAAAGCATTCAATATTCACCGTTAGATGGAAACCTGATTAGATTCAAGCTAATATCTTTCAACCGTTGGATCGAAAACTTAGCTTTTTACACACAAATGAAATGCACGATTTTAGGTTTGTGTAACCGTACCCAAACATGTACATTTGTTGGTTCAACAATAGTTAACCAAATGGTTAGCCATATGAGCACTTTCATATCAACCATATTCTTCTTCACCATAACTAGTTCAAATGACTCAAATGAACTAGTTAGAGAGTTGTTCAATTATATAAATCTTATGTAACTACACAAGACACAATCAAAGCAAAAACGATTTGATTCACTCGAATCGATTCATGAACTTTATAGCCACGGTTTGCAATTTGCATTCCTTAGTTAATATAAATATAAGTTCACAAAAATCGTCTTTAGATATAACCAAATTAAGTTCGCAGACTTAGTTCGCGGACTTAAGTTCCCGGATGGAGTTCACAAACTCCAGCAGATATTCTCGGGATGAGAACTTCCGTCAGATCGCGGACTGAGTTCACAACTCTTGTTTCGGTTTTCCTGATCAACCATGTACGCATACTTTGGTTCAAGGAATAAGGACTTATACATATATGTGTTGCCACACAATGCTTATATCCAACAATGGTTATATAATTGATAGGTGTAGAATACACCGTATTTACTATCTGTAGTTTATGCTTTCTTTGATAATTTTTCTTGTAAATTATGTACTTTATGTATTTTTTGGGTTTTGTAGCTACCTCGGAGTCATGCCGAAGAAAAGAAGAAGAAATCATCCAAAATGGAGAAAGAATGGCAAAATTGTCATTTCATAAGCAGACACTATTAGGAGCCGAACCAAGATTAAGTGGCAACATTCTTTTGGAGGAATGTTAAGGACAACCCAAGCAAGGTTAAGGGGTAGTCAATTTTGTGCTTAAAGGAATCGTTAAACGCACCAAAGGAGAAACTCAGGGGCACCTATCTTGGGGTGTATTTTATCTGGGGTGTCTTAATATCCCCCTTCTCTTATAACCTAATCGAGTTTTTTTCTTTCAGTTCTTTCCCAAATATTATTCTGCAGCGAGATTGGATCTGAGAACTCGCTGCCATTGAAACCGAATCATAAGAAATGGGAGAAGGAATTCGTCTGTTGTTGAAGCTCGGTGAAATGGGTTAGAAGATGATGATGTGCTGCAATGAAGCCATGAACAGACAAGGAAGAAAACGATGGATCTGTCATAGATTTAAAATGGGTTTGAGAGATTCAGGTCAGGGAGATGAAAGTGCTGTTGTGATGAGACGACGAAGAAATTAGGGTTCGAAGTTTCAGCTGAAAATCAGAGATGGTTTGTGAGAAATCAAGAACTCAGTAAGAAGAAGGAAGTGAATCGGAGATGGGTTCTGTAACTGATGAAGGTGGTGCTATTGCTAAGATGGGTATTGGTTTTCTTCTGCCGTCAATTGAAGAGAACAGGGACGAGATGGTTCAGAGTCTGAGATGGAGCGTCGATTGTAGAGAAGAAATTAAGGGTTTTGTGATGAATCAAATGAAGAAAGGGGATCTACTGATGATTGAAATTGGTCTGAGACTGTAGAATTAGAGTTCGCTGTGAAGTTTGGTACGAATTTGTGTGGAGTTTGAGCAGAATTTGAGCAGAGATTGGTTGAAGATGGGTCTTGGTGGTCGCTATCGATAAATAGAAGATCCCAATTGAAGCTGCGTTCAACAAAGAAGACGTGGGTTCTTCTGAGATACAAGGAAGATGGTTGCTGATGATTCTCACGGGTTTTATGGATTCAGAGTTAGTGGTGTACAAGGAATGACTACAACAGAAGCAGATGGGATGGTGATATTCAAGGGTTTGTGGTCGTATGAAGATGATTATGGTGCTGTAAAATGAATGGATGGGTGGTATGAAGTGAAGCTGTTGAACTCAATAGATGTATGCTAGGATCTTGTGCAGGAAATGGAGCCAAAATCGGCCTGAAATTGGCATGAGAAATGCCCAGAAAACAAATGGAACTTTGTCGGATTTTTATGCCGACGATTCGACTCTTACCGGTCGATGACCGATCCAACCCAGCTGAGTAAGACCAGTCAGTTGAGTAAGATTCTAACTTGGTTTCTGACTTCTCTTTCCTTGACCCATTTGACTAACAAAAGACCGTTAGGTCAGCTGTTAACTTTAACGGATCAGTGACGGAATATTCCATTCTCGGTGAAGAATCTCAGATGACCGCCAACACTATTCCGGTGCCGATTTCCGGTGATCCCATGATTTCTCCGGCGATTCAATATGTGCAGAATTTTGTAAAGAGTATTCTAGACTCATGGGTATGAAGACTTGGGTTTGGAATTGGATGGAGAATTTGGTTCAAATTTGGAAAGAAAAGATGGAAGATTTGAGAAAGACTTGAACTTGGAAATTGAATTATTATGGAATGAGGATTCTATTCCTTGGAAGATTTGGAGAACATTGAAGCCTATAAATAGAGAAGTTCTCTACACAACTTCGACACCTTTTACACACACAACACTTGTGTTTTTGCTTGCTTTTCAAAATTCTTCTTTTAATTATTTGTGTGAACTCCTTAACATGAGTAGCTAATTTTATTATTGATTGAGGATGAATTCCTAGTTCTTAACATTGTTTGAGTTTTGTTTTAAATCTACTTTGAAGTTTTTCACATGATTATCGTTTGTTTTTACTAATAGGAATGTTTATACATTCATGGTTGATTGATAGATTGTTTAGAGTGCACGCTAAATTGATTTGTTAATTTGATCTAAAGCTAGTGAAAGTTAGGGGATAAGTAATCGTTTCTTGACTATTACATAAGTAGCAAACGCGAGACCTTGCGGAGGGATTCCGTGGAGCAATTGTGTGTGAAAATAACGTTAGCAAGTAGACCTTGATCTAAGAGTCTAACTACTAATATCAACCTAATAAGTTCATAAATCTTAATGCGTTTATTTAAATTACATCTTGAGTGATCTACTACTAGGTGGTTTGGTAAATAGAATCCGGTAGTCGAGAACTTCCGTATCCCAGTGATACAAGGGATTTAGGGGTTTAGCACTGATCTAGCTGATTTACCTACGGTTGGTGATAATCTGTGACTAATAACATGTGGATGAAAAACATAACTTGAATCATTGTTTTGCAACGAAGAAGGATTCCTTGATACTGTCTCTCTTATTGATTTCAACTTTATCTTTGAATTGCTTTGTTTATTTTCTTTGCTTTATAACCCCCCTTTTTTGACAATTTTTACAACTAAGAATCTCTTGCTCCTTGTGGGAACGAACTTGACTACACTATATTACTTGTTAATTAGTTGGAAAAATATTAATTAATTTGTTGTGGTTACGACACGCATAAAATTTTGGCGTCGCTGCCGGGGAGCAGCGGACGATTTTAGTTGTTTTTATTTTTCTTTTTGCTTTATTCTTGCTTTGTTAGATTCTATATTGTATCTAACTTAGTTTTCGAGAGTCTTGTTTCAGGTGTTATACCTTTGGTGAATGCTTAAAGAGGGCAGACCGAGTCCAATACGTCTTCGATCCGGCACTCAACTAAAGGATTTCATTCGAGCGGTTAACACTCCACTTCCTCCTTCTTCATCAAGTGAGTTCGCAGATTCGGACATAGAAGAAGAAGCAATGGCTGATCGTACACTCAAGGACCTAGCTTCTCACAAGCTCGATACACAACAATGGTGTATCCAAACTAACTCAACCTTCGAGATCAAGCCGGGGTTGATTAGAGAGTTACCAAAGTTTCATGGCATGGTGAATGAAGATCCAAACAAACATCTTATGGACTTCTATACCACGATCATGACCATGCTTCCACCAGAGACTAATGAGGATGGAGCAATGTTGAAAGCTTTCCCGTTCTCTTTGGCGGGCAATGCTAAGGAATGGTTGTATTATTTGCCTTCCGGAAGTATCACAACATGGAATGGGATGAAGAAACTTTTCCTTGAGAGATATTTTCCCGCATCAAAAGTTACTCAAATTCGCAAGGAGATTTGTGGGATGAAGCAAAATGTGGGAGAGTCATTGTATGAATGTTGGGAGCGATACAAGAGATTGGTGGCAAGTTGTCCACATCATCAATTCAGTGACGTTATGATACTCCAATACTTCTACGAAGGACTCCAACCAAGTGATAGATCTCTTCTTGACGCCGTGGGTGGTGGTGCACTAGTGAACAAGACGATGACCCAAGCTACCGAGTTGATTGAAAGTATGGCTGCAAAATCGCAACAATTCTACACAAGAGATGAACCAATGGTTAGGCGAGTGCATGAAGTTAGTAATTTGTCATCACACCTTGATCAAAGGATGGGTAACATAGAGAGGGTAGTGCAACGAATGGCCGCGGTAATTATTCTGGATGATGAGACCGAACAAGTAAATACATTATATCCAAATCAAAGGCCGAGGTACGATCCATACTCGAATACTTAAAATCCCGGTTGGAAGGATCATCCTAACTTTAGTTATGCAAATAAGCAAGCGGCGGTTCCCAATCCGTATGAGCAACAAGGTGGTTTCCAACAACAACGCTTCCAACCACAACAAGTCAAGGAGAAAGATTCTTCAATTGATGACAAGCTCAATGCATTGATGCAAGGTATGCAAGGTATCACCACTTTGGTTCAACAACAACAACAAAAGACCGATTCGGCAATCAAGGCTTTGGAAATTCAAGTGGGGCAATTAGCGACCGATGTGAACCTATTGAAAGCTCAAGCGTCCACAAAGCTTCCTTCACAACCATTTGTTAATCCAAGAGAGAGCGTTAATGCGATTATTTTGAGGAGTGGGAAACAAGTGGAGCAACCAAATCAACAAGATGAGGTGTATGATGAGAAAGAGGAAATTGAAACCGCACCACAGGAGAATACATCCCCAACCAACCAATCCAAGGAACCGGTTCCAACTTTCACCACTCCGCCCCCGTTTCCTAGCCGATTTGCTAAGTCGAAGAAAGACTTGGAATACAAGGATATTTGGGACATCCTTAAGAAAGTACAAGTCAATATTCCACTCATTGAAGCTATTCGTCAAATTCCTCGTTGTGCAAAGTTCTTAAAGGAGTTGTGCATGAAGAAGAAAAGTTTAAAAGGGAATGAAGTCATGAGTGTGGGGGAGAATGCTTCGGCGTTCATTCTTAAGAAACTCCCACCAAAATTAAAGGACCCCGGTAGTTTCACTATACCTTGAACAATTGGTAAAACAAGGTTTACTCGAGATTTAATAGATTTGGGAGCATCGGTTAATGTTATGCCTTCCTCAATTTATGATTCTTTGAATCTTGGTCCTCTTAAGGAGACCGGGGTAGTTCTTGAACTTGCTAACCGATCTAATGTTTACCCGAAAGGGATTGTTGAGAATGTTTTGGTGCAGGTTAATGAGCTTGTATATCCGGCCGATTTCTATGTCTTAGACATGAATGATGAGAATTCTTCCAAGTCTACACCTTTGCTATTGGGTAGACCATTCTTAAGCACCGCCAGAACGAAGATTGATGTCCAAAATGGCACCTTGACTATGGAGTTTGATGGTACACTCATCCACTTCAATATCTTTGGAACAATGAGATGCCCTAGTGATGTGAAGTCATGTTTTCCCGTGAAAGAGATTGATGCGGGCTAATGAATCTTGCAAGAGCTAAGTCGGGCCGTCGACTTTAAAACAAGCGCTTAATGGGAGGCAACCCATAGGTTTTGTATTTCTTATCCTTTTGCTTTTTATTTTTTTTGTTATTTTTTTTTTCTTGTTCCGTATCATGTTAAAATTTCCCACCTTGACTTTGCTAGGAGGATTCAATTACATTGAGGACAATGTAAGGTTTAAGTGTGGGGGAGTGGTTAAGCATGTATTTAAAAAAAAAAAAAAAAAAAAAAAAAAAAAAAAAAAAAAAAACTTCAACTTGTAGAGATTTTAGAGTCACTAGCATACTTCTAGGTATGTTTACATAGAGAATTCTGACCGACATAACTGAACTTGGAAGTGTTAGGGAACTACATTCATATTTCTTGCTTGTTAGAGTGTTAAATAATTGATTTAATCATGCCGGTGATGCAAATTAGGAGCAGGGAGAAATGCATTATTAGAGTTGCTGATCAATCATTAGTGGAGACTACCCGTATTTATATCATGTGAGGCACCGACCAAATATTCTTTGTATCTGACTAAAGATCTTTCTTTTGAGTGTGTGTCACCGTACGTTAATTCCGGGTAGAATGGTGAGCTACCCAACTTCACACCAATTTTCAGCACTACTCTTTGATCTCTTGAGTGCTAATTTTGTCAATCATGAGGGTGACGTCTATAGATGAAAGCCTCCTTCTTGTAGTTCGATTTGCAGTTAGCACCATTCTCTCGAGAATAACGGGTCCATAGAAACACCATCATCATCAACAAGGAGCGACATCAAAATCTACAAGGAAAGTTGGAGAAGTTCAAGGTTTACAAGCAACAAAACGAGAAAAAGAGCAAATTTCAAATTCAAGTAATGCAACATACAAATGGCAGATTTTTACATATATGTTGAGGACTTACAATACAATGAGGTTATTTTATATCCAAGTATGAAGACTTATTTACAAGAGAAAAGAAAATCAAAAGGTGAGAATTGTTGAAGTTTATGATTTCGAGACGATACAAGTTGTGAAGAATTAAGAGGTAAAGTACTTTTCCCACGGCCACGGTTTGTTTTATTTTCACTTTGTTTTGTATTTTATTTCTCTTGTCTTCATAAACCAAAAAAAAAAAAAAAATTGAAAAAAAAAATAGACAAGAGAAAAATTTATCATTGTTATTTTTATTTAATAAGCCGTGGGGAAGGAAAATCTATAAGGAAGTTTCAAGCGACAAGGAATTAAGGTAAAAAGAGTTACAAATTGTTAAGGATTTATGAAATTCAAGAGTTTATCATCAAAAGTTGAAGCCAAAGACGAAGACCAAGAAGATAAAGACGAGGAGCGGAAGACGTTTCTATTGGATGCCGTGAGAGTGGTGTTATCATAATTGGCGATCGGATGTGAAGGTGAGTAAGTAATCTCATCCTCGCTAAGTGGTTGATTTCCTTTCTTAGAGATCGTCAGAAAAAATGGTTTTTCAAAATGTTAAAAGATGTGGGTTTTTAAAATATTTCGGAAGTTGTCCTTCCCACCTTTCAACGTGTTGCAGGAATTCTCTCTTCATTCCTACCTGCACACATGTGAGACCCATAAAAAAGCCATCTTTTTGAGTGCAATTATCATAAAATCCTTTTGGTGAGGCAGAAGTCGAGGCGAAATGCTTATTGATCGCTTCTCAAACACGCATTCTCTCATTATGATGTGGTTATTTCTCACTCAACATTTAAGAACGAGAATATGTTCTTTAGTTTTTCTAAATTCTTATTACTAGCATACAGAAACTCTATGTCCTCATAACTCTTTGGATGCTTGGGACGCTGGAAAACTTTGTAAGTTGTAAGTTTTAGTTTGATTTGCTCGAGGACTAGCAAAGTCTAAGTGTGGGGGAATTTGATAGGTGTAGAATACACCGTATTTACTATCTGTAGTTTATGCTTTCTTTGCTAATTTTTCTTGTAAATTATTTACTTTACGCTTGTTTTGGGTTTTGTAGCTACTTCGGAGTCATGCCGAAGAAAAAAAGAAGAAATCATCCAAAATGGAGAAAGAATGGCAAAATTTTCATTTCATAAGCAGACACTATTAGGAGCCGAACCAAGATTAAGTGGCAACATTCTTTTGGAGGAATGTTAAGGACAACCCAAGCAAGGTTAAGGGGTAGTCAATTTTGTGCTTAAAGGAATCGTTAAACGCACCAAAGGAGAAACTCAGGGGCACCTATCTTGGGGTGTATTTTATATGGGGTGTCTTAATATCCCCCTTCTCTTATAACCTAATCGAGTTTTCTTCTTTCAGTTCTTTCCCAAATATTATTCTGCAGCGAGATTGGATCTGAGAACTCGCTGCCATTGAAACCGAATCATAAGAAATGGGAGAAGGAATTCGTCTGTTGTTGAAGCTCGGTGAAATGGGTTAGAAGATGATGATGTGCTGCAATGAAGCCATGAACAAACAAGGAAGAAAACGATGGATCTGTCATAGATTTAAAATGGGCTTGAGAGATTCAGGTCAGGGAGATGAAAGTGTTGTTGTGATGAGACGACGAAGAAATTAGGGTTCGAAGTTTCAGCTGAAAATCAGAGATGGTTTGTGAGAAATCAAGAACTCAGTAAGAAGAAGGAAGTGAATCGGAGATGGGTTCTGTAACTGATGAAGGTGGTGCTATTGCTAAGATGGGTATTGGTTTTCTTATGTCGTCAATTGAAGAGAACATGGACGAGATTTTTCAGAGTCTGAGATGGAGCGTCAATTGTAGAGAAGAAATTAAGGGTTTTGTGATGAATCAAATGAAGAAAGGAGATCTACGGATGATTGAAATTGGTCTGAGACTGTAGAATTAGAATTCGCTGTGAAGTTTGGTACGAATTTGTGTGGAGTTTGAGCAGAGATTGGTTGAAGATGGGTCTTGGTGGTCGCTATCGAGAAATAGAAGATCCCAATTGAAGCTGCGTTCAACAAAGAAGATGTGGGTTCTTCTGAGATACAAGGAAGATGGTTGCTGATGATTCTCACGGGCTTTATGGATTCAGAGTTAGTGGTGTACAAGGAATGACTACAACAAAAGCAGATGGGATGGTGATATTCAAGGGTTTGTGGTCGTATGAAGATGATTATGGTGCTGTAAAATGAATGGATGGGTGGTATGAAGTGAAGCTGTTGAACTCAATAGATGTATGCTAGGATCTTGTGCAGCAAATGGAGCCAAAATTGGCCTGAGAAATGCCCAGAAAACAAACGGAACTCTGTCGGATTTTTATGCCGACGATTCGACTCTTACCGGCCGATGACCGATCTAACCCAGGTGAGTAAGACCAGTCAGTTGAGTAAGATTCTGACTTGGTTTATGACTTCTCTTTCCTTGACCCAGTTGACTAACAGAAGACCGTTAGGTCAGCTGTTAACTTTAACGGATCAGTGACGGAATATTCCATTCTCGGTGAAGAATCTCAGATGACTGCCAACACTATTCCGGTGCCGATTTCCGGTGATCCCATGATTTCTCCGGCGATTCAATATGTGCAGAATTTTGTAAAGAGTATTCTAGACTCATGGGTGTGAAGACTTGGGTTTGGAATTGGATGGAGAATTTGGTTCAAATTTGGAAAGAGAAGATGGAAGATTTGAGAAAGACTTGAACTTGGAAATTGAATTATTATGGAATGAGGATTCTATTCCTTGGAAGATTTGGAGAACATTGAAGCCTATAAATAGAGAAGTTCTCTACACAACTTCGGCACCTTTTACACACACAACACTTGTGTTTTTGCTTGCTTTTCAAAATTCTTCTTTTAATTATTTGTGTGAACTCCTTAACATGAGTAGCTAATTTTATTATTGATTGAGGATGAATTCCTAGTTCTTAACATTGTTTGAGTTTTGTTTTAAATCTACTTTGAAGTTTTTCACATGATTATCGTTTGTTTTTACTAATAGGAATGTTTATACATTCATGGTTGATTGATAGATTGTTTAGAGTGCACGGTAAATTGATTTGTTAATTTGATCTAAAGCTAGTGAAATTTAGGGGATAAGTAATCGTTTCTTGACTCTTACATAAGTAGCAAACACGAGACCTTGCGGAGGGATTCCGTGGAGCAATTGTGTGTGAAAACAACGTTAGCAAGTAGACCTTGATCTAAGAGTCTAACTACTAATATCAACCTAATAAGTTCATAAATCTTAATGCGTTTATTTAAATTACATCTTGAGTGATCTACTACTAGGTGGTTTGGTAAATAGAATCCGGTAGTCGAGAACTTCCGTATCCGGTGATACAAGGGATTTAGGGGTTTAGCACTGATCTAGTTGCTTTACCTACGGTTGGTGATAATCTGTGACTAATAACATGTGAATGAAAAACATAACTTGAATCATTGTTTTGTAACGAAGAAGGATTCATTGATCTTGTCTCTCTTATTGATTTCAACTTTATCTTTGAATTGCTTTGTTTATTTTCTTTGCTTTATAACCCCCCTTTTTGTGACAATTTTTACAACTAAGAATCTCTTGCTCCTCGTGGGAACGAACTTGACTACACTATATTACTTGTTAATTAGGTGGAAAAATATTAATTAATTTGTTGTGGTTACGACACGCATCAATAATCTAAACTCTCATTTCAATCGTTGAAACATTCTTAGAGGACGTTATTCTATAGTTGGTATTCACAAACTATTTTTCGTCAAAGCAATTTTCAAAGTGATTGAAACATAACATGACTTTCGTCACTAGGTAAAGATGAACTTGGCCAAAACGAAAGCTTACCAACTCGTATTTCGAGAAATAGATAGGCGAGATAAACTCGACTCGAAATAGCAAATGTGTATAATCAAAGTTTATATAGCAAAACAACTTTTGTCTCAAAATAGGAGATAGAGTAGATAAACTTTTGAGTGATAGATAAGTTCAAGTCTCCACGTACCTTTTAGTCGATGGAGTTCCACCAGTTCCTTGAGTAGTTCTTCGTCTTATATGATGATTGCCATGGAGTTCTTGAGCTCAACTACACTTACTATCCTAGTCTGAGACTTAGCTATAGTAGACTAGAAATCAAGACTTATAGTTTTGATCACTAACATTGACAAACATGCTTGAGATAGCAACGCATGCGAGTTCGACCGAGCAGTGCTCTAACAATCTCCCCCTTTGTCAATTTTAGTGACAAAACTATCAATACATATGGAATACAAAAATAAATGAATTAACTTTTGTAGCTCCTATTCCACATGCCTAATCTTCAACATTACTCGAAATCTTCGTCACTTCCAAGTAATCCAATAATCCCAAAGGTTGTATGTTCAATATCATCGTTGTTGAAAATCCGTAGCTATAACAATGCGAAAACAAGAATTCTCAATCATTGTTATACAGTGTCATAGTATCATTATATAGTATCAAAGTTCAATTGTATCACAACTTTGACAACAATACTATGGTGATATGTATCACTCCCCCTTAGTCAATACTCCATCTCATATGGAAACCACTCCCCCTTACATAGTGATCCGAAAACCATATGTATTTGTAGTGTGAACTACATATTAATTCTCCCCCTTTTTGTCAATAAAATTGGCAAAGGTACGAAAACGGGATCCCAATGAAATTTCCAAAAGAGACATTTCATGACCAAAAGAAAGCACATATCAACTTATTTAGATGCAATCATATAGCCGAAGCTAAATGCATTCATCATGGAGTTTATAAAGATACAAGATAACCCCTATAATATTCCACAGCCACACTCCCCACAAAGATTGGCAATTAAGCACAAGTTCAATTAAAAACTCTACCCCATAATATGTCATTCCCGAAAGAACAACAAGAGCGACCTTAATTTCAAAAGAAAAGAAGGATTTCTTTGGACATAACAAATCACATACAAGTATGAATTTGAATCCAAAAATACTCAATTAAATTAACCACAAGAGAACCCATGATTAATTTAATCGGAAATATACAATCAAATTTACCACAAAAAAAGTGATTAATTTAATTGGCCATGCTCTACATAAGAGAACTTACGGAGCCTCACAGTATAGATATAAAAATATGGATCATGGAAGATCAATACTGCGGAATACACAAGGATTCATTATATTTTCCATCACTATTCGCACAATGACATACAATAGACATAATCCTTGTAAACAAAAGATTTTAACCTATCTTTCATCAATAAATCACATAATAGGCTTAACTTTTGTATTGTCAAAATTTCATTCCTTCTTTTATCAATACATGAATATCGATATATGAAAGACTTAACTTTTGGCATTATATGTTGTACTTCTTATGGATATAACATGTGTAGTAATATAATTGAATGATAACATTCAATGCTTAACATAAGCGTTATTACACAAATTAAAACAGTAGTTTTAAGAATAGCATCAACATAAGAAGTTCAGTAAAGAAAAGAGAAAGAACTTAATCACTCCACTCATAGTCCCTTTCTATCTCATAGAATTTCTCAATCATTTATGGATACACATTTTCAGCATAGTCTACCTTTTCTCTGAGAAACTTATTTTCCTTCTGAAGACGAGAGAGCTCATCCTCCCTTGAAGTACTTGCAGAGGTTCTGGTTGCAGTATGCATCATCTTATCGATGCTTGACATGCTCAAAACAGTTGGTCCACCAACATCAGAGCCAAAAGGTTTCACTTTAAAGTGAGAACAAATTCTTGAGATGAGACAAGGGAAGCCAAGAGTTTTTCTTGACGTGTGTTCACGCTTATCATTTGATCAACAACAAGACCATAGAAATCAATACTTCTCCTTTCAACAATATAATAGATAAATTAAGTGAAACTCTTGGTCCATACATTGTTGTCAATTTTTCTCGGCATCAGGTTCGCCATAATAAGTTTAGTAGCAGTTTTGAGTAACAAACCAGCCCCTTTAACATTGATCTTTCCATCACTCCGAGAAAGGTCTTTATTAAAAAGACGATCAGACAACACTTCTGAAGATAGTCTTTCATTTTTAGGAGGAGGAAATATAGTGCCCCCAACAGGAACATCCAGAAGATAACCAATAATAAAGCGATCAACAGTAAATGTGACGCCTCCTACAATAGTCTTGAAGGTGCAATTGGTAAAGTTTTCCTCATGGATATTAGCATAAAATTGTGCTACCATCTCAATGCGAACAGTTCCCAGTGGTCTATGAATTAAACCCCAGGTGTGGTTTTTGAAAAAATCATACGGACCATCTACCTCAATTTTTGAAGCATTATAGAAACGTTCACGGATGGGTTGTTTGTTCTTATACTCCAAAAAGAGTACTCGAGAAGCAGGGTTGATGAAACTAGCACAAATGCTTGGATCATAAAAAGATTCATCCCTAGTTTGATGTCTGGAGCTTCCAACATGCCTTGTTCTTCTATGTGCCATAGTTGTAGATGAAATTTCAAAACAGAGTTAGGAAACTTACTCGGTTCGTGAACGGTTCCTAATAGCAGTCCTCCAAATGATTGAAAAATGCAAAAACATCACTTGACCCAATGTGTACGAACTTCCCCTGAGTTCAACGGTACAAACCAATTTTGATTTGAGTCGGGAACGAGAAATTGATGGAGCAAAGGTATGAGAACTATTCGGGTTTCTCTTGGGTTTACGAACTGAGAAGAAGGAAGAGAAGATTGATTGAACCGAAGAGAATCTCTTCTCTTTGATGTGTTATAGGAACCAACTTGACACGTTTGGAAGAGGGATTCGTTCGTGAATCGGTTTTGGGTTTGCCGTATGCGAACCACACATGTGCAGTGAGGACTCGTTTGGTACAAACAAAGAGCACTAGCTCATCAAATATTTGTTCCGAGTATCTTTATTTAGGTAGAACTAAATCTTGCACATCATAACACCAAGAGAGAGTTTCTTTCTAGTAGCTCTTACATCTTGCAGTATTAGAGAAACCCCAAGGAAATGTTTCTCTAGGTTTTTCAACGAACATCCAGAAGGCACAATATAGGTTGTGTTTCTGATATCTTATTTTCAACCTCATGAGAACCAAATTTTGCAGATAATATTGGGTATTGCAAAGGGAAACTCTTTTGGTGACAAGAGACATCCTTGCTTTATAAATAGTACCATATTTGGAGAGAAAGTGTCAGGAATTGAACAATGAATTAATTCAACATTTGAGGTGATGTACCCAGAAAACTGATATTTAAACTCCTCTCGTAATACGTTCTATTTGTTAAGAATGGTTGGATTACACAGAGAGAGAGTATTACACTTTCTGATTAGTGAATCAATATAAATCTTCATATGAATGTTATTTATCATAGCTTGACTTAGTCTGACAAGAGATTCTTGTTCTTTCTGGAGAAATAAATCAACATCAGAAGAAGGACTTTCAAGTTTCTTTTCAATTCTTGAAAACACTTCAAAGGATTTTAAACCTGGTGGCGATTTAGACAAAATTTCTTCTACAGAATTAATTAAACCAGTCATGGAAGAGAATTCTGAAATCCTTGGATCTGGTGGTGCATTTATTGAGATAACACTTCTGTCCATAGAGTCAGATCGCTACAAACACAGACTTGTAAGGTCTTTAAACGTGTTTGCCTGCTCTGATACCAATTGAAAAAGCGGGGGTACAACAACCTTACCCAATATTTCGATTAGAAATTTGTATGGACAAACTCCAATATACTTTCAAGAGAATCAACTAGAATCAATCTTAATAAAGTATATCAAAGAGTTATATCTCTCTTTCTCAATTCAATTCTTACTCAAGCAAATAGAAATCTGCGAGTCTAATTGAATACAAGAGAAATAACTTGGATGGTACCAAAGACCAATATCCAAGTGTCAATCAATGTAAATCAACAACCAAAGGTTGGATATTCAAATTTATTGATCTTAACGCACAACCTGTGATATTTCAATTATATAACAAAATATAATGCGGAATATAAATAACACAGACACCAGAATTTTGTTAACGAGGAAACCGCAAATGCAGAAAAACCCTGGGACCTAGTCCAGATAGAACACACACTGTATTAAGTCGCTACAGACACTAGCCTACTACAAACTTACTTTGGTATAGACTGTAGTTGAACCCCAATCAATCTCACACTGATCCAAGGTACAGTTGTGCTCCTTACGTCTATGATCTCAACAGGATACTACGCACTTGATTCCCTTAGCTGATCTCACCCATAACTAAGAGTTTCTATGACCCAAAGTCGAAGACTTTAATAAACAAATCTGTATCACACAGAAAAGTCTACGGTAATAGATAAATCTGTCTCCCACATAAATACCTACAAGTTTTGTTCCGTCTTTTGATAAATCAAGGTGAACAGGAACCAATTGATAACCCAGACTTATATTCCCGAAGAACAACCTAGTATTATCAAACTATGATAACCAATTGATAACCTCACAATAATCTTAATCGATGCGGCGAAAGAAGATATTATGGAATCACAAACGATGAGACGAAGATGTTTGTGACTACTTTTATAGCTTGCCTATCGGAGATATTAATCTCAATCCAATCGTTACAATTATACTCAACACGATAGAATCAGCAAGATCAGATCACACAACTACAAGAAAGTAGTATCGGTCTGGCTTCACAATCCCAATGAAGTCTTCAAGTCGTTAAACTACAGGGTCTCGATAAGAAACCTAAGGGTAAAGGAGAATCGACTCTAGCTAATGCAACTAGTATCACACAGGAGGTGTGGGGATTAGGTTTCCCAGTTGCTAGAGTTCTCCCTTATATAATCTTTCAAATCAGGGTTTGCAATCAATGTTAGCTTAGTAACAAAGCATTCAATATTCACCGTTAGATGAAAACCTGATTCTATTCAAGCTAATATCTTTCAACCGTTGGATCGAAAACTTAGTTTGTTACACACAAATGAAATGCACGATTTTAGGTTTGTGTAACCGTACCCAAACATTTACATTTGTTGGTTCAATAATAGTTAACCAAATGGTTAGCCATATGAGCACTTTCATATCAACCATATTCTTCTTCACCATAACTACTTCAAATGACTCAAATGAACTAGTTAGAGAGTTGTTCAATTGTATAAATCTTATATAACTACACAAGACACAATCGAAGCAAACGATTTGATTCACTCGAATCGATTCATGAACTTTATAGCCACGATTTGCAATTTGCATTCCTTAGTTAATATAAATATAAGTTCACAAAAATAGTCTTTAGATATAACCAACTTAAGTTCGCCGACTTAGTTCGAGGACTTAAGTTCCCGGAAGGAGTTCACAAACTCCAGCAGATATTCTTGGGATGAGAACTTCCGCCATTTCGCGGACTGGGTTCGTGGACTGAGTTCACAGCTCTTGTTCCGGTTTTCCTGATCAACAAAGTACGCATACTTTGGTTCAAGGAATAAGGACTTATACATATATGTGTTGCCACACAATGCTTATATCCAACAATGGTTATATAATATAAACTCTCATTTCAATCATCGAAACATTCTTAGAGGACGTTATTATATAGTTGTTATTCACAAACTATTTTTCGTCAAAGCAATTTTCAAAGTGATTGAAACATAACATGACTTTCGTCACTAGGTAAAGATGAACTTGGCCAAAGTGAAAGCTTACCAACTTGTATTTCGAGAAATAGATAGGCGAGATAAACTCGGCTCGAAATAGCAAATGTGTATAATCAAATTCTATATAGCAAAACGACTTTTATCTCAAAATATGAGATAGATTAGATAGACTTTTGAGTGATAGATAAGTTCAAGTCTCCACATACCTTTTAGTCGATGAAGATCCACCAGTTCCTTGAATAGTTCTTCGTCTTGTATGATGATTGCCATGGAGTTCTTGAGCTCAACTACACTTACTATCCTAGTCCTAGACTTAGCTATAGTAGACTTGAAATCAAGACTTATAGTTTTGATCACTAACATTGACAAACATGCTTGAGATAGCCACGCATGCGAGTTCGACCGAGCGGTGCTCTAACAACATCAATAGGTAAATCATGGTGATTATCTGCATAACTGCATAAAGATAAATAATAGCATATTCAATGTGCAGAGTTAAAAGGGTTTAGAGATACTCCCTGATGAATAGATTCACATCTGTCCTTCCAAATTATCCAAGACCCAACCATTAATCTATACAGCCAGGACTGATCTCTTGAGAATCCATTATTTGTAAACCAACTACAGCACCATTGAGAAATTGAGGTTGAGTTGTTCTTAAGTGCATCAATGTCAACATTTATGCACCTCCAAACCGCTCTAGCATGTCTACATTCTAACAAAATGTGTTCATTGGTTTATACAACTTGACCACAACTGCCACATTGAACTTATGATGTAGGATTGTGAACTGCAGTCTTACTTCTGGTTGGAATGATGTCTCTTATACACTTCCATACAAAAAGTTTTACTCGATGGGAAGCACTAAACTTCTATAGAGACTTCCATACTGAAGTAGGAACAATGTTGCCATTTACCCGCGCGTCACTGGTGGTGTTGGCTAACAGAGTATGTGTGCTTTTCACTAAAAAGTACCATCTTTTGAAGGCATCCAAATAAGGTTATCATCCTTTGTAGTATCTAGGAACATCTGCAATATCCTTGTTGCTATACCAACATCGAAAAGTTGATTCACTAAATTAACATCTCAATTATTTGAGTATGGGATAATAAATTCACTGACGAAAGTGTATTCTGCATGGTTGTTTGAAACTCCAATAGGGGGTTGAAGAATACATGTGACCCATTTATCTTGCTATATCCTACCATTATTAACTTCCATGAAAACATTATTTTGAACAACTGTAAGACCCTTTTCAATACCTTTCCATACCCATGAAGAATTAGAAGTAGCAGCAATACTATAAAGAATATCAGTGTTCTTGAAATAATTTGTGTTAGAGCATTGCTCGGTCAAACTCGCATGCGTTGCTATCTTAAGCATGTTTGTCAATGTTAGTGATAAAAACTATAAGTCTTGATTTCTAGTCTACTATAACTAAGTCTCGGACTAGGATAGAAAGTGTAGTTGAGCTCAAGAACTCCATGGCAATCATCATATAAGACGAAGGACTACTCAAGGAACTGGTGGATCTTTATCGACTAAAATATTTTTGGAGACTTGAACTTATCTATCACTCAAAAGTCTATCTACTCTATCTCCTATTTTGAGACAAAAGTCGTTTTGCTATATAGACTTTGATTATACACATTTGCTATTTCGAGCCGAGTTTAACTCGCCTATCTATTTTTCGAAATATGTGTTGGTAAGCTTTTGCTTTGGCCAAGTTCATCTTTACCTGGTGACAAAAGTCATGACACGTTTCAATCACTTTGAAAATTGCTTACTTTGATGGAATTCTAAGAATGTTTCAATGATTGAAATGAGAGTTTAGATTACATAACCAATGATTGGATATAAGCATTGTGTGGTAACACATATATGTATAAGTCATTTTTCCTTGAATCGAAGTTTGCGAACTTTGTTGATCAAGAGAACCGGGAATCGAGAACCGTGAGCTAAGTCCTCGAATCGCGGAAGTTCTCACCCGAGAAATTCTCTTTGGAGTTTGAGAACTCCTTCGGGAACTTAAGTCCGCGAACTAAGTCTGCGAACTTAAGTTGGTTATATCTAAATACGATTGTTTATGAACTTATTTATATTAACTAAGGAATGCTAAATGCAAACCGTGGCTATATAGTTCATGAACCGATTCGAGTGAATCAAATCGTTTTTGCTTCGATTGTGTCTTGTGTAGTTACATAAGATTTCCTTGCAATTGAATAACTCTCTAACTAGTTCATTTGAGTCATTTGAACTAGTTATGGTGAAGATTAACATGGTTGATATGAAAGTGCTCATATGGCTAACCGTTTGGTTAACTATTGTTGAACCAACAAATGTTCATGTTTCGGTACGGTTACAAAAACCCAAAATAGTACATTTCATTTGTGTGTAACTTGAATCTAATCAGGTTTTCATCTAACGGTGAATATTGAATACTTTGTTACCAAGCTAACATTGATTGCAAACCCTGATTTGAAAGATTATATAAGGGATAACTCTAGCAACTGGGAAACCTAATCCCCACACCTTCCGTGTGATGCTAGTTGTATTAGCTAGAGTCGATTCTCCTTTAACCTTAGGTTTCTTCTTGAAAACCAGGTTAACGACTTAAAGACTTCATTGGGATTGTGAAGCCGGACCGATACTTCTTTCTCATAGTTGTGTGATCTGATCTTGCTGATTCTATCGTTTTGAGTACAATCGTAACGATTGGCTTGAGATTTATATCTCCGATAGGCAAGATAGAAAAGTAGTCACAAACATCTTCATCTCATCGTTTGTGATTCCAAAATATCTTCTTTCGCCGCGTCGATTAAGATTATTGTGTGGTGATTGATAATACTAGGCTGTTCTTCGGGAATATAAGTCTGGGTTATCAATTGGTTCCTGTTCACCTTGATTTATCAAAAAACAGAACAAAAACTTGTAGGTATTTCCGTGGGAGACAGATTTATCTATTCTGTAGACTTTTCTGTGTGATGCAGATTTGTTTATTAAAGTCTTCGACTTTGGGTCATAGCAACTCTTAGTTGTGGGTGAGATCAGCTAAGGGAATCAAGTGCATAGTATCCTGCTGGGATCAAAGACGTAAGGAGCGCAACTGTACCTTGAATTAATGTGATATTGATTGGGGTTCAACTACAGTCCAGACCGAAGTTAGTTTGTAGTAGGCTAGTGTCTGTAGCGGTTTAATACAGTGTGGTGTTCAATCTGGACTAGGTTCCGGGGTTTTTCAGCATTTGCGGTTTCCTCATTGACAAAATTCTGGTTTCTGTGTTATTTCTATTCCGCATTATATTTTTTTATATAATTGAAATATCACAGGTTGTGCGTTTGAATCAATCAATTGAAAATCCGACCTTTGGTTGTTGATTGGAAATTGATTGATCCTTGAACATTGGTCTTTGGTACCGTTCAAGTGATTTCTCTTGTATTTAATTAGACTCGCAGATTTCTATTTGCTTGAGAAAGAATTGAATCGAGAAAGAGAGATGAACTCTTTGATATACTTTTTATAGATTGAGTCTTGTTGATCTTAAAAGTATATTGGAGTTTGTCCATATAGATTGTTAAGCGAAATATTGGGTGTGGTTGTTGTACCCCCGCTTTTTCAATTGGTATCAGAGCAGGCAAACACGTTCAAGACCTCATAAGTCTGTGTTTGTAGCGATCTGACTCTATGGATAGAGGTGATATCTCTATCAACGTACCACCAGTCTTCGATGGCTCTAATTACTTATGGTGGAAATTTTTTATGTGAGCTTTTCTTCAAGCACGTGATTTTCAATCATGGGTGTATGTTGTTAATGGCTATGATGCTCCCGTTGTGGCAGTTGGAAATGTAAACGTTCCCAAGAATATTGGTGAATACAGCCCTGCCAAGATACTTGCTGCAAAGCAAAATTCCGACAGTTTGAATGCCATCATACATGCCATTACCCCAAATCTTCAGCACCATGTGTCAAATTGCACTAAGTCTAAAGAAACTTGGGATATATTAGAAACCATATTCGAAGGTAATACCAGTGAAAAGGAAGTTAGGCTGCAAAACCTTAATTCTGATTGGGAAAACCTTCGTATGGCATATGAAGAAACATTTGATGAGTTTAATCACAAAGTGTCTGAAATTGTTAATGCATCTTTTGGATTGGGTAAGACTATTCCTGAAAAGGACATTGTGATGAAAATTCTCAGATCGCTGCCATCTAGATACGATTCTAAGAAGCATGCCATCGTTGAGGGAAATAACCTAGATAATCTTTCCAGAAATACGCTGGTTGGGAAGCTTAAGATATTTGATCATGAACATTCATCCAAATCTAAGGATGTTGCGTTCAAAGCACTAAAGGACACTAAAGTACTTGATAAAGGTTGTATATCTCTGAAGACGATCACTCTGAGACTGATTCATCAGATGAAGATCTTGACAAATCGGTCTCGATGATCACAAGACAGTTTAGGGATCTTCTATTGAAAAGAAGTAAACGGTTATCCAGAGATAAGCCTAAAGCATCAGTCAAACCTCATAATCGTGTTCCTCCTAAAAATAGGGATATTGATGAAACTGATGACGAGGATATGCCTCAGTGCTTTAAGTGTAAAGGATTTGGTCATTTTGCAAATGAGTGCCCAAATCGTAGAAAATACACTGGGAACAAAGGTCTTACTGCAACTCTTGATGAAATGTCTGACAGCTATGATTCTAATGAAGACGAGAAATCAAGTGTTGCGCTTCTTGGTGAAAATATTGATTTTGATAATTGTAGCAATACATACATCAATCTTGATATTCTTTTAGAAGAAAGCCCAACTAATCTGAAAGAAAAAATTGACTCATTCTTTGGTAACTCTATATGTAATGTTTCAGGTTCCACTATTGTCTAGCTGCTTGCACATATCAGAAGCCTGATTTTTATCCTAGATTGACGTGCTCGTATTGTTCTCTAAAGGGTGAACTTTCAAAGTGTTACAAGTACACACACCAATTGAGGCACGTCAACAAACTTCAACGAAGAGCAAATCAATTAGCAAATAAGCTTAAGCTTGCTCAGAAGACCGCTGAGGTATGTAGGATTTTATCTTCGTCTAAGAAGTTAGTTTCCAAGGATAGACCAAGACCATTAGAGAAGAAAATGGTCAAGTCGTTTTGTTAGACAGAGGTCTGTGGATTCCTCTAAAGAGGAAAATGGTGGACAAATTGTTGTTCACCGAAACACAACTTGATTGTGTTGATCTGGAAATCTTGTCTCATGTGCCTGATCAAAAGATACAAGATTATGTACCTCTTAGGCTTTAGGAAAAGGTTGTTATCTTCTTTTCTTAGTTTTTTTTGGAATCCCTCTCTATCAATAAAGGAGGGTTATTCTCGATAATTCTACTCTCTCTAGGGTTCAGAATTGTGCGTGTACGAACCTATTAAAGGTTAACCCGACATTCTTTTTCCTTCCTTGAAACTTCTTTTTATCTCAAGACCACTTGTTGAGATTGTGATTTCCTCTCACAAACCCATACGCCTATGGATGCTCCAAGTATCATGTCTTCTGATGGAAAGGATGGTAATATGATTTTCAATCCATCAATCATGAAGGAAAAGGAGAAATCTCTGTTATCTCCGACATTGAAAAGAAAAAGGAGGAATGTGAGGAAGCCCGGAGCTATTCCTTCGAATTCTCAGAAGTTTTCTGATGTTCTTGAAGTATTGAAGGAGATGCAAAAGGAGATTCATAAAATAAAGGCTTTTGTGTTTAAGACTCATGAGATTCAGAAGGCCCTGGTTCGACATCAGTCAAGAAGGTGTATTGATATAAACTCCTATCTTCATGAACCTTTTGTTCCAATGGATGTTGACGACAAGGAGTTCGGGGACGATAAAGAATTCTTCAAAGGTCTTAACGTCTAGTAAATCTTCTATTTTCTTGTTTTGTTTAAGAATAATAACTAGAGTTTGGAATAGCCATTATTGTGATTACACATAGCCATGTCCAACGTTTTCATCTTCATGTTTTTAGATTTATTGGTTTAAACTCTAAAATTGTTTGGAAGATGATTTTTGCAGTATTAATCTTTATGGTTTTATATATTGCAATTTATTATGGGATATGTGTGTTTGCGTCCGTGAACTGTGATTGTCCCATACTTTGTCAAAAGTTAAGTCCTTTATATGTCGATATGCATGTGTTGATAAAAGAAGGAATGAACTTTTGACAAATACAAAAGTTAAGCCTATTATGTCAATTATTGATGGAAGATAGGTTAAAATCTTTTATTTTCAAGGATTATGCCTATTGTATGTCATTGTGCAAATGGTGATGGAAAATAGAATGAATCCTTGCATATTCCATGGTATAAGGTCGATCTCCGATCCACAAATTTTTTGTACATACTGTGTTGTTCCATAAGGTGTCTTATGTTGAGCACAATCGACTGAGTTATTCTTTGGCTTAGTTGTTGCTCCGTGCGATACTTTGTGTCGAGCATGTACGACTAAATTAATCATCCTTGTTTGGTTATTTAGTTGTTTCTCCGTAAGTTCTCTTATGTCGAGCATAACCAATTAAATTGATTACTTTTTGTGGTTAATTTGGTTGTGTATTCCGATTAGATTAATTATGGGTTCTCTTGTGATTAATCTAATTTTTTTTTAGTCTCCATAAGTTCACTTATGTTGAACATTTCCGATTAAATTAATCATGGGTTCTCTTGTGGTTAATTTAATTGAGTATTTTGGATTCAAATTCATACTTGTATGTGATTTGTTATGTCCAAAGAAATCCTTTGTTTTTCTTTTGAAATCAAGGTCGCTCTTGTTGTTCTTTCGGGAATGACATATAATGGGGGAGAGTTCTTAATTGAACTTGTGATTAATTGCCAAATCTTTGTGGGGAGTGCGGCTGTGGAATATTATAGGGGTTATCTTGTATCTTTATAGACTCCTTGATGAATGCATTTAGCTTCGGCTATATGATTGCATCTAAATAAGATGATATGTGCTTTCTTTTGGTCATGAAGTGTCGCTTTCGGAAATTTCATTAGGATCCCGTTTTCGTACCTTTGCCAATTTTATTGACAAAAATGGGGAGAATTAATATGTACTTCACACTACAAATACATATGGTTTTCGGATTATTATGTAAGGGGGGGTGGTTTCCATGTGAGATGGAGTATTGACTAAGGGGGAGTGATACATATCACCATAGTATTGTTGTCGAAGTTGTGATGCAATTGAACTTTGATACAATATAATGATACTATGACATTGTATAACAATGATTGAAAACTCTTGTTTTCTCGTTGTTATAGCTACGAATTTTCAACAACGATGATACTGAACTTACAACCTTTGGGATCATTGGAGTACTTGGAAGTGACGAAGATTTTGAGTAATGTTTAAGATTAGGCATGTGGAATAGAAGCTACAAAAGTTAATTTATTTATTTTTTGTATTCCATATGTATTGATAGTTTTGTCACTAAAATTGACAAAAGGGGAGCTTGTTAGAGCATTGCTCGGTCAAACTCGCATGCGTTGTTATCTCAAGCATGTTTGTCAATGTCAGTGATCAAAACTATAAGTCTTGATTTCTAGTCTACTATAGCTAAGTCTAGGACTAGGATAGAAAGTGTAGTTGAGCTCAAGAACTCCATGGCAATCATCATACAAGACGAAGGACTACTCAAGGAACTGGTGGATCTTCATCGACTAAAAGGTACATGGAGACTTGAACTTATCTATCACTCAAAAGTCTATCTACTCTATCTCCTATTTTGAGACAAAAGTCGTTTTGCTATATAGACTTTGATTATACACATTTGCTATTTCGAGCCAAGTTTAACTCGCATATCTATTTCTCGAAATATGTGTTGGTAAGCTTTTGCTTTGGCCAAGTTCATCTTTACTTAGTGACGAAAGTCATGACACGTTTCAATCACTTTGAAAATTGCTTACTTTGACGGAATGTCCTCTAAGAATTTTTCAATGATTGAAATGAGAGTTTAGATTACATAACCAATGATTGGATATAAGCATTGTGTGGTAACACATATATGTATAAGTCATTTTTCCTTGAAACGAAGTTTGCGAACTTTGTTGATCAAGAGAACCGGAATCAGAACCGTGAGCTAAGTCCGCGAACTAGCGGAAGTTCTCGACCCGAGAAATTCTGCTGGAGTTTGAGAACACCTTCTGGGAACTTAAGTCCGCGAACTAAGTCTGCGAACTTAAGTTGGTTATATCTAAAGACGATTGTTTGTGAACTTATTTATATTAACTAAGGAATGCTAAATGCAAACCGTGGTTATATAGTTCATGAACCGATTAGAGTGAATCAAATCGTTTTTGCTTCGATTGTGTCTTGTGTAGTTACATAAAATTTCCTTGCAATTGAACAACTCTCTAACTAGTTCATTTGAGTCATTTGAACTAGTTATGGTGAAGAAGAACATGGTTGATATGAAAGTGCTCATATGGCTAACCGTTTGGTTAACTATTGTTGAACCAACAAATGTTCATGTTTCGGTACGGTTACAAAAACCCAAAATATTACATTTCATTTCGTGTAACAAGCTAAGTTTTCGATCCAACGGTTGAAATATATTAGCTTGAATCTAATCAGGTTTTCATCTAACGGTGAATATTGAATACTTTGTTACCAAGCTAACATTGATTGCAAACCCTGATTTGAAAGACTATATAAGGGAGAACTCTAGGAACTGGGAAACCTAATCCCCACACCTTCTGTGTGATACTAGTTGTATTAGCTAGAGTAGATTCTCCTTTAACCTTAGGTTTCTTCTTGAAAACCAGGTTAACGACTTAAAGACTTCATTGGGATTGTGAAGCCAGACCGATACTCCTTTCTCATAGTTGTGTGACCTGATCTTGCTGATTCTATCGTTTTGAGTACAATCGTAACGATTGGCTTGAGATTTATATCTCTGATAGGAAAGATAGAAAAGTAGTCACAAACATCTTCGTCTCATCGTTTGTGATTCCACAATATCTTCTTTCGTCGCGTCGATTAAGATTATTGTGTGGTGATTGATAATACTAGGCTGTTCTTCGGGAATATAAGTCCGGGTTATCAATTCCTGTTCTCCTTGATTTATCAAAAAACAGAACAAAAACTTGTAGGTATTTCCGTGGGAGACAGATTTATCTATGATGTAGACTTTTCTTTGTGATACAGATTTGTTTATTAAAGTCTTCGACTTTAGGTCGTATCAACTCTTAGTTGTGGGTGAGATCATCTAAGGGAATCAAGTGTGTAGTATCCTTCTGGGATCAGAGACGTAAGGACCTTCATTGTACCTTGAATCAGTGTGAGATTGATTGGGGTTCAACTACAGTCCAGATCGAAGTTAGTTTGTAGTAGGATAGTGTCTGTAGCGGCTTAATACAGTGTGGTGTTCAATCTGGACTAGGTCCCGGGGTTTTTCTGCATTTGCGGTTTCCTCGTAAACAAAATTCTGGTATCTGTGTTATTTCTATTCCGCATTATATTTTGTTATATAATTGAAATATCACAGGTTGTGTGTTTGAATCAATCAATTGGAAATCCGACCTTTGGTTGTTGATTGGAAATTGATTGATCCTTGAACATTGGTCTTTGGTACCGTTCAAGTGATTTCTCTTGTATTCAATTAGACTCGCAGATTTTTATTTGCTTGAGAAAGAATTGAATCGAGAAAGAGAGATAAAACTCTTTGATATACTTTTTATAGATTGAGTCTTGTTGATTCTCTTAAAAGTATATTGGAGTTTGTCCATACAGATTGCTAAGCGAAATATTGGGTGTGGTTGTTTTACCCCCGCTTTTTCACTTTTGCTCCAGGACTTTCACCCATAGCTGGTTCGATTCTATGCATACTCTCCATGCCAGTTTGGTTAATAATGCTAGGTTGAGTAGTTCAAGATCTCTGAAGGATAGTCCACCCAAATCCTTTGATTTACATAATTTATGCCAAGCAAGAGGATTGAAACCTCTTTTTATGTTATGACCCCAGAAGAATTTACGCTGAATAGCTGTTAGTTGATTGATGAGATGTCTGGAATCTGGAAAGTACCCATTTGATATAACATAATGGTGTTTAGAACAAGCTTCACCATTGTTTCTCTGCCGGCTTGGGTCATGGACTTTGAATACCAACTTGTTAATCTGTGTAGATAGTTCTCCTCGAGAGATTTAAAAGATTCTTTCTTTGAATGGCTTAAGATGAGAGGAGAACCCAAGTAACGATCTTTAGAATTCATAACTTTAACCCCGAGAATTTGAGTCAGTGTAGAAGCCACTTCTGGCTTAGTGCGCTTGCTAAAAAAGACCGATGATTTATCGAAATTGATAACTTGCCCAGATTGTATGCTGAAATTTTGAAGAAGTTCTAACATATTGTTGACAAAAGAAAGGGTTGCTTGAGTAAAGATCAAGCAATCATCCGAACAAATAAGATGATTAATGGCTGGAGAATTACCACCCGCCATTTTAATGCCAATAATGGTTTTGTTATCTTGAGCTGCTGGTAGATGTCTAGACAGAAATTCCATGGCTAGAATGAATAAATAAGGTGACAACGGTTCACCCTGTCTTATCCCTCTAGTTGGCTGAAAATATGAGCAAGGAGTACCATTAAGAACCACTTTAATTGTTGTGGTGCTTGTACATTGATAAACCAAATCGCACCAGTCATCACTAAAGCCAAAATTTTGAAGCACCTTAATTAAGAAATTACATTCATGCCTATCAAAGGCTTTGGACATGTCTAACTTAAGCGCCATCCAACCTTTTTCTCCCCTCTTTTTCTTCATGGAATGAATGATTTCTTGAGCAATAATGGTGTTGTCACTTATCATTCTGCCTTGGACGTAAGCTGATTGATAAGGAGAAATAATTTTATCCATTAATGGCTTCATTCTACTTACCAAAATTTTGAAGATGATCTTGTAGGAGGTGTTGCATAAACCTATAGGTCGATAATCTGCAGCAGTAATTGTCTTTTTCTTCTTCGAAATCAAAGATATATAGGTCTTGTTGATCTGTCTTAGAATATGCTTGGTCTGGAAAAACCGTGGTACCATTTTACAAACATCACCTCCTACAGTCTCCCATTGGGATTTATAAAAACATGCCTGAAAACCCTCTGGGCCTGGAGCACTCCAATTCTCCATGGATTTAAGAAAATCGTGAATCTCTTGATTGTCTGGACATCTACAAAGTGAAACATTATCTTCAGCTGTAATGACGGTAGGAATAACCATGAAAAGACCTTCATCAAGACAAGGGTTCGACGTGGTGCTAATTTCTTTAAAATGAGATGTAAGATGTTGAGCAATCTCATCTCTACCCTGAATCCAATTACCATGTTGATCTTGAATAACATCAATGTTGTTCCTAGCCTTCTTCCGGTTAGCTTTGATTTGAAAGAATTTTGTATTATTAGTTGATATCTGGATTAGCAAGATTAAACATCAACTACCAAATTACACCAGTTAATCAAAAATAAATTAGCCATTAATAAAGAACACGCAATTGGGGGATAAAAAAACTAATTGGGGGATATAGGAAAAGGACAAAAAAAAGTCCAAATATCAATTCTGGGTCACCCCTTATCTAAATATTTTTTAAAATCCTAATATACCCATCACTAATCAGGATTATTGATTAATAATAATTAGTAAAAATCTTAAGATTTTGTTAAATGATTAGTGTGTATTTGTATTTGGGTGAATGAGATGAGAGTAGAAAGATGGAAAAAAAATTTGAGAGGGAACTTTTTTTGGTGGAAGTGGAGGATGATTGTGAAAGAGAATTGTTGCTAAGAGGTTGAAAATTTGATTTTTTTTCTTTGAATCCACCATTGTTGCAGCTGAAAAAGCTTGGTGCCGGCATGGTATTCAACCAAAAAACCATGCCGGCATTTGTTGGAATTTTTCATAAATTGTTTGCCACTATCCGGGGGGTTCGGGGGGGCGTAGCCGGAACAGTTATGTGATTTTCGAGCATGCCGGAACTTTTCAGGTTTTAATGAGTCTACTTCCGGCACAGTTATGTGATTTTCGAGCATGCCGGAACTACTTAGGCATGGTTTTTGCTTAAATTTCTATCTTAGGAACATGATGAAAAGTATCCAGGAAACTTCAATTTTTTTCACTTGACTACCGGCATTGATAAATTTCTATTGAGCATCCGGTACTCGATTCTGACATTGAATGTTAGTTACCAACCATGCGGCACCGGTTTGGCATGGTCTTCATCAATTCCGGCATGGTCTTCATCACTTGCGACATGATCTTCATCACTTCCGAATAAAAAAAAAAAAAAAAATCGTTTCCAAAGTGAGGAGCCGGCAGAGAAGGAGAAGAGAATTTGAAAGAGAGTGGGGAGAGTTTAGAATTTGAAAGGGAATGGGGAATATTTGGGTTTCAAATTCTAAACCCTGAAAGTGATTAATAAGAAGTGGAGATGGAAATGGGGGATATGATTTTGTTTTTTGATTTTAAGTTTTTTAATTTTTATTTTGAGGGAAGGGTATTTTAGTATTTTCGCCCCCCAAAAGTCACCCCTTAGCAAACACCATGGGTTGGGAGAAGTAATCAATATCCCCAATTCCTTTTTGTATCCCCCAATTGCGGGTTCTTAATAAAAATAGTTGATGGAAGTACTTGAGTGTATTTCAAAATGACCATATTTTATCTTCTAGTGATGGGTTTTAAATAAATGCCATAACCCTCAAAATAGCGGGATAAACAATACAAGGCATGCTTCATTTTCAACCTTAAATCAACGGTTCAATAAATATTGACTTTATCATAGTCATTGAAATCAACGGTTCAAATCACTTGACCCCGCTCAAAAGTTTATTCAATGGTCACTTGACTCACTTTTAAGGGCGACAATCTCATATAGGCATACTGTAATTTCCAAAATGGATAACGGTACCATTACAGCCGTAATTTCCACACTTCAGCCAAGTACTAGTAGGAAATTGGATTCCTTCCTGAAACACGCATCAAAATTCTGTCGTTTCCGAATCTTGACTCATATATGTATCCCGCAGAGTCGCAGACCAGAAAGAACTCACAAAACCCCCAGATTTTCACTTACGTCCTAATCCCCTTACCCAAATAAATTCCTAGCTTTTTCCGTAATGGCTGTAATTTCAGAGAAAGATATGAAAAATGTAGAAAGGAGGATTGGGTCTGTAGCTAATCACATTATTCCTTCCACGAATGGTTCGAACTCAGTGTCATATTCATCAATTAAGATGAATAATACTTCAATGAATGATAGTTACCATAGAGTTCACGGGGAAGTTCCTACTCATGAAGTTGTATGGAGAACTACTTGTGATGATTTAGGAATCCAATTTACAGACATAATTTATGAGAAATCTGTTGGTGAAGGGATTGCAAAGGTAAATTATTCTTTCTTTTATTCCCTGAATTCTTCTTTATCTGAAAATCCGAGTATAGTTTATTTATATTTAATTTAAGATATTCATTTTGCTCTATTTTTTTGACTGACTTTTGAAGATTACGATAAACCGACCGGAGAGAAGGAATGCTTTCCGACCGCAGACGGTTAAAGAGCTAATGCGTGCATTTAACGACGCCAGAGATGATTCTACTGTTGGAGTTATTATCTTTACCGGGAAGGTACGTATTGTTTAAAAGTCACTCAATTCTAAATTTAGTCTGTTCAAAGTTTACCAGAGATGCGTACTACGGAGGTGCATTATTGAATGGGAACATTAATTAAATACCCCTTAAATATAAGGTCTTCATAAATACCCTTCCATTTTATTTAAATACCCCTAAGAGGTATATATTTTAAGTGGATAATGAAAATGAACTAGTATTTTTTGGATAATGAAAATGAACTAGTATGTTCTTGTGGCGTGAAAGCGTCAACCCAACCTCCTCCGGAGGTTGAATCGACTTATATAATTTTAGATGTCTGAAAAAACTAGACCCTAAAAACCTAAAATAAACCCCTTGGGGTATTTGTAAATTTCTTAAGGGTATTTGTGAAGATCCCTGAAAAGGAGGGGTATTTATACAATTTCCACTTATTTATTGAAAACTTAGATTAGTTTCGATTTTAATGACATTTGTTTTTTGATGCCTGTTATGGTGCACCAACTTGGATACTTTCTTTTAGTAGACATAGTATGCTGTGTAGGATAATGGGAAAAGCTAACTGAAGGTCGCCGGGATAATAGCTAGTTAAGTTAAAACAAGATACACTGACTTTAGGCGTCACTTCCATGACGAAAGAGCTTGACAAGGTGAGCCGTCTTTAAGAGGGTGTGGACAGAGATAGAGGGGGTTCTTGACGTGGGTTTCCTTGGCGTCACCAGGGTTGTGGCTGGATTGGATTCTAAGAGAAGTACAACAAAATATCTGTGGCGCGTGATCCAGCCTAATACAAAGTCAGTTTCCAATGGTTGTAGGTTAGACTTGGTACATAGTGGCCAAAATGTTGGTGTTCTGATTAGAGATTAGAGATGTGGAACAGTGAAAGGTCCATATTATGTGCGAGGGACCATGCCATATCCATGAGTGAATGTAAATATCAATTTCATAATGCTTTGGGATCTGTTGTGCAGGGTACCCAAGCATTTTGTAGTGGTGGAGATCAGGCATTAAGAGGTAAAGACGGATATGCTGATTATGACAATTTTGGTCGCCTTAATGTTTTGGATCTTCAGGTATGAATTTGTACTTTGTCAATTCTTCTTCAAAAGCACCTTCTATATTCATTGTTCTTATCTTCAATTTTTGTCCTTATACAGGTACAAATACGGCGTCTCCCCAAACCTGTAATAGCAATGGTAAATCTAAGTACCTAACTATCTTTTTTCCCTTTCATGTCTATGAATAAGTCTTTAATTATATCTTTTGGATACGGAAGTATAACTGTATATAATTATCCGCCTCATTTCCAGGTTGCAGGTTATGCGGTTGGTGGAGGACATGTATTGCATATGGTTTGTGATTTAACAATAGCTGCTGACAATGCCGTTTTTGGCCAGACAGGTCCAAAGGTACTCATCTTGCAGCATCTTCTCTATGCTTGCTAAATGAATAGAGTTGGATATAATGTCAATTAGGAATTAGGATTAACCAAAAAATATGATGGCACATCATTTTTCAAGCTCTTAATTTGGGTTGTTTTATGAGCATTCTTTGGAATGTTGATTTTTTAATGCATATCTACAAAGTGCACACTAAAGTTATTTTCTGCAATCTCCTCAAAATACCTTTTGCGGTGGATTTATGCAGGTTGGAAGCTTCGACGCAGGTTATGGAAGTTCCATCATGGATCGTTTGGTAAGTGTTGAAATTGAGTTCTCTCGCAGATTCTTCTATTCATTATTTCGTTGTAGGGTATTTCTTAAGAAACAATGGATGTGAAATAAACAAGAAAAAAAAGGGATGGACTTCTTCTGCAGTGGGGGAATCATACACTAACATGTTATTTTTCTTCTGGTGGTGGTTTGGATTACCAGGTCGGACCGAAAAAAGCACGTGAAATGTGGTTTTTAGCTCGATTTTATGATGCTTCTGAAGCAGAGAAGATGGGACTAGTGAACACCGTAGTACCGGTGAGTTAACCATCAACCACTCAAGGGGCTACTGTACTGTTTTCAGTATCTTTATAGCAATAATGAAGACTAATTTTCTTTCTGGTGCTCTTATATATGATTCCGATAGATAAACTCCTAAAATTTTGCGTCACGTAGAAGCTTTGTAAGGAGCACCGTATACATAATTGCAGTGGAAACTCTCTTTAATTGGTGATATCTTGTATGTTAAACAGCTAGCGAACTTGGAACAAGAGACAGTCAAATGGTGCCGGGAAATAATGAGAAACAGCCCGACAGCAATTCGTGTGATCAAATCTGCTCTCAATGCAGTGGATGATGGTCATGCTGGTCTTCAGGTAATACTATTGATGGCCGTGGTTGTCAATTTTCTTGTGACACAGCCACAAATCGTGAAACCCAATCGGTTAAACTTTCATGAACCATTGATCTATTTGTTTATTGTACTGACAATTGTGTCGACCTGAAAACATTTCTAACGTTTTGAATCCCAATTTTTGGAACTTTTTGCTTCACTTTTTTCAAATGTTCAATTACAGGAGCTGGCTGGAGATGCCACATTACTATTTTACGGTACTGAAGAAGGGAATGAGGGAAAGACAGCTTATATACAGCAGCGACCGCCAAATTTTTCCAAGTTCCCTCGACGACCTTAGATGTTTAGTGTCATGGCGGATTGTGTGTTAGTAACTTCAATAATCTTGCGGATCAAAAGGAATAACCTAATGATGTTATCCAGGGTGTTAAAATAAATGCGTGTCATTCAATTTAGAAGTTGAAGTCCTGAGTGATATGTTTTGTTTCTGTACTTTCTTTATGATAATAAAATGTTATACCCTTTACTTTCTGAAACTCTACCATCATTTACTCCAAATACTCACCTCCTGAGACCTTTACAAGACCAAAAACCGTAACTTAATGTGAAATAGCTGGTGGTTGTAAAAATTCGGAAAGAACCATGAGGCTCTGGTATGTTATTCGAACAGATGATAAAGGGGTTCCTTTAGATGGTAGAGGTGTCTTCTTTAGGCCGGTTCCTATGCACCATCATAAAATTTCCTGGTAAACTAGCCGCGCTACTACGGGAAAATGGTTCATCGACAAAAATGTTATTGAGCAATCTTGACTCCAACGCCAATGATAGAGTGTTTATTGTTAGTAGTTTTGTCTATATCGCTCGGTATGATCAAATATAGCTAGCGTTTGACTCTATCATGCCTATAAATACCCTCACCTTCCACATCCTCCACACCATTTCTTTTTTCTCCAATTTTTCCTAAACAAAAATCTTGGATCCCTTATAAATTTTCTCCAAATTTTGGTTGTATCAAAAATTGGAAAATGAAACCAAAAGCAAAAAGAAACTGAAAAGTCAAAGGATCAACCAACACCCTGGATTGAATCATGAGCAAGATAAAGAATATGAGTTTCAAAATGTTAGACCACTGGTTGGTGATGGTATGTTCCCTATGCACATATTTAGTCATCCAGAGCGAGTTAATTCGGTCGCTCAAAGAGGTGGGTGGTTTGAGTTCGACACGGTGTTCAAGTACCTTCCCCCTATTGTTCAAGATAGTGCAGAGATATCCTTGATGACATTTATATTTTGTGCAACCTAGAAATTGTTGGACTCACGTTGTTCAAGTTATATTAGAACGACTGCGGAAGACTATAAATACGTTTTTTTTTTCAAAGATTTCGAATGTGAAAAGTTTGTTTATTATTTTAATTCAATTTTTAGATCTTTTAGTTTGATGAAATATTCAACCAACTTTAATTATGATATGTTGTTTATAGGAGTTACACCATTAGATTTATACCAAGGATTAATTGGGGGCCCTAAAAAATAATTGGGGGCCTCACCAAATTTATGTCCACACCAAAAATTTTAGGGGACTTCCAAAATTAGGTTGAAAGTACCATTTTACCCTTCCCTTAAAATTAATAGGGTCGTTTTTTTATTAATAGGGTCGTTAATATAAATAGCTAAGGTAAGAGTCGTTACCTATAATCGTTACTTTACTAATAGGTTAGTTAACGACCACAAATAGGTAAGGTAAGAGTCGTTAGTATAAATAGCTAAAATGTAACCGACCCTAATTCGAAAAAAATAATTATAACGACCCTAAATGAATTATAACGACACTAGATGACCTAAAAAAGGGAGTCGTCAATATTTTCAAAATTGATTGACGATTTTTCATAACTGCACATTAGAGTCGTCAATTTTTTCAAACCTGAATGACGATTTTTCATACTGCAGATTAGAGTCGTTTATGTTTGTGACATATAACTAACGACTCTTAAGGGTCGTCAGTTTAATAAACTCCCGACCTAACGACCCTTGAGCTGTTGCATAGTGACCATGAATCGACAACTTGGAGCACCGTTCATGCGATTTGAAGAGTATAGGAAGTTTACCTGATTGTTTAGAGCTTTGGGTTCTTCATTTTGAGTATTGGTTCCATCATTTTGAGCAAAAGGATCCTTTCCCCCAAAACTCACTTTCTTCCTCTTTATCCAACACAAAAAACACAATTTTTCTATTATCTAAATTTTTTCCATAAAACTGATTTTATCTAACTTAACTAATTAACAACTAATCTAACTTAACTAATCAACTTAATTAACACTAATGGTTTGGGGGTAGTTTAGCCATTTCGAAAAATTGGGATAAGGGGTAACCCAAAAATGCTATTTGGAGACCAACTGGGGAGGCCCCCAATTATTTTTTAGGCCCCCCAATTAATCCTTGATTTATATATGTTGATGGGAATTACATGAGAGGGAAATATACTTTCATTTGACAAATTAAAGTGGGAGTCGGAAGAAAGATGAAAGACAGACTTTAATTATACTCAACTTATCTGGATCATAGAAAACCAAAAGCCCATGGATTAAACGTGTCAGGGTTGATTTTTTTTCACAGCTTCAGGCTAGGAAAATGAATGAAAACATGAATAAATTGCATTCCTTAAATACTATTGTTCAATGTCTATTTCCAAATGCTAGCACAATAATATTACTTGGTTTTATCGAGTCGTTAGTCTCTAATAGTATCAGCATTTTACTTGAGCATTAGTCAATCCTCTTTGTTGAGGGGTGAATTTCAGTTTAGGTTCTACCCGTCCTAGCTATTACACATGACCTCACAATTCCAATAATAGTAAGAGAGAGAGTTGTCCTTCCATTGTACCTTGTCCTTTCTTTTATAGGCTTTCCTAAAAGCCCCTCTTTTTACTACTTCATGACACATGTCCTAATACCTCTTAATTACCCTTAATGTCATTCTTTAACATAACCCCTTCCTTCTTCATTAATTCCTCCTTTATCTTCCAATCTTTCATGGGTATCTTCTATTTGGGCTTGGGTTTAGTCCCCAAGTCCTACATCTTAACCCAAGTTCACCTCTATTCTTAGGGGCATCTCCAACTCGTTAAGGGGTATTATTTTTCATGTATCAACATTAGTCCCCTGGCTATTGGGTCGATTATTAGATGATCCAATAGCCAAATCCTTTCGTACTCCTATGTACCGCGTGTCATTGAGAGCACGATAATTGTTGGAGCGTTTATATAGCAGCACAAATCTTCCATCCCGGTCAATTTTAGTCTTTATCTTCATTTTTGTTTTCTTGTCAAGCACTTTACGTAGATGGCTCACTCCCTTCACGGGTAAGCGCTAACTCTGGCGCCAGTCCCTGCGTTAGTCTCGAAATTGGAACTGACTCGCCTGCTACTGGTGGAAGCTGAGGTTGAGGTGCTTTATGAGCATAGGTTAGCTAAAAGGGATTTCGCGCGCGCTCAATTTGCAGAGCGCTTTGAAGCGCGTCAGCTGCTTTGAGGAGGCTGGTCGACTAACATCTGCAATTCAACATGCTTTGGATGATGCCGCCACGGCCCGCAACGCTGCTGCTTCGTTAGTCACCGAATCCTTGACGATGAAGGCAACCATTGAGTATGATATCGCTGACTGCAGTTCACATATCTCTGGTCATGCCGCTTCATGCCTTCTCGAGCACACCCTATCTTTGATTGTTGTTTCTGCACTTGTGAACCCATCCTATCCTAGGGACGAGCTTGCGCGCTTATTGGTGTTAAGGGAGGAGATAAGTGTACTGCGGGATTTCAGGCAAGCCCGTCAAGATAAGGCACGCCAAGACCGCGATGAACACGAAGATACTCTAGCGTTGGCCCAAGGGGCGAAGGCTAAAGGGAAAATTATTCGAGACATCTACAAACTGATGAGTGATGCCAATTGGGGGTTGTCCCAAGCCAACGTTCAGTGTGACAAAAGTAGGCTTATGGCAGAGGCCGTGGACGTAGATATTGCTCGTTGTCGCCTGTTGGTAGCCGGTTAGATTAGGCGCTAGCTTCGGGGACAGCTTCCTTTATTTGCTTATTTATTTCGTGCACTTCGCTTGTTGGACTTTTCCTTCTCAGTGTATATATATTTCAATCTCTCTCTTTTTCGTTTTGTTATGTTATCGAATTGTCCTCTTTGATTGATTCCCTTTTACCCAACCTCATCGACGTTGCCACATTGGTCTTAGGCCTTGGTTCCCGAGTCTCTAATATTTATGTCGAGGTTATACTCTCTCTTAACCTTTTTTTTGACACGTTTCTCAGCATGCAGAAGGGGTATGAGCAATTGATTCGTATTCCACGCCCTCTTCGTGTGTGTATATAAATACCCCCATGTTATTCTCGTTTCTTAATCTTGGTTATCGTTACATCTACTATCACATATATATATATATATTGCTTGGTAAGTCGCCATTATGGATAACTCTCTTCACGGGTATGTGCTGTCCTTAGCGCCCATTTCCATGTTAGTCTCGGCTTCGTTCAAACAAGACGAGTTGAAACGGCTTCTGTTCATGAAGGCCGAGGTTGAGGAACTTCGGACATAGAGAAAGATAAGCAGGGATGCTAAACGTGCGAATTTCAGAGCCCGGTACGAGGCATATCAAGATGCTCAGGCCGAGTCCCCCGGTTGGGTATCATCGGAGATCCAACAGGCGTTTGACGAAGCTGTCACCGCTCGCGACGCAACCAATCAGTTATTCGTGGACTCTTTGATGATGGTGGCTACTATGGATCGTACCATCTCTGATTTTCATCTTTGTGTCCCTCATCAGGGGGTCTTACCGCTTCTCGGTCATACTCTGACTTTAGCGGCCGCGTCCACACTTGTACCTCGACATTGCCTTGAGGACGAGTTGGCTCGTTTACTGATTTTGAAGGAAGAGGCGGGTCTGTTGTGGACTCTTAGGCTAATTCGTCAAGATAAGGCGCGCAAGGAGTACGATGAGCATGAAGATACTCTTTTGATTGCTTGCGGGCCCGGTGTTGAAGATAACGTGATCCAGATCATCCTCAGGTTGGTGCATGAAGCCCTGCGTTTGGATACTGCACAATGTGCAGATGGTCGCTTGATGGTGGAAGCCTTAGACGCTGATATTGCTAAGTGTCCAACACTGATGGCTGGTTAAGTTTATCACTGTGGAATTTTTTTTTTTAAACGTCCTTTGTACTAGATTGGTGTGAATAAAGTCTTTGCTTTCAATTTCGAGGGTGATGTTATTTGCTTGTATACGAGTATATCGTGCCTTCGATCCATCTGTGACCTGTTCTTCTCTTGCGGGGTTGTTGGGTAAGGTTTTTCATTAGTTGAGAGCGGTTATTCCTTCCTTTCTTTTTTTAGCTTATGTATCTACTCCCCCCCCCCCCCCTTTTTTATTTTCAAGGTAGAAGGGTAGGGCGGGCGTTGGTTAAATGCGCCTACTCCCTCCTCTTTATTTTCAAGGGAGCTGGGTAGGGTGGGCGTTGGTTAAACGCGCCTACTCCCCCTCTTTTTTAAGAGAGCTGGGTAGGGTGGGCGTTGGTCAAACGCGCCTACTCCCCCCTCTTTATTTTCAAAGGAGCCGGGTGGAGCGGGCGTTGTTTAAACGCCCCCCATTTGCAATGGAGCGGGGGGGCGTTGGTTAAATGCGCATACTCCTTCCTATTTATTTTTCAAGGGAGCCGGGTGGGGTGAGCGTTGGTTAAACGCGCCTACTCCCTCATCTTTATTTTCAAGGGAGCCGGGTGGGCCTATCCCCGCTTTTTTATTTTCGTGCTCGTTGGTCGTTCGGATGATTTTGGCATTCCTGGAACCTTTGTGGGCGTTCCTGAGGTTTTTACAAATATCAGTCAATCAGGCGTCTTTGACATTCCTGAGACCTTTTATGAAATTATCAGCGCCCTTGGAGTTCCCCAGACCTTTTGTGAAACTTGTCGGTCAATCAGGCGCCTTTGGCTGTCCTGAGACCTTTCGTGGACGTCAGTCGATCAGGCTCCTTTGGCATTCCTGAGACCTTTTGTGAACTCGTCGGTCAATCAGGCGCCATTAGCATTCCTGAGACTTTTTGTGAATTTTGTCAGTCAATCAGGCGCCTTTGGCTGCCCTGAGACCTTTTGTAAACTTGTCAGTCAATCAGACGCCATTAGCATTCCTGAGACCTTTTGTGAATTTTGTCAGTCGATTAGGCGCCTTTGGCTATCCGGAGACCTTTTGTGAACTTGTCAGTCAATCATGCGCCATTAGCATTCCTGAGACCTTTTGTAAATTTTGTCAGTCGATTAGGCGCCTTTGGCTGCCCTGAGACCTTTTGTAAACTTGTCAGTCAATCATGCGCCATTGGCATTCCTGAGACCTTTTGTGAATTTTGTCAGTCGATCAGGCGCCTTTGGCTGCCTTGAGACCTTTGTGTGGACGCCATTTTCCCAACTTACTTTATTGCTTAAAGCAGGCATTTACAAGGTAGGACTCAAGCGTAAAAAATTTTCAACCACTTGCCATTGATGGGTGTTTTGGCCTTGGTCATATTCATGCGCCGAAGCTTGTAGTATCCGTTTTCTTCCACTTTTATTGTGAACGGGCCTTCCCAATTTTCTGCGAATTTTCCAGCACTGGCATTTCTCTGTACGTGCGGGGCGATTTTTAAGACTAGCTCATCAACCTTGAAGGTCCTCTCCTTTACACTCTGGTTGTAGTAGTTAGCTGCACGCTTCCTATAAGCTTCCGCGAACCTTTCTGCCCGTGCTCTTCTTTCCTCTATCGTGTCTAAATAGGCAAAGCGGCTCACTTCATCTGGTGTGGTATGGCTAGACATTGCTACTCTTGCAGATGGGATTGTTATCTCTGCAGGTAGAATTGCATCTTCTCCGTAGACCAGTGAGTAAGGAGATGCGCCTGTAGAACTGCACTTAGAAATCCTATATGCCAGAGTGCCAATGGCAACTGCTCATGCCATTCTCTATGGTGATCATGTACTATTCTACTGAGGATGCGGATGAGCGTCTTATTTTTTGCCTTCGCTTGCCCATTCCCTTTGGGATAATAAGGGGTAGATGTGTGGAGACTTACATTGTATTGGCGGAGTAAATCAATTACATCCTTGTTCACGAATGATTTCGCGTTATCTGCCCTGATTATCATGGGCGCGCCGAACCTGCAAATGATGTGTTCTTTGATGAATGCGGCTATTGTGGCACCTGCGTAATCTTTGAGGGGTACCGCCTCGACCCATTTCGATGCGTACTCAGTAGCGGTGATTATGTACTTATGTCGCTTTGAGGATGTTGGGTTGATTGGCTCTATAAGATCGAGCCCCCAGCTGTGGAACGGCCAAGGCGTTACTATGCTATGCAATAGTGCGTGGGGGGCTTGGATCAAGTTCCCGTGTGTCTGGCACTGCAAGCATCTTCGGGCGTGTTCTGTGGTGTCGGTTTCCATGGTCGGCCTGTAAAACCCTCCTTCGTAGAGTTGCAGAAACAACTTCCGCATCCCCTGGTGCTCTGCATCGTGGGATCGGGTCATGACTTCTATGGATTCCTGATTTGACAGGCATCGCAGCGCGGCATTACAATAACTTATTCGATAGAGAATGCCTTCATGCATGAAGAAACGCGTTGCCTTCCTTTGTATTTTTAAAGCCATTTGTCTATCACCAGGCAGCTTCCTGTGTTGGATGAAATCGATGTAAGGTTGTCTCCAGTCTACTTCTTCGACTATGCAGACCTCCGCGGGCTGTGGCGGGGCTTGGAAATCGGCACAACTATCTTGGAGTGCTGCTACTTGAGTTGACATACTTGGCCAATATACGCCCATCCTTTGAAGCCTTCTGTATAAATGAACGACACCGGTCTGCCCACATGTTTCCGTGTGTAGTTCTTGGAGTAACTCCTCCGCCTCCCTTTAATTTACACATCTTGCGAGGGATCCTCCGGCCGCCCTGTAGTACAGCGCACCTTGGATCATCACAAACTGCTTTAAAGATTGAGTATGGATCAATCGCTCTTCGTCCATCCGCGTCAAGTCTTCGATATATGCGTTTATCCAGTCGTCTGCCTCCTCGAAGGACAGGTCCTCTTTCCAAGTACTGGGTAGCCCTTTTCTTCGTACCGTAATCGTACCTTTTTCTTTGTTGTTTAATGGTACCTTGCTTGCCAAGGTTTCCAAGGCGTCTGCGTGTTTATTCCCGCCTCTGCCAGTATGATCTAAAGTCGATCCCGTTTGACTCATCAGCCTTTGGGCCTCCGCCCCGTAGGGGAACAGGTGCGGCTCTTTGACGTGGAAATCCCCGTTCACTTGATTCGTAACAAGCCGGGAATCGCCTTTGACTTCCACGCCCCCAAGGTTAAGATCTTTCGCCATTTGGAGTCCCAAAATTAGGGCTTCATACTCTGCCACATTATTACTGCATGGAAAATCCAGTTTGAACGAGTATGAGAGTAGTTGTCCCTGCGGGGCTTCGAAGACTACTCCTGCTCCTCCAACGGACCCGTAAGAGGATCCGTCAAAGAACATGGTCCAAGGCTTGTCGACATTTGCGGCAGCGACCTCTCGGTATGTATTCGTGTACTTCATCGTCTCCTGCTTCTGGGAACATGGCCATGAGGTCGGCTATTGCTTGTCCCCTTACAGCGTTCGGCCGTTCGTACTTGAGCTCGAATTCCGACAGTTAAAGCAACCATCGGGCGGTTCCCCCTGTAAGGACAGGCTTCGAAGCCAGGTACGCTATCGGGTTTGCTGCTGCCACCACAATGGTTTCATGTGTTAGGAGGTAGGGGTGCAGCTTTTGAGTCGCGTGTATGAAGGCCAAATATGCTTGCTCTACGCGCGGGTATCTTAATTCTGCGTCTCGTAGGACCCGACTCACGTAATAGATAGGTGACATCTCAGTTCCCCCCATGTCTTGTGCGAGAACTGCGTCGATTGCTGAGCTGGTAAATGCCGTGTAGAGATAAAGAGGGACTCCGCGTATCGGAGGTCTAAGAATCTTAGGGTTGACAAGACACTTCTTCAACTTTTCAAAGGCGGCACACTGTACCTCTCCCCATACGAAGGGTATACCTTTTTTCAGCAAGGGAAGGAAGGCAGTCATCAGCTGTGCTAAACCACGCACGAAGCGTCGTATGTACGATATTCGTCCTATAAAGGCTTGCAACTCTTTGGTTTTCGCCGGCGTTGCCATTGTTGTGATTGCTTCAATTTTGCTCGGGTCTACTTGAATTCCCTCGTTAGTCACTACAAATCCCAAGAATTTCCCGGATGTGGCCCCAAAGGCGCACTTGAGAGGGTTCATCTTGAGTTTGAATTTCCTGCATCACTCAAAGGTCGTCATTAGGTGAGAGATGTAATCCTCGACCTCTTGTGTCTTGACTACGATGTCATCAACATATACTTATACTGTCCGGTGCAGCAGGTCGTGGAAGATGGATGTCATGGCGCGCTGATACGTGGCACCGACGTTCTTCAATCCAAACGGCATCACTACGTAGTAGAAGTTGTCGTATGGGGTTTGGAGGGCGATTTTATTTGCATCTGCAGGGTCCATCTTCACTTGGTTATATCCACTGAAGCCATCCATGAAAGAATATCTTTTCTTTTTCCCGGTTGCGTCCAGCGTCATGTCGATGTTTGGCAGCGGGAAATCGTCCTTCGGGCAAGCTCGGTTCAGGTCTCTATAGTTTACACAGCACCTAACCTTTCCATTTTTCTTGGTTACCGGCACGATGTTAGCCAACCAAGTAGGGTGTTGTATTGGCTTAATGAATTTGGATTTAAATAGCCGCTCCACTTCCTCCTTTATCGCGAGGGCGGTAGCCCTAGGAAACTTGCGACTTCTTTGCTTCACAGGTTTGAATTCAGGCGATACTCCTAGATTATGTACCACGAGATCGATGTCTAAACCCGGCATTTCGTCATAGTCATAAGCGAAGATGTCCTTGTATTCTTTAAGTAACGCAATCAATGTTACCCTTTCCTCTTAGTCTAGATTCTTGCTTATCATGATGGAGCGCTTGTCTTCTTGTGTTCCTATGTTGATTTCTTCCATTTCATCCACGGTGAGGTCTTTTGGCGTTCGTTCCTCATTGGTTCTCGTAGTGATGCTTACCAACTGGTCGCGCAATTCTTGGTCATCAATCGTACTGTAGGGAAGCTCGGACAAGCTTTGTTCTGTGCTTTCATCAGGAACCCCCGCTTCACTCATCAACTCGTCAGCGTGGTTTTGCTCATTTGCAGGCATTCCCTCGGCTAATTGTTATAATCGGTACACATGTATACCATCGGGCCTGGAGAAGTGTTGGAAACTGGGTTGCTCATCTTGCTTCCCTTTTCTTTCCGTTGGTAACACCATCCTTGACGGACTGAACACGGATTTGGTGGGTTCCGCTTTTTCTTCATCCCCCCACTTCGGCAGCGGGGTGAGTCGAGAGTCAGGCATTTCGTCCTCTTCTTTTAGCTTGTCATAGAAAATTGTGTCCGCCATATATGCTTCTTCTGGGTTGAAAGGGTTGCTCGTGGCGGGAATTCGGTACTGCTTGCCTCTTATGTTACTTTTTACGCATTGATGGTACGTCTACACGACTAATTTGTGGTTGAGTAGCCAGCCGCGCCCTAGTAACACATGGAAGGTAGTGTCATCTTCTAGAACATAAAATGGGGTGGTCCCTCGGATAGGACCAACCTTCATTGCTAGGTTAATGATTCCAATAGATGTTTGGGCGTGGCCTCCAAACCCTTTTACTTTAGTGACCCGTATTCTTATCGCGGACCGTTGTATGCCTAAAACATCGAGCGTATGCATCGAAATCAGGTTTAAGGACGCGCCCCCATCAACAAAAGCTCTTTTTAGCGGCTGTCTATTGATATACACGGTGAGATATAGAGGCCTGAGGTGCTCTCCCGGGTAACAGATGTCTTTGTTGGTGAATACGATTGCCTCCTTGGGGAGAATCCCACAGGGCCTCACTGCTGCTACGGCTGCTATGGCCTTAGATGCTTCCTTGATTTGATCTTCGCTGAAGCCGAGCGAATCGAAGAACTGTTGAGCCAATACTGTCTTAGCAAATTGATGAGCCACGCCGTCTGTGTTGGCAAAAGTGGAATTCTCCATATCTACCTCGCATGCTTCTCCTCCATCCTCGGTCCAGGGCCTCCAGGCATCTCCGCTTGGGTCATGGGAAAACACCAGTACATGATGTGGGGTGGTTTTGCCATCTTCCTCTTTGTTCATTTCAATCTCGCCTATTTCCAACTTCTTCTGAAACATCCTTCGCAGGTTGAAGCAGTCGATTGTAGGGTGTTGTATCCTCCGATGAAAGTGACAATAGCGCGCATCATTCTTGTCTTGAGTGCTAGGATCCATTTTTGTCGGGGGAAACTGGGTCTCCTTGTTTGCTACCCATTGTTCTAATAATCCGACGATTTGTTCCTTGCTGCAAGGCATAGGTGGCGGGAGCGCTTGTGTTCCCCAACCCTCGCGATTATTATTTGCATGGGTATTTCTCGGCATGGTCGATACAGTGTTAACCGAGTTTCGCCAAACATAATCCGAGCTTGGTTCTTCAATGCAATCGGCGATCCTTGCGGCTGCCTCCTCCAGTTCTAAAAATGTGGGGAACCGGAAGTTTACCAGATTCTTTTTGAAAGATGGAGTCATCCCCCGGACGCAGATTTCCACTAACGCTTCTTCTTTAACGTCTTCATGGCAATCAAGAGTGAGAAGGCGGAATCTAGCGATGTATTTTTCTATCTCCTCGCATATGCGCTGATTGCACTTGCTCAAGTCTATGGTTGTGACCTTCCTTTTTGCTGAATAGAACTTTCTGAGAAAAAAACGTTGACAAGGATGACAATGAATGGACGCTCCTTGGATTGAGGTTGTCGTACCAGGTGAACGCCGTATCAGTCAGCGATTTGGGAACTCTCTCAGGCATAGCTTCCCATCCGTCGCGCGATCGTTCATTGTAGACAGGAATCGACTGAGGTGCTCTCTCGCGTTGCCTTGGCCATTGTAAACCTTGAATTTTGGTGAAGTATAATCCTCAGGGTACTGATATTCTATGATTTCAAAGGAGTAAGGACTCGCCATGAAGTTATAATTGTCTTGTTTAACGATTCTGTAATTCAATTCTAGGTATTTTGCGATCGCCTCTTGTGTCATATCCGCAGGCTCGTTTTCCACTTCCTCTACATCTGTTGTTTCTTTAACGTTTTTCCCTGCACTAGCCGCCTTCATGAGCTTTCTCAGCTCTCGTTCTTTACGTACGTGCTCTTCTAGTTATTTTTACATCTCCTCGAAGGAAAGCTGAGTGAGCGGCGCTTCCTCGCCCTCGTGTTGTTTATCTTCTTCGCACGTGATGTTTGATTTTCTCGCCTGCGTGATTGGGTCTGATACTATACCTACTCTTTCTCCTTCTGGGTTAATTGGGGGTGTGTTTAGGTTTCCTGCCTCGCCTGAGCTAGCGCCTTCTGTGTGTGTCATCGTAAGCTAGGCACGAGCCTCCGGGTGTGGTCGCCAAATGTTGAGGGGTGAATTTCAGTTTAGGTTCTACCCGTCCTAGCTATTACACATGACCTCACAATTCCAATAATAGTAAGAGAGAGACTTGTCCTTCCATTGTACCTTGTCCTTTCTTTTATAGGCTTTCCTAAAAGCCCCTCTTTTTACTACTTCATGACACATATCCTAATACCTCTTAATTACCCTTAATGCCATTCTTAAACATAACCCCTTCCTTCTTCATTAATTCCTCCTTTATCCTCCCATCTTTCATGGGTATCTTCTATTTGGGCTTGGATTTAGTCCCCAAGTCCTACATCTTAACCCAAGTTCACCTCTATTCTTAGGGGCATCTCCAACTCGTTAAGGGGTATTATTTTTCATGTATCAACACTCTTCGTGTTTGAAATAAAGCTTGAATGAGTATCGACGAGTGTTGGAGGTAAAAACCCTTTTTTTCCCGTCATTTATTTATTATCATTATAAATTTTGTAATGATAACCCAACAATATTATTATTTACAGTATTTGTAGTATACTTTCTTCCGTATTTGTGAACCTTATTTTCACAATAGCATCATTATTTTTTTATATGGATGTGCACTACCGATAATAAGACAAGGGATCGGATTAAAAATTGTCAACATGATGCCGCTATTTAAAAGACTCAACAGTTATGTAGAACATGTAATAACATTGTTATCATTTTATATCAAATAATTCAGTCATATTTCTAAAAAGGATGTTTGGTATCGCGGTGAAAGATATCTTCTTCAATTTCTAGGAAGAAATGTGAAAGCCATCAACCTTTATTCAAGTGGAGGGATTTCTCAATATGTATGGGAGAAATTGATAAGGTATGGTCCACATTGGGAACAAGATGAAGATTTGGTCCAGGAGGTACGTGATGACATTGAGTACCTATTTTTGTTTAACAGGATTTACAAGCCAAATATTGCTACGCAGCCACGAAATTTTGGGTCGGGTGGATTTTCCAGCTTTAGGTAGGATACCACTTGCTCATGAATATCTTCCTTCCCAACCTCCACCACATAATGCCGACAAATTTTCCTATCACAGTAGTCAATTAGGTTCATCGTCGGCTATGCCACCACTTTCTTGAGACTTACAGACTGGATCTTCGTCTGGAGATATTGTTATCGCTCCAATTTGTAAATACTGTATAAGGTCTCGAATAAGCTTATCTATATTTGGGGATATAAGCTACACCGGAGCAGTATCAAAGGCAGTTGAACAATTTTAACCATCTAATATATGGATTTCATAAATTCTACTTGGAAGAGATGCAAAGAATGAGGGAAAGTATGATGTTTGGCATCACTATTCTAGCATATTCCAGTCACGGTGGTGTAGGAGGTCCAAGTCATGGTGGTGTATGTTCAAGTCCTAGTGGTGGAAGTCAGTGAAGTTTAAGAAGTCGTGGAAGTCAAACAAGTTTGACAAGTCATCATATGCGCAATATAGTGGGAGATAGTTCTACTCCAAATGTAGTATTAGATACTCAAGTACGAGCAGGTGATGAAGTCATTAAGATAGAAACAACTCTTAGAGGTTTATTTAACCAATTTCCCACTGACAATATGACTTCTGGTGGCGGCTTGAACATTGAAGCAGTTATGCAATATACTCTTTATACCTTATTAGCCTCAACTACATCAACATTTCAACAATTTCAAGGTCATGAATTTCAAGCTCACTCATTTCCAAATTTTTATCGTGTTCCCCTCTGCACGAATGATCCCCCTCAGGTTACTTTTCAAGGTTTTGACGATTTTGATGAGACTCGACCACCAAGTGATTCTCAAACCGGTGAGATCTCTGTTATACCGAACAACAGTCTTGATCCATAAACCTGACCAATTGCGACTTTAAGAAAATCGGTAGTTTATGAATATATTTTAATTTCAATCTTATTAATGTAATTATTTATTTTTATTAATAAAAATTATCTTAAAATATGTTCAAATCCAAACTTGTTTTACATTTCACTAAATTTTCATTAGACCGACATTTAATAAAATAAAGGCAATACATTGCATAAAAGTTGATCAAATTAAATCATTGCATATGAAGTTCATAACATTCATTATGATTGAACTCTCTTATGTTGGCTTCAACAGATTTGGAATGAGCTATAGTTTTCTGAAAAAATAAATAAGTAATCTGTAAATATGATTTTAATTAAATAAAATTGAGTTGTTAAGAAAAAGAAAATAAGTTAATAAGGTATTCACCAGTCCGTCGATGGACGATCCACATACTTTCTCACATCCCTATTGGTAAAGGAAAACCTTATTTGAAGGCTCTTATTAACTTTCTCACATCCCTATTGGTAAAGGAAAATCAGTTGTCTTGTCTTCTACTTCTTTTACTCCTATTATATTACTCTTGGGTATTTTGCGTTTCCTCCCATGCCAAGATTGCTAATTAGCGTTTCCTCCCCAAAAAGATCGAAATTAGTGTTTCCTCCCATCGTCAGGTATTCCAACCACTGCTCGGTTAGCTGAGTCATCATTTGTGCACGCGTGGATAAAATTGTACGCGTGTCGCATATATTACCCAAAATACCCCCTCCTTCTTCGAGTGATTAAACCCAATTCTTGTCATGAAAGCACCGCGAAATCCAAACAACAAAAACTAGTTTGTTTGGTTTGTTTTAGTTCGGGAGATGCCATCGGAAACAGACCCAATCCCAGTTCATCTGTTTTTCACCTCACCAGCTCCTTTCTTCCATTCTCAGTATCTTTGTTCTCTCATTCTCCATCTCTGAAATACCATCAGTTCATTCTCTTGTTCCTCAATCCATCTCAATAGCCATCTTCAGCAGCAATACAATCAAACCTAAAACCCCCGTCTCAGTCACCAATCTCAGATGCACATCAAACCCTAACTTCTCAACTATCATCACTGCTAACAATTCAATTACAAAGACAACCCATTCATCCTTAGACCATGAATCTTCAATCGAGCCATAGTAAAACCTAGATCTAACATTCAGCAACATCCATTGAATTAGATACCGTTCTTCCATCTTCTCAAGCTCCTTATTTCCTCTGAATTTCATGGATTTCACTTCTCCATCTTTCTGCATTCTTCACTCGAGCATCAGCAGAAGCAATTAAACGATTCAAACCCTTAATTCTCTACGCAACCATCTCCCCATGTATCTTTGTGTTATTCCGGGTGCAATCTCGACAACATCTAAATCTCGGCAACAAATCAAATTTGAACTGAAACATCTCAATCTCGGCAGCAACTTAATATCGACAGCTGGTTTTAGTTGAACTCGGCAGCATCTTAACATCTCAATCTCGGTAAAAAATCCTAATTTCTTATTTCTTCCCTCAATCAAAATTTAATTTCATAAACCAGTAAAAAAAAAAATAAAAAAAAATTAGGGTTCCTCTTTAATTCAAAGGCATTTCAATGTGTTTGTCTATTGGAAATGGTATGTACAGAATCATTGAGATGAGTTATAAGAAATTGATTAGAGAAAGAGGGGATCTCATTTGTTGAATTAATGGGTTTCGATTGGAAGAAGCTGGTTTTCTGTTGCTGTCGTGATTTGGTGTTACATGATGGATGAACAAGATAACTGAATGAATTAGAGGATGGGTCTGTTGGTGTTATCTCGATGGTTTGCATATGGAGAAGCGAGGTTGAAATTATGAAGGTTGTGGTATTGATTACTGCAGATGGTTGAGCTTTGAAGTGAGTAATGGGGTTTTAGACTGAATCTGGCAGCAAATTGGTTTTGGTATGGATAGTATTTGATGTTGTGTATGCTGGAAAAAGGAAGCTGTGGTTTTGGTTGTTTCTCAGATTGAAAATTTAGATGCTGCCGAGTGAAACTGATGATGAACTGTGAGAATCATGGAAAGAAAACAATGATGGTTCGAGGGTATTTTGGGAAGATCATAAAATACGTGTACAATTTATGCCACGCGTGCACAAGTGCTGACTCAACTAACCGAGCAATGGATGAAATACTTAACGAGAGGAGGAAACCCTAATTTTAATCTTTTTGGGGAGGAAACGCTAATTAGCGATCTTGGGAGGGGAGGAAACACAAAATATCCATATTACTCTTGATGTCTTGGTTAATAAGAGTAGAAGAAGTTAGACTCGAAGACATAGTCGACTTGAGAAAATAACTTTTAGCTAGATGCAAGGGGATCAAAATTGGTTTGATTAAAATGTTTCTTGACCATAGACTCAAACAAGACAACAATGTTGAATTTGAGGAACAAATTGCTATGTGGTTTTTGATGTGGTTTTTTGGGAATGTCATTTTCCCAAACAAGAACGATGTTGTTGATCCTAAATGGCTACATATATTGAAGGATTTGGGTACGCTCAAAAATTATGATTGGGGTTCGGCGATTTACGAGCGTATGTTATGTGGCTTGATCATAGTGCAATAACTAGCGCCTCGGCTGAGTTGCAGTTCTTTTCGTATCTAATAATGGTAAAAATTCATACCCACTTGTAAATTTACTTTTTTTACTTATTTATTATTGTTAGTCGTTAATAATATCTAATGATTTTGCAGCCTTGGTTTTGGTCAGTTTCCGATGTTTATTTCCCTATATAAAAGTGGATCATGAGTTAGATCGATCTGTGGCCGACGGGTAGGTTAAATGATGAAGACCAGAGAGACTTGAGCAAAGGCAAGCAAAAAGATATTGGTTCCCATTCACTAGTTTATGTGCGAGCCAAATAGACAACTTCTCGTAAAATTTTATGGTATGGATGTCTTGGGAGGAAAGTCAATGGATAACTAATCTCGAGGTTGTAGAAGCAAAACGAATCTCTGAAAGTTCTTGGACAACGGCTTGTACTTGGGGGAACGGTGTCTCAAGCAAGTTCTTGGAATTACAGTAATATCGTGCGATCCTCCTAATTAAACGGTAGACATCACCACCCACTTAGTAACACAGAGGATACTAAATGTCATATTTTGGATTGTTTATGTTGAGGAAGCTTATGAAAATTTATAACAGGCATTGAAATTAGCCGTTAGAAATTAGCCATTAGAAAGTGGTCGTTACAAAGTAGTTGTTGGTAGAAGAAAATAAAACTCAAATTATCGTAACTAGAAATATAAAAAATAATATTACTAAGAAAAAGGAAACTACATTACCGGAACTGAAACACGACATTACTTAAATAAAAAACATGAAACTAAGCTATTAAAAATAAAAATCTGAACTCAATAACTTATAAACTAACAAACTTTTTATTAAATATGGAACTGATTATGTCCTTGTCTCTCCAACTGCTTGTCCACTATGGCGTTTTGTTTTAATTCAAAGTACTTTCTTCCATTTGGAGCCATCGATTCTAGATTCATTTGCATTATTTCCCTTTCTTCTCTCTCTCGATTATGTTCAATTTGTTGTTGTGTTGTATCTAGCAACCTTTCCATAATTTGGTTTTGTTGTTGTTGACGAGGTGCGACTGTCATTTGAGATTCTTTTAGATAATCAACAAGTTTACTGCTCGCGTCGCTCATTTGGGAGCCTTGCGATGAGGGTGTAGCGGATGGGGTTGGTCCAGAGCCCCTTTTATTAACTTGGACTTTTTTCGAAGCTCTGGACTTGCGTTTATCTTCTGTAAATCCACCTGACGACGTTCCAAGTATTGTATTTGCGTTCGTACTAGGGGTATATCCTGCTGGAAAAGGGATACCGTAAGGGACATTATAAGCGTTTGGATTGATCTGCAAATGGAGTTTCGACGAATTAGCTTGTAAATGGATTCTGAGAAGATGGGGTTTGAGTATTAAATATATTTGAGAAATTTCCATGATATTGAGATGACATAGGATTAGAATCTTGATCCATATCTTCATCTATACCTACTTGTACATTTCGAACCTCTTTAAGCATCTCATACTCAACATCTCAAGAAAAGGCCTTTTTGTGTATTTCAATATAATTGCTTCTCGCCATTATCATCTACATCAATGTAAACAAACCATAATAAGATACTCATAATTAAATTATTTGCAAACAACATATACAATATTCAGATAACATACCCGGTTATTATAGTCTAAGCCCGGATTACTTGCAACGACTCTTACAACACATTCAATAAAGTTATCCACTTCCGATTTAATTACGCTAAACCTATTACGAACGCTTTTTATAGTACGCTCGTGTGGATTCCCACCACAAGCTTCTACAAATTTGTGAAAGACGGTTTTATAAAGCTTATTCTTATCTTCAAAACTACTTTCATCTAGAGCACGGTACGTGGTAACATCTAGAGCACGGTACGTGTTAACAATGTGAACATCTTCCAAATTACCTAATCTCGCTCTATGTTTCATTTTTTCCTTTGAGTGTCCGACACTGATGAGCAAAAAAAAATAATTAAAACTCTTAAGAAAATAATTTGAGAGATTTTGGTGAAGAAAACAATTTGTAAGAAGATGATTTGGAGTGATTTGAATAGAGAATTAGAGTTGTATTTATAGAGGATATTTGAGAAGTTTTTGAAAAAATGACCGTTGAGATCCGACAGTGGAGAAGGTAGAACCATTGTGAATGATGGATGGTTAGGATGGGGTGTGAGAGAGGTGTAAAAAGAAAAAGGTCAAACAAATTTTTTTACGGAAATGAAAACTAAGTTACCGTGTAAAATATCACGGAAACTAAGTTTCCGTTTCAACTACCAAACGAATACTCAGCTTCCATGAAGCAGAAATTTACACTCTTTTCACTTCCCTACTATCCGATCAGATCGGATCCGGTTTGATCAGTAGGGAAGGGATATGTGAAATGTAAGAGCTAGCACTATGGAGGGGTTCATCCCTTCCTTATCCCTCAAAAACCCAAAAACTCATGTGCTATGGTCTCCCATATCCCTACATGAGTAGGGATATTCACTCCTTTCCCTACATAGAGGATTACATCTGATCCCGCTTGTAGGGAAGGGAAACCAACCATCGTATTTTTACACTTTGCATTTTTGGTTTTTAAAGTTTTACCTTAAAATTTTCCAATTTCACTCTTTTTTTTTTTACTAAAACTCCTTTTTTACCTATTATATCTCCTTTTTTTACATATTACTCCCTTTTTATTCTAATTTGAGTAGCTCTGTTTATAGACAACTTTTCCCTTAAACTATCACCCTTACTTTTTTTAAAATCATTTTTAATATCAAAATCTTAAATGTTTTTAAAGTTTTACCTTTTTAAATAAAATTTTCCAATTTCATAATAAAACTCTTTTTTTTTTACTAAAATAAAAACTCCTAATTTTTACCTATTATATCTCCATGATATTTTATAGGATTTTTTACATATTTACGGAGGGAGTATATATCTTTCTTTTACCCTAAAATATCTTTTTTACCTACACAAATATATTCTCATAGGAAAAAAAAAATGGACAAAAAAAAAACAACGGCTACTCAGTAGGAAGGGATGGAGTGCACCATAGTGCTAGCTCTAATTGGCTACTCAGTAGGAAGGGATGGAGTGCACCATAGGAAAGGGATGGAGTGCACCATAGTGCTAGCTCTAATTGGCTACTCAGTAGGAAGGGATGGAGTGCACCATAGGAAAGGGATGGAGTGCACCATAGTGCTAGCTCTAATTGGCAAATCGGATTTTTCTCCGCACATGAGGGATAGGGAAGGAAAAGGGGCACCATAGTCCTTAGCCTAATTGTAAATTGTAATTTATGAGGGCAACCAAACCAACCAACTCACTGCTTGAACAAGGAAATGTGGACTGGATGCTTCTGTCAGCTTTAATCAATGTCTGTTTCCTCTGATACCGTCCCTTAAAAGGGAAGTATGAAAAACTACTCCTAATTAATTAAACTATGAACCTAATCATTAATTAATTAACTAAGCTTTCTTTTCTAGATGACATGGTTTGCCTTTAACCTCATTTTACCAACCAAATCCCATCACACCAACATAATCTCCTGCACGAGATTTTTAATTCTCCTTTGGGGATATCAACCCAAATGAAGTTTCGGAAATTGGGTCTAATCTAATATAAAAAGATTCAAACATATTTAACCCAAAAAAATCAAACTCAAATAACGGATTTCATCTTTCATTGATCCAAAGTCCCCAAATGTCACAGACAAACTACTAAATTGAGTTGGGTTTCACTAATAAATGGCAAAAAAGAAACAATTAAAAAGATGGATTAATCAGAACAAGTTCATGAAATCGTAACTGATAAAACTTGAAACTGTACTACTGTTACACTGTAAGATATTTCATAAACCCTCATCGAGATCAATGAAGAATTAACCAAAAAAAAGAACAGATTAAAGAAAGATTGCATTTTGATATAGCTCCTCCAAATTTCTCATCTTTCTTTTCCTAATCATAACATACAGTATCTAATTAAACAGACATTCAAGAGAGAAATCCAACAATTACAAAATGAAACTAAATGATAAGACCCATTCTCTCTAAAAGTACTGTTTAATCAAAGATTAACTAACTAACTAATCAGAAGAAGAAGAACCACTATGTTGATGATGGTGATGGTGGACTTGGTGCTGGTAATCGTGCTCATTAGATGGACTAGTACTACTATTATAGTTGTTTCTGATGCTGTTGTTGGTGGTGGTATCAAGATTAATACTACTACTAATACTGTTGCTAAGATTAACCTTACCCAAAGTGTTTTTGTTGTTATGCATCCAAACCTTAAGAACACTCCTTCCAACTCCAATTTCATCACAGAATTCTGCAATCAAATTATCATCCCTTTTCTGCAACTTCCAACCTAATTTCTCTGAAAAGTTACGCATTTTATCTTTCTGTTCTTCACTGAATTTCGTTCTGAATCTTTTCCTGCTGCTGCTTCCTCCACCATTTGAGTATTTAGCATTCCCGGAAGCTGGTGTTGTTGTCACAGTAGTGGTAGTAGTTGTATTCCCCGTCCGATTCTGATAATGATGTTGTTCTTGTTGAGGATGATGATGATGATCAGACGGTGCACCAGAGGACAAATTACCAGCACTTAAAGCAAGCAACATATGTGGTGCAGAAGACGGATAATAAGCTGAGGAAATTGGTGGTGGAGATGCTGATGAATTAGGGCTTATTTCACGACCTCGAAGAAGAGGAACAGGTGGTGCTGGTAGCTGAAGGTTCTGGGGTAATGGGTAATATTCATCGATATCTGGTTCACGACGATGGAAATTTCTGTGACAACCACAAGCGGCGCATTTTAGTAAAGTAGGATTATTATTGTTAATGGCCGCTGCTGTTGAAGTCGGAGACGGCATGAATTCTCCACATCCGTCTAAAGCATGACCTCCTAAACTTGCTGCATGATTTTTCAGACATTCTTTGTAAACAACCACCGGAGGAGGAGGAGGAGTGGGAGTTTTCGGGTGGTGCTGACGCTTGAGTCCGCCGTTGGTGAAAGATAAGATGATCTTTGAGTGATTATTATACGGATTATTATAATTAAAATGTTGATTAAGAGGATGAAGATGTTGATGATCGGTTGTTGGTTTAGTTGGTGGAGTTTCAGTATCTGTTTCTGGTGTTGTCGTCGTTGGAGTTGTCGTTGGTGTTGGTGTTCTTGTTCTTGATCTTCTTGGTGGATTACCAATTAAATCTGCCATAGTTGATAAATTAAACATAGCTTATCAACTTAGCTTAAACAACCATTATCTAACTAGGAAATTCATTTCATTTCTGTTCTTTTCTTTAGTTTTTTCAGGGTTCAAGATTGTGATTATGCTTATGATGAAGAATATAGGAGGGTTCAGGGTTGTATATCTTTTATGACATATCCATTAACATGTTTTTAGAAAAAGTGAAAGAGATGATTAATGATGATGAGATGAGATAGAAGAGTATGGGTGTGGGTAAAAAATTCCTGAAAAATTAAATGAAAATGATCTGAGAGGGGGTTTACAGGGGAATACAACTATACACGTGTCCTTTTTCAAGCTAGAAAGCTTGACTCTAGTTAAGAGTTTTCTGACATCTCCACTTGGTTAGGTGATGCAACTCATTTATTACCCACCGTTCTCAAATTTAATTCCTATCTTACTCCGTCCGGTCATGTCTACTACTAGTCTTCCACTCTAAACTCCTTGGACTCGATTATATGGTTAAATGAGTTGGATCGTTTGGTCCCCGGTTTGAGTGACTTGACAAATATCTGACGAAAGTATTTTGTCTGAATGGTTGACTGTAATTGATGTTCAGTTCATGTTATTTTCCGCCCCAGTTATTATTCTGCTGGACACCCAACAATTGTCCAAGCTCTTGAGGCGGGATTTTGAATATCTTTAGATTCGGAAAAAAGATTACAGAAATTTTAATTTTTTTCCAATATGTCAATAACTTATTCGTAATGACTAGACTTATATTAAAGTAACTAGTTTATCACCCGTGCTATGCACGGGTCTGTTTTTTGCGTATGAACTAATTAATTTATGGTTTAGTATTAACTCATTCGAAACAAAAACAAAAACAAAAATTATTAAAAATTAATAAGAAAATACCACACGGCGATAAAAACTAAAAAAATATTAATAAACTAAAAAAAAACTAAAAGAGTTGTGGGCTTGTACTGCAAAGTCATCATCTTCCAAGCTTATAATATTTTCTCAGGCTTCATAAGGTAATATTTCCTATAGTTTTTTTTCAAATTTCGATGTTGTCCATAAGTCCAAGCACTATGATGAAGGATTTCTATTAGCCATGGCTTATTTGAAGCTAAGAGAAATGGGTCTCGACCAACCTTACTATGGAGCAACACCATTCTTTAGCTAAACAACACGAAAACTCAATTTCTAGATAAATAGTACCAGAGTTTCCGTGTTATTTTTTTCAATTTTTTTCCACGAATTTTGATAAATATTATTTATTGGGAAAAAAAGTTTTAAGAGAAAAAAATGGAGATGTAATAGAAAAACAGGTGTTTCAGTAAAAATAAAAGAGTTAAAAGTGAAAAACAAAAAGTAAAATTGAACATTCCCAAATGAAAACTAAGTATCCTTTGAAAATCACCCGTCAGTTTCCGTTAAGTAGTTTTTTTCCGTAGAAACTCAATTTCCGTGTTCCTTTAGTTATACGGAAATTTCGATAAGGGATTTTCAAACTCAGTTCCCGCATCATATCTGATCAACTTTAAAATTTCGATAAGGGATATCGTTATATTTAAGTGACACGCAAGACCATAGTAGTTGGGTTTCGCCAGAATTAAGCTATAGTGAAGGGAAATTGTTTATCATAGTTCTTAGCTTAAGAAAACCTTCAATGTAATAGAATGATTTAAATACATTTCTCTTTCAATAAGAAGAAAAAGATTAAAAACAAAGAGAGATTTAAAAATAATCGAATTGGTGATACAAACTCTCAAGATATGGAAACAAAAGATACACATCCGACAATAGATCATTCTTAATGCGTTGGAAAAATGTTATAGTGTTTACTGGAAATAATCTTCTATGGATAACAAAAATCATTCATGTTAAGAAAGTAACTATTTATCTCAACCCTGGTCCGTATATACTCGTTATTTTCCATAATCTAGAACCATTCATGTACTCATCATTATCATTTCCTCTCTCACGCAAACGATAGTACGTACCACATTATCTGGTCTATAACTTGGTAGATTCACTCCATCCCTTCACATATTATTTGATCTTGGTTTTGCAAATTTTTCTGCCATTCTTCCCACCTAGCAACATACAAAAGGGATTAAAATCAAAATATGACGACATCAAGTTGTTGATGTACTCGATCTACATATTGAACGTTAAGAATTGTGAGCGGTTTCGTTAAACTTGTATTCATACAGGAACATGCCATTTTTCACCTATTGGTGGGTACCATGCTGCCAGAGACTTGGCACTGATTTTAGATACAGCTCGCTTTCGGTATACTCTACATTGGGTTCCGGTTACACTTCTTTGGGGGTAGATGAATAGTATTGATGGAGCAACGGGGCATCATTGGAGGCATGTCACCAATTGCATGATGAAAAAATGGATGTCCCAAATGCCATAGTATATGTAGTACTACAATAAGTTGAGTCTACATTTAAGAATGGTTGAAAAATATTTTTGAGGCTATTTAAGCTTTGTCATATACTTAAGGTGCTCTTGGAAATGTGCCAATGCGGTACCCATGTGGGTGTGATTTAAGGTTCCAATCATTGTGAAGTTAATCTCCCCCCTCTGAATTGGTGCTTATCAAAATATGATGATAATTAAACCTCCACGTCTGAATTTTTATTATGAACTGAGCCAATGTGGTTTTTGACTTTCAAGGGTTACATACAACAGCCTTCACCGTTCAAAAATAAAATAAAAAATAAGGGTATTTTACCGCGGAACAACACCACCCATTTGGAAAAGAGGAGAAGAAAATGCTCAACAAATTATGATGGATGCTTCGGGAAAAAAAGTATGATGGATGTTGTTTCTTGTCTCCCATTGGAACCTCGGAAAAGTCAATAGTTTTCGATACAGAATCTAACTCTTATTTGTTTTGATTAATATTCACGAAATTGTGATGCCTTCTTAGTTGTCAAACCATAAATTACGCAGATTTCCCAAATTGGTTTAAAATGGTATGTAAACATACAAATCTACCTCTTATGATATCTGGACAACAACAAAAATACAACCAAAATTTATTGAGCCCGGCATCCATGGCCTAAAACCATTCTTCAATTGTATTTTTTGTTTCATGGCTTTGAAGATAACACGTTATTAAGCCTTGTGACAATAAAAGTTTCCGAGTGTTCTAATCTGAGATCGACTTCCCTTATATTTTTTAGCATAAATAACCGATTGTAGGTTATCTAAATCATCGAAACATAGAATTACTTCAGCATAAAATTCCAATTTTTTATTAGATTAGCAAAAACTATCAATTACAAAGGAATAAAACCTAAAGTAGCGAAAATACAGTTAAGATAGTAATATACTAACACCTATTGAGCTCTTATGCGGTTCAACCCGTTGGGTCAACAAATTTGCATTATCGACATATCATATTTGCATGAAAAATATATTTATAATTGTAACTAAGAAAACCATATCCAATTTCAAAGCCGCAATTATATTTGAGTAATTATTTCACGAAATTTAACTTACCATCTTGATTTACTTTTTCAAGAATTGAGCCTTTGTTGGCATGATGCACATCCTTGTATGTACAACTTTCCTTAGGCCCATCCATGATAAAGAGAAAGAATCCCATGATAGACTTATATCCTTAAGGCCCTGCAAAGAGTATAACAAAATCCTAACATTAAGTCATGGAGTCTGACATTCTGTTATTCCAAAATATCCACCGTTTAGACATCCATATTTATTAAAAGGAGTTTATATAGCTCGTGTGAGGCTATATCCATTTTCTGTATCTCGAATCAACTTAAAAATTACCGAATTGTCAGAAGGTTACTTGAATATTACGATCAGCTAATGACATAATGGACTTTCAAGCAACCTGCAAATGGATCAAATTTAAGTGAATTCAATAACCTATAAACTAATAGAGAAACTGAATTATACCATTTTTATAATCTTGAATATACAAAAACCGAAAATGAAAAGGAAAATTTATAACGATTTTTATATTGAACAAAGAGAGAGTGATAGGGCGGCCATAATTTGTTCCATTGATAATCTCAAAGCTCTGGTACTTTCTGGTGATCATCCAAAGCTTTTGTTAGTTTTTTCGTTTGTATGTTGCGTGCAAACACAAAAAAACTGAGAATTCTCATCAAAAAATATTGATTAAGCTATTTTTGATATATTATTCTCTCAATTAATCTAATCGAAATTTCACAATAAAAATAACTACCCTATTTCACAATAAAAACAACGACCCGCTCATAATAAAAATAAAAAAAGGCACCCGAAAGTATAAAAATCAGAATTTCATAATGTCATTAAAATATGAATTTCTACCAAAGAAGATTTAGTTACCTTAACACGTACCGATGGGAAAGAGAATTTTGCATCATTTTGAGTTGTCAAGGAGACGACTACAGTAAAAAAGAGGCCCATCCATGATAAAGAGAAAGAATCCCATGATAGACTTATATCCTTAAGGCCCTGCAAAGAGTATAACACAATCCTAACATTAAGTCATGGAGTCTGACATTCTGTTATTCCAAAATATCCACCGTTTAGACATCCATATTTATTAAAAGGAGTTTATATAGCTCGTATGAGGCTATATCCATTTTCTGTATCTCGAATCAACTTAAAAATTACCGAATTGTCAGAAGGTTACTTGAATATTACGATCAGCTAATGACATAATGGACTTTCAAGCAACCTGCAAATGGATCAAATTTAAGTGAATTCAATAACCTATAAACCAATAGAGAAACTGAATTATATCATTTTTATAATCTTGAATATACAAAAACCGAAAATGAAAAGGAAAATTTATAACGATTTTTATATTGAACAAAGAGAGAGTGATAGGGCGGCCATAATTTGTTCCATTGATAATCTCAAAGCTCTGGTACTTTCTGGAGATCATCCAAAGCTTTTGTTAGTTTTTTCGTTTGTATGTTGCGTGCAAACACAAAAAAACTGAGAATTCTCATCAAAAAATATTGATTAAGCTATTTTTGATATATTATTCTCTCAATCAATCTAATCGAAATTTCACAATAAAAATAACTACCCTATTTCACAATAAAAACAACGACCCGCTCATAATAAAAATAAAAAAAGGCACCCGAAAGTATAAAAATCAGAATTTCAGAATGTCATTAAAATATGAATTTCTACCAAAGAATATTTAGTTACCTTAACACGTACCGATGGGAAAGAGAATTTTGCATCATTTTGAGTTGTCAAGGAGACGACTACAGTAAAAAAGAGACATGAAAGCATATAGTAAAGTTTGATATTCTTCAATTGTGCTACCGTAGCTTTGTCAGTAATAATATTTACTATACAATAAGAAGGAAGAAATAAAATCACCTAAAAATATTTGGAAGGAGAGAAATAGTGTCCATCAACTGTATTTTTCTTTATGACCTGCAAAAATAAACAACAACCATGAATCAGTTGAAAAAATTCTCCAAGCATACGACATAACAAAAACCTAAAAACAGGTTGCGCCAAAAAAAAAAAGAGCTTTGGCTTCTGTTGAAGGGTTTTTATACATGACAGAATATTATTATTTTAGGAATTAATGTTTTATATTTTACCAAGAAAATTGTAAATATCTTTCCTTCTCTAATCAACGCTATCGATTAGAGTTTCGAGAATGAAATGTTATATTTTCCAAATATAGCTCTAGAAAAATAATTTTGTTATATATTGTATGCATTTTGTGAAAATATCTTTAGAGTTTGAGGAATGAAATTTTATACTTTCCAAAAATAAGTCTAATATTTTTTGTTATGCATATCAGGAACATATCTACAATATTAATATTATTTTTAGTTTAGATTTCTTTTTAACCATTTTTCGAATTATAGTTAAGATAATATCTACATATTTGTATTATTTTTGGTTAGTTGTATTAAAGTTTATATATATATATATATATAATTTCATGGAAATATCAATATCTTTAATATCGTTTTTTTTTTTGTTAATGTATTAAAGTCTTTGATATTTATGGAATATTTTTTTGTACACAAAATTGAATTTCTCGTTTTCTTATGAATAATACAAAAAAAAAAAATTGTGAACAAAATTGAAATTCTTGTTTTCTTTTTTTGCAATCTCAAAATGATATTTTCTGTTTTTGTTTTGTGATTGTCTTCATGATTTTTAATTTTTTGTGATTTAATTTGCTCAGGAATCCAAAGTTTTTTCCGACCATAATTCTTCTAGGGAGGAAGAAGTATACTCTGATCAACGGGTAATCAACCATAAATCCAGGTAATTTTCGTTTTAAATTTTAATTATTGATATATACTATTCATTAGTCTCATCTAGATCGAAATTGTAATTTTAATATTTATATTTATATTGATCAAAATTGTAATTGTAAGATCGTAATTAAGTTTAGTTTAATTATTAATAGCTTGGAATTGTAATTAGGATTATTTGATTTTAAGAAGTGTAATTAGACATTGGACTCTTTTTTTTTAATGTTTGTTTTAATCATGTGATGATGTTTTTTAATGTTGTGATTGTTTTAATCATGTGATGATAAAATCGTGATGTATTTTTTTTTATTTATGTATTTAATTGTTCGGATATAATTAGGATATTTTTAGGTAATTAATTTATTTTTCCTTAATATGATTAGTTGGAAAATAATATTTGGAGTAAAAAAATATCTCTCTCAAATTTTATTAGCTAAAATCTTAAAGCATTACCAAAAATAAATAATGGTGGGGCCAGAATCAACCAGAAGCTCCGGTTAACCACATCGCTCGAAAAAACTCTATTTTTATATAGAGAATTTCAATAATACTTCAGTGTATCATAAATAAGCGTCTTGCTATTTTGAGCATTCATGTATAAAGGAAGAGCCAATTGTTGGCGTATACGCGAAAAACTATCTTATAATTGTGATTTTGCGAAAAACTATCTTATAATTGTGATTTTGCGAAAAACTATCTTATAATTGTGATTTTGCATATCTAGTTGAACGAGCCAAAACCGAAACTCCACATTTATAATGGGCAGAGGGAGTATTGTTTAAATAAGATGTTAACGATACTCACTGAAGACCTCTTCGAAGATCAAAGCTCGATTGCGGGATTACTTCAAAAGCTCTTCAATGAAGAAGGAGACTTATCCTCGGTCGATCTTAATTCTTCGGTCGAGGGCGTCAATGAGGGAATTGTTCAGAATATCCAAGAAAGCGGGGTAGGTGGACCCCTGAAGAAAGCGTTGGGACCCGATACCATCTTGATCGAGGTATGGAAGTGTTTGTGAGATGAAGGGATATCTTGGCTGACCAAGTTGTTCAATAGTATCTTCCGGTCAAACAAGATGCTCAATGAATGGAGAAGAAGCGTAATAGGGGGACATCCAAAGTTGCATGAACTACATAGGTATTATGTTGATGAGCCATGCATGAAGTTGTGGGAAAGAGTCACCGATAGTCGTTTGCAAAGGGAAACTACTGTCACAAAGAATCACTTTGGATTTATGCATAGGTGATTGACGACAAAAGCGATATTCTTGGTAAGACAACTAATGGAAAGATATTGCGAGCGGAAGAATGATCTACACATGGTGTTTGTAGACCTTGAGAAAGCGTACGAAAAGGTCCTGTGCGAAGTAATGTGGTGGGCCCTCGAAAAAACAGGGTGTCAGCGAAGTACGTAACCTTAATCAAGGATATATACGAGAGGGTGACCGATGTCCGGACGTGCGATAGAGTTTTGAGCGACTTTCCAATCAGGATAGGGATACACCAAGGATCAACCCTGAGTCCCTATATCTTTGCTCTAGTGATAGATCAAGTTACGAGGGGCACTCAAGGTGAAATCCTGTGGTGTATGCTCTTTGTAGATGACGTGGCACTTATTGGCGAGTCTAAGTCCGAAGTAGAAGAAAAACTAGAGTGGTGCCGATGCACTCTTGAATTGAAAGGCTTTAGGCTCAGCAAGACCAAGACTGAGTACCTGAAGTGTGATTTCAAGGATACCAGAACCTTCGAGGAAAATGTGTTGTTATCCGGGCAGTATGTACCGAGAAATGACTCCTTCAAATACTTGGGGTTGATGTTCTAAAGCGATGGCTAAACTGGCGAGGACATCAGACACATGACACAAGCAGGATGGGTAAAATGGAGACTGGAAACAGGCATCCTTTGTAACAGAAAATGTCCAGCAAAGCTGAAAGGAAAGTTTTACAAGACAGCGGTACGATCGACGATGCTGTATGGAGCGGAGTGTTGGGATGCTAAAAACCAGCACATTAGAAAATTATAAGCAATGGAGATGCGAATGCTGAGGTGGACTTGCGAACACGCGAGGCACGAACGAATCAGGAATGAATGCATATGCAAGAAACTTGGGGTAGCACCAATTGAGTAGATGCTCACCCAGCATCGGCTACGCTGGTTTGGGCATCTCCGACAAAGACCACCAGATTCGCCGGTATGCATATAACTAATCAAACGAGCGGAAGGAAGGATGAAACGAAAAGGTCGACCGAAACTGACGTGTCATAAAATCGTCAAGTGGGATCTGACTAGGAGAAACTTATCAGGAGGACTGGCGTTAGACAGAGACGTACATGGAAAGCAGTGATCCATGTTAAAAAGGTATGATATCTGAACTTGGACCGGTCCTCGTTTCGAATATAAAGCGTTGCGGGTGGGGATTTGTTCATGGTCAAGCTATACCGCCCTATTCTTCCTATAATCAGCGAACATGTGAAACTACCCTAGCAGGATTCTGAAGGGGGAATTTCCTCGTAGCCCTGCAACTGGGTAGGGATAAAATGGAGGTATCCACAGTGGTGGTCGTGAACACGTAAGACCATCATAGTGGTGCCTACACACCTTGTACCAAAAACGAACCCGGTGCTGAAAGCGCCAAGGATCTTCGCTCTGCATATGTGTCACCCACACATCTTGTACCTTAGCCAGGATAAAAGGGGTGGGTTTTGTAGAGGCGGGCAAGCCGCGCGTAAATTTTGCCATATCTTCATAAGATGAACCGATAAAAAGGCTGAGTCATTGGTTTGTATTGACGTTCATCTTTAGCCTACCCAAACTTGCTTGGGACAAAAGGCTCTGTTTTCGGTTTCGGTTAACGATACTTATTGAAACATATAAAACCAACTAACATCATATTCAGTGTAGTAAGAATATCCGGATGTCTGATATTAAAATTATATTTAAAAATGACATCCATATCCGTTTAGATAAAGTTATCCGATCGATATCAAGTAACATCTAACATTATCAGAAACACTAAACTTATTCGTTTTATTTTTCGTGATTGTATAATTATAACACCAAACTAAGTTTGACGCTTTTGTAAAAAAAAAAAGTCTTTTCATTTTATTTGAAATCATTACCGTATGTCAAAATTTAAGTATATTCTAACTTATAATAGCAATTTTGCATACATATACTTATGTTATCAAATATCGAATAAATATACTATATTCGTTTGTGATATTGGCCTTATTGTATCCTTTTCGATAAAAAAAAAATCCAAAAAAATATTGGTACTCAGCATTGGGTATCCAGGACATCGAATAATCTCTTGAGTTTTTTTGTATGGGATCGGATGAATGTCGACTAATTGGTTTTCTATGGACATGCAAATATTAAGGAATTATAATCTTAGTCAAAAAGTGTTTTGCTCCAATTTACAATTAGTAAGGAACAATACATTACTCAATATATAAAAGAAACTATTTAAAAATTTCCTCTTAATAATTTTATTTTTTTTATCGATAAAGAATTTGGTGCTGTCGACTTTTGAACTCAGGTTACTGGTATCATCACCCAATGATTTTACCACTGTACTATAGTGACACCGGATTTTTTTTCTTTATTTTTTATATCAAATAATGAGCAAAAATAATTAAGTGACTGTGAGTATCCCAATGGACATAATAGGAACTAACAGTTGAAACATTTTGGGTTGCATATAGCTCTGCTCCATCATCGTGACGTAAGCAAGCCGGAAAAAAAATTTAGATGCAGTTTGCTGTTCTTCATAGCAAAATCAACAATCCTAGCTCATTACTCTTGGATTTACTAGTTCAAATCACTGAATTCCTCATCAATCTGTGTAATTACTTTACAATCTTCAGTACCAAAAACATTCATAAAAGAGAAAACAACCACATTCACATTCAAATCAACAAAGAGCACATCAAACACAATACCATCTTGTCCACCATAATTACAAACCAAAGAAGTAAGACCCATAACCAACATAACTACCAAGAAACCCAATCTACAGATACTACTGAATTCCTAAACCAAGAACTATTCATCAACACCATCACTAGTACCACTTACTATCAAAAAAAATAATTAAGAAACAACTTCAAAGGAACCGGCCGAAGAGAAAACTACCAAAAAATCAAACCTACCATCACCCAAAAAAAATTTAAGACAACTAGGAGTAAGCATCGAGAAAGCCATTTTGCCAAAACATTGCTGATCATATTTAGAATTTTTTCAAAATCTGAAAACTTGGCTGCATTCGACACTCCAAAAGAGAACTTTAAAAGTCCTCTTCATCGTAACTCTAATCCTCATCTTCTTCATACCGCTCACTACAGCTGCTGCCTGATGAAGCAGGGGAAGTATCACCATATCCAGATGATGAGTTATCATCATCACTTTCTTCTTCATCTTCTTCATCCTGAGAAATATCAGGAAGCTCTTCATCAGATGCACTTGACTCTTCTACAGGAGTAGCTCTGGGATATATCCGCACATGGGCTCTCTTTTCAACTTTGGGCTCTCCTTCCTTCATGGTTCCGGAAAATATCTTCGGATTAGCTCGCTCAAAATTAAATCTCCTGCGCAGTTTCCAATCAAGATACCTCTGCATCTTCCGCTTGTCCTCAGCAGCATCAGATTCTTCTTCGCTGGTGTTTACTTCCTCCACTGGATATTCAAACCCTGCATCAGAACCTGCCTCGGAATCCGTCTCAGTTGCACTGCCATATTTTGGACCTTTTTGATGCTTCAAAGATCTCTCCTCTTTTTTTCGATCAGACCTGGCAAAATGCTTTGGTACCCAAGCAGCGAAGAGAGAATCAGTTTTCTCATCTTCTCTCCTTTTCCTCTCCTCCTCTTCTCTCTGTCGCTGAGCCACTTCACTTGCACGTCGATTTATCTCTCCCTGAACCTCATTCCTCAATCTCATTAACTCCTCCATTTCTAGTGAAAAAGCTTGAGTTTTGGCTAGATTGTATTGATCGGAATTGGCAGGAACTGCCGGATTGGGGTTACTGGAACTGGCCATTTCTTGATGAATTATCCCTAAATTTTCCCTCTTCTATTAAATTTGCTAATGGCTATGCTAATTTCATCCAAAACCTCCCTTTTAAAGATACAAATTTGCTTATTAACAGCCATTTATGGTTTTTGGTAATCAGTCCTGTCGCTCGGTTATTTACGTCCCTTCAAATCCATGCGTACCCCCTTCAATTTCTACATCATAATTACCCTATAAAAACCTATTTTCAGAACCTAACCGCTTCATTAGCCATAACACCCTATGGAACTTCCCTCAAGTGGAGTATTGGTAGGTCATCTAACTCTCATAAAGTTTTTCCGGGTCTAATTAAAATCTCGTATTTTATGCAGATTAGAAGAATGCAGCATCAATTGAGAGGCACCATTGCGGCCTGGGGCATGTCTGCCAGATGGGTTACTAGCTCAACCACCAAATCTATGCCTATTACCAAAATGCAACCTTACAATCAAAACCAACAACCACCATACAATTTTTCCCTCCTTTTCTACATCCACTACCCAGTTTGCAATTTCATTACCATTATTACATTTGGCAGTTTGTACCATCATACCTATGTCAATCTAAAAAAATACAAACCCATTAATGATCCAACAACCCAAAAACTCGCCATGTTTACGTACCAATATTTCATATCTCAGGAAAGCTTACAATGGATCATTGGATTTGTTTTTTCTTGGTTCTCTTATCATCAAACTCACGTGCATACTAATAACCCTACTATGAGGTTATACTTAAAGTATGGAAATGAAAGTGACATCTCGTATGATAAACCCTGTCCTCAACACAGTCATAGCAGCGAAACAACAACTACTTTAGACCAAGTTTCTCCTGAAAGTTTTTCAAAATTTATTCAACAGTCTTCTCATTCCCTTTTTAAGGTTCAAAAACATAAACAAATAAAACCCTTCTGCCATTTCTCCATCCAAATTGTCTGTGATCAATATCAGTGCAGTACGAAAAAGAGATTCCTTTCTATAAAAATGCATATTATATTGGTAATTTGTAATCCTCATCTCCATCAGCATCTTTTCATATATATCTAGTTCTACTACATAATGGAGTTCTCATATTTACCAGAAAACCATCAAAAGTTAGACCAAGATATCCAAAACCCGTCTGCTCAGATGACGAAAAAATTAACTTTACAATCCACCCTTTCTGAACCAGTGTTTATCGACAAAAGAGTTGTTCTAGCTGAATCTGATAGTAATTGGAAGTGGTGTATGGTGGGATAGTTATGCTGTGAAACCTTGGTTCCTACTTCTTCCATCCACTTCTATATCTGCAATCAATGGCCTCTAGCTCAATCTCCTACTTTCACTACGTTTAGTGGCTTACGCAACAAAGTCCTTAATCGTTTCTTAGATGAAGATGATTTCAACAGAATAAATTCTCAGAGACCTTGGTCTGTTTGTGGTTACCTAATGGTTTTGAAAGTTGACCCAACACAGGGTTTGCCAGCAAATCATCATCTTCACTTCACTGAAGAATTAATGTGATTTATTATATGTAACACCCCTAAAGAGTGCACCGAGTTTCAAGACCTTCAGAAACTTACTTTTAAGATGGGAGAACTCATTGAAGCTCTAGATCCTTATGGTAATCATCCTCTAAAGAAGAATGTTAAGGTGTGCGTCAGAATTCCAGTGCAGAATGCCTTACCAGTAGGTATCCCCCTCTTCACCAATGGAAGAACACAACCATTCCTCATTAAATGTAGATATATCAAAGTTCCAAGATACTTCTGTACTTCATGCCGTGTGCTTGGTCATAAAAACCAAAATTGTCCAGCTTGGAAATTAAAACAGAAAGCAGTTAAAGACTCTGCATCCTCTAGCAGTAAATATGTTCTTCCTATTGTCTCCAGACTCATGATGCCATTAGTACCAGAAAATCAACAAGTTGTTCCCACATTTACTGCAATCTTGGATACTGTTATGCAACAAACTAAGGTTGTGCCAGATTCTCAAGTATAGTCTATTGGTACTCATGTATGCAACAAAGGAAAAGCTAAGGATAATGATCAGAAGATGGATAATACTATTCAAAAGGGTTTATCAAATACATTCCAAATGGGACCTTTCGTCAATCGATCTACAACTTTGAATATTTTCGATGTTGGACCGATTCAACAAAACTCGACTCAGTAGAACAATGGCTTACCAATTATCTTCAAACAAGTTACCACCCAGAATGTCACTGTTGAAGCTTCTATTACTGGCTCTGAACCGATTCCTAGTGGTCTGATTCGAATAACTAACTCTTCAAGAAGATTCAAAACTGCTACTGTCCCCAGTACTTCACCAATTATCACCAGAGGAACTCTTATTTCAGCTGAGCAAGATGCCCTGTCTAACCTCAAAAGGAAAATTAATCCTAGAGATGATTTGAGAAAACGAACTAAAGCACACTCAACCTTAGCTAGTCTAGTGGTTATTCCAGAAGAACAGGATAACACTGAACCTGATTATGTTCAACTTTGTCCTCATATCACCAAATTGGGGGAATTACATGCTATCAACCTCTCCAACTGTTCAACAATATCCAACCTTTAATTGATTCATATGGGAGCTATAATGTACCTGTTGATTCTTCTCCAAGCAACAATGGTGTCCGCAGTAATTCTCATCTCAATGTTGCTACTTCTAATCTCGATTCCACCCAAAATCCTTCTCAGAGCGGTGGTTCTACCAGTGCTTCTCTTGGCGGTGGATCTGACTCTACCACTCATGTAAATTCAACTCCCTCACCCCCTTTAATTGATAATTCCAATAATGCTAGAAACCAATACCCTGTCAATAACATCAATCTGATTGCCTGGAACATTAGAGGTTTTGGAAAAAAAACTGCAAATAAGGAGCTTAGCTTACTATGTAGGAATGTTAACCCTGATATCATCTTTCTCTCTGAGACAAAAATGAACAAACATATGGCGGCTAGGAAGCTAAAAAATATGGGATTCCCCTGCACTTTCAATGTTTCTAGTGTTGGTACAAGTGGTGGTCTTGTTCTGGCTTGGAAAAGGGAAATTCAACTTAACATTGTTTCATCCAGTTTGAGGGGTATCTATGTTACTTTCTCTGATATAATTCACTTTAAAACTTGTCATATCCATTTCATGTATGGTGAGCCCAATAGTAGTTTGAGACAAGCTTTTTTGGAACAACAATGCCTGCAATTTAATGCTCCTTTAGATGAACCCGTTTTCTTTATGGGGGCCTTTAATTAGGTACTGAAGATAAAAATGGTGGGCTAGAAGTTGATGATTCTCACTTCTTAAACCTTATAAACTTCTGTTCTGTTTTCAACTTGCATGATCCTGGTTTTTCTGGTCCTAGATTTACTTGGTCTAATATGCAACAAGGTCCTGATTTAATTCTTGAAAGATTAGATAGATGTTTCTTAAATCAAATTGCTGAAGACCTTTGCCCCAAACTGTGTGCCAACAACCTACCTAGAGATTCTTCTGATCACCGCCCCATGCATATTGGTTTCAATTATGAGGAAGTTTGCATGCCTAGACCCTTTCATTCTATGGCTATGTGGATTGAAGATCCAACTTGTAGAGATATCATTGCTAACTCTTGGTTTGTAAATATTGTAGGATCTCCTGCCTATAAATTAAAAGCTAAGCTTTTAAATACTAAAAGAGGTCTTAGGGACTGGAATAAATCTTCCTTTGGTAATATCCAAAATAATATCTCTACCATTAGGAAAGATTTGGCTTTGGTTCAAGTCTCTAATCCTACTGATACTAGTACTACCTCTAGACTCAAAGCTAGGTTGGAATACCTGTACAACCTAGAGGAACGTTATTGGAAGGATAAATCCAGGGATGTTTGGCTCATGGAAGGTGACAGAAAATCACCATATTTTCATAGAGTTACACTCTTTAGGAGAAAAAGATATGCTATTAGCTGAATAAAAGATTCTACCAATACTATTCTAACTGATAGAGATAGTATTGGAACTTCTTTTATAAATTATTTTAAAAATCTTTATTCTTCTCACTCTCAACAATTTCAAGATGAAATTTTGGCTGACCTCCCCATTAAGTTTTCTTTTGAAGACAACTCCCTTCTGAACTTACCTCTAACTGCAGAGGAAATAAAGAATGTTGTCTTTCAAATGGGGGGGAAAAAGGCTCAAGGTCCTGATGGTTTTACTGGTTTGTTTTACCAAAAGAATTGGGATATTGTTGGTGAGGCAGTCATAGATATGACTCAAACTTGTTTTAGGACAATTCACATTGCTAAAGTTTTTAATCATACTAATATTGCTCTCATTCCTAAAGTTCCTCTTGCTGAACTTGTGTCCCAATACATGCCAATTGGGCTTTGTAATTTCGTCTATAAAATTCTTTCTAAAACTCTGGCTAATAGACTCAAACCCTTTATGAATAACATTATTTCTCAAAACCAAAGTGCATTTATTCCCAAGAGGAGTATTTCTGATAATATTCTGCTAGCTAATGAGGCTATATTTCTTTGTCGACCACGGTATTGATATTTTTATTTGTGAAAAAATTGAAGGCATAATTTTTCTAAGTATTTTGCCATTAAACTTGATATGTCTAAAGCTTATGATAAGCTAGAATGGTCTTTTCTTGAAAGTGTTTTGATTAAAATGGGTCTCTCTAAGGATCAAGCTCATAAACTAGTGTGTCTCTACAATCTCTTATTCTGTTCTTCTCAATGATAGCCCTACAGGTTACTTTCAACCTGAAAGAGGTCGTAGACATGGGGACCCTCTTTCCCCTTATCTCTATATCATCTGCTCTGAAGCTCTTTCCTCTTACATTGATAGCCTTCAAAAGAAAGGTACCTTAGAAGGCATCAAAGTTTGTAAAGATGCTCCTGAAATGACACACCTGTTGTTTGATGATGATTCCCTTTTGTTTTCTAAAGCCACTGTAAGAAAAATTCAAATTATCAAAGATTATCTTCAAAAGTACTGCTTAGCTTCTGGGCAAGAAATAAACTTTGATAAATCTGGTATCTTATTTCGTAGGAAAATTCCTGAACATAGGAAAGCTCTTTTGGCTAACATTTTACAGATTAGTAACAGAGACTTGGGAGAAAAATATCTTGGCACTTTTACTGTGTTTCAAGCTTCTAAAATTCAAACCCGTATGGGTATTCTCCAAGTTGTGGATGCCAGAATCACTATCTGGCTACACAAGCTCATGTCTCAAGCTGCTTGAACTACTTTGATTAAACACATTGGCCAGGCTATCCCCCATTTTTAAATGGGAGCCTTTTTTATTCCTAAAAATCTGTGTAAACAGATGGATTCCCACCTCTGTAAATTCTGGTGGGGAGAAACCTTAGATCCTAAAGACAGGAAACTGCATCTTTTAGGATGGGACATTCTGTGTTCCCCTAAGGCTGGAGGAGGTCTTGGTTTTAGAAAGGCTGAGCTAAACAAGCTAGAAATGCTAGCTAGAAATGCTTGGAGAATCTTAGAAAATCCCACTTGCATGCTAGCTGCTGTCCTTAAAGCTAAATATTTTCCAAAAACTGATTTCTTAAATGCCAAGTGCACTGGTAAGTGTTCTTGGACTTGGAAGTGTTTGCATGCCATAAAAGCAATCCTTTTATTTCCTGGATTGTAGGGGATGGTCAATTTATTGACCCATGGTGTGATAAATAGATCCCATCCTTGGGATCTGCCATACCCAACCCTCTTGTCCCACCTGACCCTAGCATTAAAGTTGCTTATTTCATTGACCCTCACACCAGAACCTGGAATTTGTCCAGACTTAACACCCACTTTGATAATGCTTTCGTTAAGAACTATTCCCTTAAGCCAGCTTTGCACTCCTGGTAGGAGGGCTTGGGATCTTTCAAAGAATGGAAAGTTTTCTTCAAAATCTGTCTATATGGGGCTCAGAGGTCTTAGACCTTTCCCATGTAAAAACCTTTGGATGCACATTTGGAAAATCAGGGTTCCCTACGAATCCAAGTCTTCTCATGGAAAGCTGCTAGAAATGCTCTCCCTGTCAGAACCATCTAATTACATACCAGAATGCCTATGCATAATGTTGAGTGTGCTAGATGTAAATATCCTCAAGAGACCATTTTACATGCTTTGGTTCTCTGCCCCTTTGCTAGTCGTGTTTGGTTTCTCTCTGATTCTGCATTAACTTTCAGTTTTTTCAAAATAAATCCTTCATTGATTGGTTATTGTTTTGGTTGATTGATCCTCAGTGTAGACTTCCTGATGAAGCTCAGTGTCTTTTTGTTGCCATTCTTTTGTCCCTGTGGACTAGTAGAAATAATTTTATCTTTCAAAACATTCAGGAAAACCATACTACTGTCCTTGCTAGAGCTAGAGCCATGCTTCTAACTAGGAAAACCTGCCTAAGTGTCTCTACTACTACCCCTGCTAACCTTTGTGACAAATGGATGCCCCCCTCTGTTGGATGGATAAAATGTAATATTGATGGTGCCTATGATGACATCTCTGGAGCCAATGATGCAGGATTTGTGATGAGGGATTTCTCAAAAAAAAGCTTCATTTTGTGCTTCCCTGGCCTTTGAAGTAATGTCTACTGAAGAAGCTGAAGCCAGAGCTATCTGGGCAGTCCTGAAGAAAGCCTTGGAGAAACATTTAACTCATGTCATTGTTGAAAGTGATGCAAAGACTCTTATTGACCAATTTTCAGCTGGCCAGTTCGATGGAGACTCGCGTACGGATGCAATCTTTAAAGACATTCAGTTTTTCTCCTCTAAATTTGTAGCTTGCATCTTTAGTTTTCAACCGCGTGTTTGTAATTCTCTAGCTCATGAACTAGCCCAATGGGCAAAACCAAACAATGCCTTTATGTACTGGTCTGTGCCTCCTGTTTGGCTCTTGCCAACAGTTGAGGGGGATCATTAGCCTTGTTGAAGGCCTTTATCTATTAAAAAAAAATGGACATAATAGGATGGGCCTCATCATCTCTCCCCGAGGTAAACTGCAAGATTCAACCCACGGTTAGTGTAACATCTCCGAATAATGAAAGCATAAACTCTCTGTAATACTAAAGGAATTTTTTGGTTTGATGTATTAGGATCTCGCACCAAAAATCACCAGAATTTAGAGTTTTTTTTCTTTTTTTTGATCGGTAGAATTTAGAGTTATAATTTGTTTTATTTTTGTTTTTAGTTTTTAGTCGACCAAATAGTAACAAGGATCATTGCCATCTGGTGGGAAATCTGGATTGAAACAAATAATAGGAATTTCAATGGCAGGTACAACAAGCTGGAGGAGATCATTAATAGTGTAAAAGCTTTTATTTTCAATTGGCTTGTAGGTTCAAATTTGTTTTGAGCAATTGGTCAGCCATAATGGTTTTTTGTAATAGAAGCTCTACCATAATTGAGCTTTGTGATTTTCTTACATTGAACCTCTTTAATAACATTGCCCTTTTTGAGCCAAAAAATAAAATAGTAATAAGGATCAAAGAAAATGTGTTACTCCTTATTTGTTTACGATTTAGCTTTGAAATTAAAATTAAAATTTTCAGTTACAGTTTTGACACTTTTACCCTCTTGCTTTAGAAATTTAGCATTGAGAAATGGTGATCCATGGTTACTACCGGATAGAAGAATCAATGCGTTCATATTTCATCCAATATGATTGTTGTAACTTACTTATTCGTAAATTTAAATCGCTCCCGTCTAGTGATGTTTGTGTAACTTCGAAACTGAACAAAGAAGATTCTTTGTATTTCTGCCTGTTTTATCTTTTAATCTTCAGGGTTGTTTCATCATTATAGCTACCAAAACAGACCTATTTTGTCTTTTATAAGATTCCCAATTAAGCTTTAATCTGCCAAGTCACCGTTGTAGTTTTCAAAACGTGGAACATAATTAGGGCTAGAAACCAAAATATTTTTGTACTGTACTCCTTAATATACCACGTATTCTGTTTTGTTCCTCCTAAACTGCCACGTGGGTTGATTAATAACAAACTTAATAAAAGGTAGGAAAGGAGATTTTAAGTGTGTCAGTGTCACCCTACACAAATTATGCATATCTAAAAAAAAATGAAAAAACTAAAAAAAATTAAGTGTGTCGGCCTGGTGTTCCGGTGCAGGTGGTGGAATGTGCTTTTGAGCTAACCGCTGAGACAGTACACGCAGTTTTCCAGGCTCCTATTTACACTGTCAAGAGTGTTCCAAAAGGGTGTAGGATGGCATTCTCTCATGCCCTTAAAGTTGCACTTCTGAAAGTTGCGGCGGACCCCAAATCAGTCAGGAATTGGGCTAGTTTGTTACTGCTACCTCGCTGCACATTACGTGTTTACAGTCCTAAAAGTAGAACAGAGAAGAAGTCAGGGAAGCGTAAGGTGTTGCAGCAGAAACAGATCCTTAGTGCATTGGCAATTTGGGGTGAAGCCGGGGGAGTTCAGAGGCTTGTTGGGGAGGCTATGCAAGTACGGCGAACTGGAGGTGTTAAGCTGGAAGAGGATACCGAGTCCGACAGCAGGCGAGGTAATAATATTTCAGCATGTTTGCGCAAAGTGGCAGACGGGCATTTCACTGCGGCTGTTAAAGCCGTTAGCTCTTCAGGGGTAGCACAATATAATGCAGATACAATGAAGGCTCTTGAAGATAAACATCCGTTTATGCCCCCTCATGAAAAACCGACTATCCCATTGAATGAGACACCCTTACTTCTTTGAAGAAGGTACCGTTTTAAGTTGCATCAAATCGTTCCCTAAGGGGACTTCGTGTGGTAGAGATGGCCTTCGGGCGCAACACTTATCGGATGCTTTTTGTGGGGAAGGTTCATTTTGCCGTGACCTGGTCACGGCAATAACAAGGGTTGTTAATTTATGGTTGAGTGGCGAGATGCCCACTTAATGCGGCGGAGTTCATTGCATCGGCACCCTTAACTCCTCTCCTAAAACCAGACAAAAGCATCCGCCCCATTGCGGTTGGGACGATTTGGCGCCGGCTTGTGTCTAAAGTAGCGATGAAGGGAGTTGGCAAAGATATGGCAACTTACTTGCAGAATTTTCAGTTTGGGGTGGGGGTTTCAGGAGGTGCAGAAGCAATTCTACATCTTTGTAAACGAGGTTTGTTAGTAAGTTTCACGGTGACTCTAGGCTTACTATGTTGATTTGTAGACTTCACCAACGCCTTTAACCTTGTTGACCGAACAGCCATGCTCCTTGAGGTGCGTAAGTTATGTCCATCTATATCATTGTGGGTGGATTATCTATATGGTCACACCTGCACGGTTGTATGTGGGGATTATCATATATATTCTTATCTTGGGGTGCAACAAGGTGACCCTTTGGGGCCTTTACTGTTTGCTTTGGTGCTTCATCGACTTATAACAAAGATAAATGAACAGTGTGATTTATCCCTACAAGCTTGGTATCTTGATGACGGTACGATTATTGGTGACACTGCAGAAGTAGCGAAAGCACTCGTTGTGGTTCGGACGGAGGGGCCTGGGCTAGGGCTTGTACTAAATATCAAGAAAACTGAAATTTTCTGGCCCTCTTGTGATGGACGGAGGATAAAGGATGGTTTGTTTCCTTTCGAGATTTCTCGACCTGACAATGGAGTCAAACTTTTGGGTGGTGCCGTTAGTCTTGATAGTGGGTTTGTGAAGGGGCTCGCCATTAAGAGGGCAGAGAAAGCTGTGGAGCTAATGCAGGTCTATCCAAGCTTCGTGATCCTCAGAGTGAGTTGTTACTCTTACGTGCATGTATGGGTATCTCCAAACTTCTCTTTGGGCTTCGTATTTATTGTCCAGAGTACGGAGGCGGTTGATATATTTGATAGAGGCCTAAGAGAGGCAATAGAGGGCATTGTGGTTTGCGGAGGCCCGTTTTTTGGGGAGTTACAGTGGAGGCTATCTACCCCGCCTATTCGTTATGGAGGCCTTGGTTTATATACGGCTAAGGAGGCATCTCAATATGCCTTTCTGGCATCACGTGTGCAGACTTGGGGCTTGCAGGATCACATGCTCAGGGATAGTGGAGTGGAAGGTATGGATGATATTTTTTATACGGCATTAAGGACTTTACAAGCAACTCTTCCTGATCAAGACTTTAGCAGATTTACCAATAAAGACACCGCCCCCCTTAAGGCACAAAGTATCCTGGCGAGTGCTCTTTTTGGTCAAGTGGTTAAAGATATGGATAGGGTTTATGAGCTATCGATCGGATGTATGCGTTTTGGGTTGTTTGCAAGCAGCGCATGCTCAAGACTTTCTTCTTGCTATTCTGATCTAGGGGCTTGGGCAGAAGATGTCACCTGTGGAGTATCGGTCCATTCTTAAGTACAGGTTAATGATTCCCCTATACCCCCATGATTCACGTTGCCCTGCCTGCATCACAGGGTGCTTGGACACATATGGGGAACACGCAGTCCATTGTAAGGTGGATCCCGGGTTCAAATATAGACATGATCATGTGCGAGATACCTTATATGATGTTTTATGGAGGGCTGGTATTTCAGCAAAGAAAGAAGCCGCTGTCAATTTTTTTGACGGACCCACTTGAAGGGAGATCAACGCTTAGGCCGGCGGATGTTCTTATTTTTGGGTGGACTAACGGAAAACACGCTTGTGTTGACCTTACTGGGGTTTCACCGTTAGTAGGCATTGGACATGGTTCTTTCACGGTGGGACAAGCAGCTTTGAGGGCAGCCTCAGGTAAGATAGCAAAACATGAGAAAGCGTGTGCTGATAATGGACATGCTTTTATCCCTTTTGCTTTTGATACTTTCGGGTATTTGGCTCCGAGGCGGTTGGACTTCTTACGAGGGTTCGAAAGTCATGCACAAGTAATGTCATGACCCCCGACTCAAGAGAGTTTGTTTTTAAAAGAATAGGTTTTTCAATTCAAAAAGGGCTTGCTGCGCAGCTTGTGGCTCGCTTGCCTACTATGTAATTTTTCTTTTGACATTCATTAGAAAAATAATTAAAAACAAATTAAATAATTCATGGATACCCCAATTTCTTAAATTTCATCGACTTTCCGTAAAATTATAGTTCATTTCTTCTATTTTGGCTAAAATGAAAATGTAAGAGTATCTCTTTGCAGAAACATAGATAGTACCATAATCAATTAATGAAACTAATGAAACATCATAAATAATATTTATTTCGAAAAGCTATATATTTAAGTATGCTTATTCAGTGATAAATATTGGTTTTCTCGAAGTGTTAGTTGGAAGATTTATACACCGACAAAATATACATGTAATTTAGTCTAACTTTATAAAGGTCTCAATGAATGTTAGGCAAGTTCGAATGTTTTTTTTTTTTTGGAGTCTTGAAGGTAAAAATCACATGTTGGAAAAAAATTTAAACTCACAGTGCGAATTCAAAACTAAATTCGCAACCCCCAGACCGTCGGATTACCAAGATCTGACATCATCTAATTGTGAACTTAACCAAAGGTAGATACCCGTATTTAGTGTAATTGTCGTATTTTTAATTAATTTTTAATATATTCTGTTTCGTTACTGCCGGTGCTCACTTATTAGATACCTCTTAATCTCTTATTATCTTTTCATCTGGCGCCAAGTTAGATACAAGTATACCACTTTGACAATGGTCGAAGCTACTGGACTTTTTTGTTTTGTGCACTTGGATTCTTAGTGATTAAGTGCTGGTAAGATTAATTCAAATAATGTGGATGGAGTTTCTAACTGTGTACTAAACTTGACTATCAAATCGATGCTACATAAATCAATATAACACGTATAACACGGGGTGAAGTTTTTTTATTTTCGGGCAAAATTCATTGTAAATAGATGTAGAGTATAGTTCCCGACACATAAAAATCTCAAGAAAATGATGTCAAATACTATTGTTTGAGAGAAACAAGATAATCAAGTACAAATCTCAGAATGAAGGTGTGCACAGTAGCGAAGTATGGATGGCAATGGCATGGTAGAATATCCTATTTGATATTAGAATTTTGTTGAACAGTTCAGCTGCTTAGATAGTAATGCCATTTAATGGAGTCGACATTGAAACTCCAGGTGAGAGTGATTCATTGTTAATTTGTTGTCAACATCTAAAGCATGCGTGGGGGGAACTTCTTCTGTGTCAGTACTAAAAGGAAATTCAAAGGATATTTCTTGTAAATCTGAAACAAATGGGTACCTTCACCACCTTCATCTGTATTAGCAAATACATGTCTTGAGAAGCTTCGTTTTCGTAATTTCATTTTTTCGAGCACAAGTTCTTATTTCGGGTATAATTTGTGGAATGTATAAATTTCTAGTTTTTCCAAAAAGAATAAGAATTATAAGAGAATTAAAAGATCCCATAGCCAAAATAAGGATTGCGAGTGTTAGAATTTTCTGAAATATTTAGTATATAGATATGCAAGTTTAACTTTAAACTAAATACGGGTCTCTTACTGCAGTTAAGTTCAAAGATTGGCTCGAACCTGGTTGGATTTCTTGACAACTCGTACACGGTTAATTTTCATCCATGGGCTCCGGTGCATGCGTCTATAACTCAGATCAGTACCTTTGCTCCTGTTCCGAACATTTTTTTGTCTTCTGATAAAGAGGATCTGAGTGTTGGAGAGATGGTGTTCATGCGAAGCTGCACGCCCGGTCATGTACCGTCTTTCTTTCGAGGATCTTGCAAAGTGATCTCTTACAACATTGATAGGGCAACTCAGCATATGGGTTTTGACCAAGGGGTCCCACTCGTTCGTCAGCCGGTTGTTCCAGAAATCCCGTTGTCCACTGTTCTCGATGCTAGTGCTCTTGCATCGGGTCAAAGTTTCCCTTTTCTGCTTGCGGAACGAAATCCATCAACAACCTCCAAATATAACATATTTTGGCAGGATGAGTTTCTTGCTATCCATGGATTCGTGAATGATGTGGTAGAAAATCGTCGCGGTAAGCCTTCTCCTGCGATTTTAGCGGAACATCCATTGCTGAGGGATCCCAAGCGAAAATCCGTTAGCCCGAATGCAGATAGTCCCCAAGTGAAGGAGAAAAGATCTAAAAGCCGTGCTGGTGGTTTTTAGTCGGATCCGATGGCTCTCCCGACTTTTAGCTCTTCCAATATGCGAGTACGTATAATTTTCTTCCTGATTCAGTCGGATTGCGTATATCTTTGTCTCATTTCTGAGTGTCTGTTCTTGTGCCTTGCCTAGGGTCTTAGCAGCGTGAACGCCTTTACTAAACTTGCACGTAGTTAGAAAACTGCACCTCTTGAGACGGAAGGCAGCGATGCTGAGCCTACCCATGGAGAAGGGGAATCCGGGAAGGATGAAAGCTCAGAGTCCAGAGATGGCGAGAGTAGTTCTTCCGATAGCAGTGCTGAATCTTCCTCTAGTCGGTCTGAAAGCGAATCAGTGAGTCTTCTCCATGCTCTTCTTCTTCCTTCCTTCCTTCTTCCTCTCTTTTTTTTTTAAAAAAAAAGTGTCTAAGCCATGATATCACAGAGCGAAGCCGGTTCTGAAAACAAACTTGAGATAGAAACTGGTGAAGAAAATGCTTTGTCTCCAGCCGTGTCAGCCAAGCCTGGTGGCTTTGAAACAGAGGCCGATCAAGATGGAAGCGTTGTTGTGACTCAGACAGCGGAGATTGCTCATGTGAATGTTGGCGCAATTGTTGTTAGGAATCCTTCGCCAGTTACTGATGCATTCGCATGCGCCACCTTTGTTCCTCCATACCTGGTTCCTTATCCGGATCATGTGTTGATTGGAGATTTAGCGTGCCAGCTAAACATGAGGCATTATATACCAAGATATGGGAAAGCTACGGTCATATTGCCACGACCAAGAAAATTACTAGCCGATACGCGTTGGTCAAGCGTGTGGAGGAAGCCTTGTCTTCGATTGACGACATGTGCAACGTGACTGGTCATACGATTTCTGAGGACGTAATCTCGAGCTAGAGGTTCCACCGTGACATGTGCATAAAGTTCGAGCTCAATGCTCCTTGGTTCGTCGACGGTTTCTCCGAGGTTGAAAAGTTGCTGGCCCAAACAGTCGAAGGTCCTTCCGCAGACATGGTGAAGAAGCAGGAAGCGGAATTCAAAAGATTATGCAGGCAGCTGAAGTTGAAAAGGGTGGCTCTCCAGAGCACGAGGGAGGCCTTTGCTAAGAGGAGCAAGCCGCTGTTGGAAAACTTTCCTTGAATACATTTCCGTCTTCTGAACTTCTTTATTATTTTTTTTGAAAGGCAAATGGAAGCGCCTGGTTTATGGTTTTGATTTTCTGGATTTTTTTTTTGGGTTGATAGATAAATGTTACCTTGACGGTTTTGGATTATTATTTTGGAATGAATCATTCAGGAATGAATTTTTTTTTTTTTTTTGGAAATGATGTTGTCTTGGTTGAAAGTGTTGCCGGCATCCCAGGAAAACCATGGAACCGTGTGTTTGGTAGATGACATGGGGTGGAACAGAACATGGCTATTGTGTGTTTTTTTTTATTCCCATGAAAACTTGAAAAGGTAAACTACGCATGTTGTCTAGGTAGGACTTACTTGGTTTTTTAGGTCTCCTGATGAAAAAGGAAACCTTCCGGGTGTAAGACCAAGTTTTACGGGAAGCACCGCCGTGATTGTGGAAATTCCCCAGTCGTTACTGAGTTGCCTGATAACCGAGACGTCGATTCTCGGGCGGATCGTTTGCTTCTATCCTCTAGGAAGTCCCCAGTCGTCCCTTGTCGTGTCATGGATGATAGTCGGGTCGTCTGGTAACTGAGTCGTCGATCCCTGAACGGGTCGCCTTCTTCTATCATCTTGATGTCTGGGTCGAAGCATGAGATCGATGGTCGAAAATTGACATTGTAACCGAAAGATCAACCTCCCACTGTGGTCGCCAATTGTTTGTGGGTGAAAATGGTTTCTGCTGATTTCGGTAATTTCGGTGTGTAGGTAAGAAACGAATTTAAACCCTAAACAATGTACTGCAAGGGAGTACTTTAGATTCGAGAGATCAATCTATACAAGTCCGGCCTAAACCAAGAAATGGTCGTTCCAGACTTGCTTCGGTCACAAAGTGGATGAGAATGGGTTGGTTTTGGGGAGGAAAGCAAGGAAAGTGATGAGACCAGAATAGTTGATTCTGGAAGAGTAGTTGTGTTACGACTTGTATCAGAAAGTGGGAAGCTAACAAATGGGAAAGTTAGCAAACGTTTTCTGAGTGGTGTATGCCCCTGACTGAACCTGTTCCTCGGTGGAAATAGGTAAGACCTATTTATACAAGTCAAAGTGAAACGTACTCCGGTCTCATTAAGGAATGGAAAAATGGGTGAATAAATGGGAGGAGGTGGTAATGTTAACGCATGGAATTGATGTTCCATAAAACCGTTAATGCATGGAATTGATGTTCTATAAAACCGTTAACGCATGGAATTGATGTTCCATAAAAAGAATGTTTCACCATTAAATCCTTGTATTTACTAACCGCCTCATCCTTATGACACTTCCTTATGATGGGGGTAGTGTACGTCGCGCGCTGTAGACGCCAAACAAATACCCAAAGAAGATCCCCCAGTTTGTGATATGTGTTGATGTCTCGAATATTTTTGTGGAAAACATGTAACATGTTGTTGTTGCCTGGCAAGTCGCGCTGGGGAGACTTGTTAGCTTTGTGACCTTCGACGGTCGAGATTTTGCATCTCAAGAGAAAAGATAGCCGTTGATCGTTGCACGCTTTCGTTTTGGTAGCAGCGTAGGGAAGGCCAGCATGGTGGCGCGGCTAGGTTGGCATGCTGTTGGCATGGCATGGTTTGGCGTGGCCAAACTTAGGTTTTCGGACCAAAGGTTATCATGCGTCGTCTGGTAACCTTGGATGGCTAGGATTTGCTCCTAGGATTTAAGGGGGACCGTGGATCGTCGCACGCCTTCGTTTTTATTAGCCACGTAGGGAAGGCCAGCATGGTGGCACGGCTAGGTTGGCATGCCGTTGGCATGGCATGGTTTGGCGTGGCCAAACTTAGGTTTTCGGGCCAAAGGTTACCATGCTTCGTCTGGTAACCTTGGATGGCTAGGATTTGCTCCTGGGATTGAAGGGAGACCGTTGATCGTCGCACGCCTTCGTTTTTGGCAGCCGCGTAGGGAAGGCCAGCATGGTGGCGCGGCTAGGTTGGCATGCCATTGGCATGGCATGGTTTGGCGTTGCCAAACTTAGGTTTTCGGGACAAAGGTTACCATGCGTCGTCTGGTAACCTTGGATGGCTAGGATTTGCTCCTGGGATTGAAGGGGGGACCGTGGATCGTCGCACGCCTTCGTTTTTGGTAGACGCGTAGGGAAGGCCAGTATGGTGGCGCGGCTAGGTTGGCATGGCATGGTTTGGCGTGGCAAAACTTAGGTTTTCGGGCCAATGGTTACCATGCGTCGTCTAGTAACCTTGGATGGCTAGGATTTGCTCCTGGGATTGAAGGGGGACCGTGGATCGTCGCACGTCTTCGGTTTTGGTAGTCGCGTAGGGAAGGCCAGCATGGTGGCGCGGCTAGGTGTGTTTGTCATGTGGGGCCAAGGGTTTGGCTTGAATGGTTTGGCTTGGCAATGTTGGCATGACGGGGCCAAGGGCTTGGCATGCCATGGGCGCATGGTGCGGCTAGCATGGCTAGGGCCAAGGCAAGGTGCGGTTTGGCTTGGCATGTGGGGCCAAGAGTTTGGCGTGGCATGGCGGGGCCAAGGGCTTGGCATGCCATGGGCGCATGGTGCGGCTAGCATGGCTAGGGCCAAGGCAAGGTGCGGTTTGGCTTGGCATGTGGGGCCAAGGGTTTGGCGTGAATGGTTTGGCTTGGCATGACGGGGCCAAGGGCTTGGCATGCCATGGGCGCATGGTGCGGCTAGCATGGCTAGGGCCAAGGCAAGGTGCGGTTTGGCTTGGCATATGGGGCCAAGGGTTTGGCATGCCGTTGGCACATGGCGCGGCTAGCATGGTTGACATGCCTTGGCGCAGTAGTTTTGGTTGGCATGATTTGCCATTGGCACAGGGGTGCGGCTAGCATGGTTGGCATGTCTTGGCGCGGTAGGTGTGGCTGGCATGATTTGCCATTGGCACAGGGGTGCGGCTAGCATGGTTGGCATGCCTTGACGCGGTAGGTGTGGCTGGCATGATTTTCCATTGGCACAGGGGTGCGGCTAGCATGGTTGGCATGCCTTGGCGCGGTAGGTGTGGCTGGCATGATTTGCCATTGGCACGGGGGTGTGGCTAGCATGGTTGGCATGCCTTGGCGCGGTAGGTGTGGCTGGCATGATTTGCCATTGGCACAGGGGTGCGGCTAGCATGGTTGGCATGCCTTGACGCGGTAGGTGTGGATGACATGATTTTCCATTGGCATAGGGGTGCGGCTAGCATGGTTGGCATGCCTTGGCGCGGTAGGTGTGGCTGGCATGATTTGCCATTGGCACAGGGGTGTGGCTAGCATGGTTGGCATGCCTTGGCGCGGTAGGTGTGGCTGGCATGATTTGCCATTGGCACAGGGGTGCGGCTAGCATGGTTGGCAAGCCTTGGCGCGGTAGGTGTGGCTGGCATGATTTGCCATTGGCACAAGGGTGCGACTAGGATGGTTGGCATGCTGGTAGGCCTTTAGAGATGTTTATATTTATGCTTACTTGTTATAAATCGCAAGTGCACGGCGTCTATCGGAGACGTGGCAAATACGGGTCGATCCCACAGAGACGAGGAGGTGCTATGGTTGATCAAGGGCTATGCTAAACTGAGTTCAAAGAGAGTAACACAACTGTTGGGGTTTTGTTGCCGATACGGCTGAAGTGTTGTTGTATGAACCTAAACTAAGGCAGCAAGGTAAATTGTAAACAGAAAGAGAGCACTAGGGTGTCGAATCCATCACCTAATCTCAGCTAAGTCAGTTCAAGTTTGATAATGTTCTCGTCCCTTGAAATGGCAAGTTTGCCATTTATCTAGGGTCTTAATGGATGGTTATTATCAACTAAGGCAATTAACTAATCCCTAGTATTAGTTGTCTTGTCATAGTACAACTAATCACAGATCAAGTTTCACTACTTAGATGATTAAACCTATCCTAAATTGGGTATTCTAATCACAATTAGGGTATCTCTCCCAAGCACTAATTGTCTTCTCAGGGCACAAATAGTATGAGGATCAAAAGCATTCAATGAAGTATGAATTGCAACACCATCAACATAGAATTTATCCGACTACAGTGCATAAATGGCATACTCTGTGAAGGTAAAATGCTGAGTGTTAAGATTATACTTACCCTAAACAATAAAGCACAGTCAAGAACAAAATCAAATTATGAACCACACTTATCAATTGATTATGGATTTCATCCAACCCTAGCAATAAAACTTAGAACATGATTAAGATGCAAAATAACTACAAATTAACCTAATTGGTGCTCTGGCTAGCCCAGGCATAAAGTTTTTCACAGCCAAATCAAGTTCTATTTATACATGAAAACTCAAACCCTAAATTATTTCAAAAACAGAAAAATAATGAAAAACCTCTCACCCACGTCGCTCAATCCGCTCTCTCTTCTGTCAATCGCCTCAGAACTCCATGTATGGGTTGATTTGGTGAAACCCTAGCTCTAGTCATCTCTGATTTAGCTTTTAGGGTTATGATAGAAGCTAAGAAAGAGATGTCTAGGTCTAGAGAGGTGGAGAAGGTGGTGTGGCTGCTGTTGATGGTGTCAGGGTGGGGAGATGAGGATGGTGGTGGCATGCTGGTATGGTGAAGGAAGTGGAGAGAGTGGGTTCTCTCTGCAATCGGTATGGTTGAAGAGACAGGAGAAGAAGAAGAGAAATGGGGAATGAGTTAGGTTTTTGGTCGATGGTTAGGGTATAGGTGGATTTGTTGTTGAACGGGTGCAGCAAGCTTCGATGAGAATGATGGAGCGAGCGTCGGATCTAGGGGAAGAAATCTCAACGGCTCTGGGCGATATGCGGTTTTTGGTGTTGAGCGGGAGCAGCGAGAACTGATGTAAACGAAGGAGCGACCGTAGGATGTAGCTAGATGCGATCTCAACGGCTCGGGATGAGCGGGTAGGGTCTAGCTCAAGCCCATGTCTTGTAGATGAGTTGCTACTTGTTAGGTAGCAATTGTTGCGCGCGCGGGCTTTGGCTTTCTGCTCCATAGATGCTCGACTCCAATTCTTAGCTCTTTTGCCTCCTCAATTTCTCCGAGCTTTATTTATTACCTAAAAACACAAAATTAATTAATACAAATATTTATTCTTGAAAACAAGGAAAATACAGAATATGGGATAATATCTAATTCTTGAGCACAAAAGATGAGTAAAATGCCAATAAAAGGTGTATAAATATGCACTATTTAGCACTCATCAAATACCCCCAAACCTGAATTTTACTTGTCCTCAAGTAAAACAGAAAATAAGAAATCCTAACTATACCCCTGTCGCAGGTCTCTCGAATGCATTTAGCGCATGCACTAAGCCTTTAAACCCCTAGGTGTCCCTAGTGGACGAGTTGTAGTCTCGTGAGGGTTTACCAGAGGTGTACCCACAAAACCTTCTCCAACTTCGAGTGTAAAAGAGTCTCAAGCCTCCAAGAAGCTATGAGGACATAGAGTTTCGCATGCTAGTAACATGAAGTTAGAACTATCGAAGAACGCATTCTCATCCTTAAGTCTGAGCGAGAAGTAACCATACCATATGAAAGAATTCGGATTCGATTGTGATCATAAGTCTCGACTTCTCGCCTCACCATTAGGGTTTTATGATAATTGCACTCAAAAAGATCGCTTTTTAGTCTCTCATGTGTGCGAGGCGGGAATAAAGAGAGAAATCCCGCACACGTTGTAGGTAAGAAGGATAACCTTCCGAAATAAAATCTGGAGACTCCACAGAGGTGTGGACAAAAGGAATCTTTTTCTGATGATCTCTAAGGAAGGAAATCAACCATTAGCAAGGGTGGGAGTACTCACTTACCTTCTCACCCGATCGGCAATTAATATCACTCTCTCATAAGAAACCATAGAAACGTATTCAATCTTCGGTCTTCGGTCTTTGATGACGAACTTCTGAACTTTACAAAAACTTGACAACATTTTTTTTTTTTTTTTTTAAGTACATGAATTGAAAATAATAATAATACAAAACACAATTTTTTTTTTTTTTTTTTAACTTACAATAAAACAATAAAACTCAATTTTTCACAAACTTCATTAATTCTCATCATATTTTCTTTTCTTTTCTTTGTTTTGTTGCATATAAACCTTGGACTATATCAACTTTTCTTCAAATATTCTGATGTTGCTCCGCTTGCTGACGATGATGTGTTTCTATGGGTCTGTTGATTGAGAGAGAGAGTGATGCTAACTGCAAATCGGTATTTAGAAGGAGTTTTCATCTTTAGACGTCACCCTCATGATTGACAAAAACTAGCACTCAAGAGATCAAAAGTAGTCTTTGAAATTGGTGCGAAGTTGGGTAGCTCACCATTCCTACCCGGAATTGACGTACGGTGACACACACTCTAATGACTTTTCTAGAAAGTTGCAAAAATTTGAAGGTTGGTGCCTCACTTGATGTAAAATGGGTAGTCTCCACTATGGGTGATCACAATTCTACTACCGAATATCTAAACAAAGACCTAATTCGCCCCCGGTATGGTTAAATCCAACTTTAACGCTCTAATCAACTAAGAAACCCGATTGCGTTTTCCAGACTTCCAAATTCTGTTATTTCGGTCAGACTCTCTATGTAAACATAGCTAGAAGCATGCTAGTGACTCTAAAATCTCTAAAAGTTGGAGGTTTTTACAAAAAATTTTTTTTTTTTTTTTTTTTTTTTTTTTTTTTTTTGAAAATAAAAGATTAAAAAGACTAAAAACTCTATATGCAAATGCACCCCCAAACCTAAATCAAACATTTTCCTCAATGTGTCAACAGATAGGAAAAATTTAAACAGTCACATACCATGGGAACTATGCTAATAAGAGAAAAGGGAAGAGATTACCGGATGTCGGCGGGAGCAAGGTTAGAGCTTCACTAGTCAAGGCTAGAATCCAACATTCTCAGCGGAGATCATATCGGATTAGCACAAAAAATGCACAAGAAGACTCAACCGATTCAAGAAAGAAAAATTTAACAAGTCCTACTTTGGATTATATACAATGAAAATTTACCATACACTAACAATCTAAAGAGTTGAGGGTCAACCCAATAGAAAATATGTACAAACATCAATGAGTCTTACACAAATATAAAATGAGAGTGCAAGTAAGACTGTGTATGTGAATGATTTTCCCCCAAACCTAAACTTGTGAACGGGTGTGTTTTTTAGCACAAAATCTTGCAAATTTAAAGGTACATCATGCACAAGGTCTAACTCGAAGTGAGTTTTGCTAAGAACAGGCAGACATACATATTCCAACTGTGGTTCCCTAAAGGTGTTATACTTTGATGCAAAATAGTCCAAGAGGACTTGGGAAGCACAAAGTTCTAGGCCTAAATTAAGCATTTTCAGAAAAGTTGGTTTAAGATTTTTGTGACAAACTACACTTAGGTTTGGTGGAGGAGTTTCAATTTGTGACTTAGGAGAAGATCAGGTACATCTAAGTTGTTTTCATTTATAAGATCATTTGCACCATCATATACTTTCCTAAAGTCGGACACAAGTAAATCATGCTCACCAGCATTGAAGAATTCATCAATTTCCATGTCATACTCATCAGAGCAGGCAACATATTGTGATATGGGAAGGGAATCAGACACAACAATAATATCATGATCCAAAAGAACATTAGTGTCAACAGAAGATTCATCCTTTCCTAAGTCACAAACAAGTTGTGAAGCATGCTCACATTCATGAAGAATTTCACAATACCAAGCTCAGAGTTAATATCACATGTATGAATATTAGAAGAGGCATCATTCATAGGGTTCACAGAAGAGACGCCTAACGTCTCTGAACCCAAAGATTCTACTACATTTTCAGTATACACATGCTCTTCTAACATATCATATTCATCATCATCATCATAGCAAAAATGCGTTTCCCTATTCAAAATTGTAGCATTTCCAGTGTACTCATTTACCTCTAGATTAGGTTCATATTCAGTGTTAATTGCATGAGTAGGAGTAGAAACACTATTTTCAAAATTATCAGAGATAACAAACATCCTATCATAAGTTTCCTTCCAATCTTCATTTTGTAACTCAATCGGTTCCTTTGAAGAATCATAGTGAGTTGTTCTATTGAAGGAGAGTCTTCACTAGTGGGTATGCATTCCTCATATGGATATTCATTGTATGGTTGAGCATGAGGTTCACTAGAGAAGGGAAATTCAGACATGTTGCTATATGGATGGTCATGTGTTGCATTCAGTTCAAGCCTAGCATTTTGCTCCATGAGCGTTTCCGTTAGTGATTGTAAACAAGGAGTCGGGGGAGTATAAAATTGTTCATCTCCCCACTGTGGTGACTGATACATGTGCTCATGATGGTTAGGGTATGAGTATTCAAGGTCAGGGCCCTGATAAGGCTCATAATACTCCCTAAAATCATTATGGTATGTGGGGAGTTCATATTGTGAAGCATGCCCGTAAGCAAGCTCTCTAATGGATTTGTTTCCATCCCCAGATGCAGACCAAAATCCCGACATGATTTATCACTCAAATTGAACTCAAAACCCAGTTGTAGTGGGCTCAGTTTGGTTTATTGGGTTTCATTTGGTTTATGTGGGCTTTGGTTTAATGGAATTTGGTTTTTTTGGGATTTGGTTTATTTGGGAATGTACAGCCCAGTTGCTGAACGGCCCAGCTATGCAGGCCAAGTTATGTGGGCTGAAGGTTGTGTGCAGAGCCCAGGTTGTTTGCAAAGCCTAGTGGGTGTGGGCTTCAGATTTGTGCACAGCCCAACAGGTTAGCTGATGTGGGCTAAAAGTTCAGAGTGCTAAGCCCAGTAAGTGGGCTTCAGCTTATGCAGCCCAGCTGCTCAGTTTAAATCAGCAACCCAGGTTATTTTTAAACAGCCCAGCAGATCAGCTGAAGTGGGCTTAACTGTCAAAGGTTTGCTTCAGCCCAGCTGTGTGGGTTTAGGTTGCCAATTTAGCAGCCCAGAAGTGGGCAACTTAGCCTGGGGGAAACCTGGTGTGTATGGGCTTGATATTACTGCACAACCCAGTGAATTGGTACAGGGTTCAGTTTTGTTTAACAAAGACCATGACTTTGCACTTCACAGCACACGGGAAAGCGAGGCTTGTGAAGATTGCAAATTAGCAACCTTGATTGGTTGCAAGTGCAGAGTTGTACAGAGCAGCTCACGCACAGACTTGTGTGCACAGCTTCTCAAAAACTGCCACAGCTCAGGACAGATAATGCTGGTTGGTTTGTGTTCAGCTCAGCTGAACAGGGCAGGTTAAAGCTTGGCAGGGTTTATGTGCTCAAAACACACAGAGCACACAACATAGGGAGACCCTAATTCTCAAAAATAACACATCACTGGCAGAGCACAGTGCAGGTGAGATGCAGCACAGCACAGAGTAGGGCAGATGAACAAAGAGAGTAAAATTGTGTGGTGCACTGGGTTAATGGATGTGCTCACTCAATGGTGAAGCAAGTGCTAGGTAGTGTGTTTGAAAACAACTAATAGCTATCCCTAATTCTGCTATTCTCAACTCATTCAAGTTTCACAGGATCATAAACAACTTCTAGATGCTAGTTCACAGATAAGCACAACAATTCAAAGCATCATGGAGTTAACAGTTCAGCATAATAAAGATATGCAACTTCACAGGTGTAAACGATGAATCAGCTCAAAACAACACCAACACTTTACAAAATACACAATGGTTGCAGGGCAGATTGAAATTATGGGCACAGAGCTCACAGGAAGCGAGGCAATTTATGCTCGGGTTACACACGGACTCGAGATGGCAACAACCTTATCCAAATGTCTCGAGAATCTTATCATGCAATTATCACGGCTCGGGGTTGTGCTCAAACTCTCGGCTTCGAGGGCTGGAGTTGAAGTCGGGGCTCAAAGGTGCACGAGAAAAAGATGCTTGTCAACTGGCTCAGTTGAGTTTGTGGCATCAACTCACTCAGATACCAAAAGTCTAAGTTGATGTCAAACTCAGAGCTCAAGGGTTGTTGTAAAACACACAAGGCAAGGCAATACAGAGCTACAGCCAAGGCAATACAGGTTTGCACGAGTTGTTATTCAAACTCACAGCTACTGATCCAACTTGGTTATTCAAGTTCAAGCCTCACGCAGATACTGGGGGGCTGGCAAGGTTACAAGACTCACGAGCAATGACTCAAGGTGAGCTTCAACGAGACCATTAAACAAGCAAGCATGCTAACTCGAGTTATGTAAGCAAGGGTAGAATTACATTACCGCTTGAAGATAAAAAGCGGGTTTAGGCAGTTCCACCCCTGGTTTGGCTGCTCCTTGTTCTTTCCTTGAGCTTGCTCGGCTTTAGCACAACTTGTACCTTTTACTCAACAACAAGCTTCAAAGTGCTCAATCTTGTATAATCAAGACAAGAAAGCACTACTTGCAATATGAAAGAACCCTTTGTACTTGGTTATCTGTTTCAGTAAGCGGACCAAGCTACAGGAATGGAATGAGATACTTATCCAATGATGCAGATGTGCAAAGTTTAGCAAAAAGAAGTGAAAGAGTACAGGGCTTATGACTGTAAGCTGCAAAGGCTAATGACACAGATGAGTTACAGGGTATGATAAATGCAAATGCAAATGCAAGTGAATTAAGCTAAGAAGTAACTAAGATGCATACAAGAGAAGATGAGCTAAAATAAGCACAAACGAATACTAGTCCTAAGAGATGCAGATATATATACAGAGATGCAGAAGTGATATTTAAACTAAGCTACAGATGCGATGGCAGGGAAAAATCAAGAGTTAAGCTAAGTTAAAACAAATGCAAGTGCAAGTGAGCAAAGATTGTTAAGCACATAAATACACTGGATGACTGAAAATCAGTAAAGCAAGTTAAAGATCAACAGTGCACACTACCAAATCCCCGGCAACGGCGCCAAAACTTGGTAGGCCTTTAGAGATGTTTATATTTATGCCTACTTGTTATAAACCGCAAGTGCACGGCGTCTATCGGAGACGTGGCAAATACGGGTCGATCCCACAGAGACGAGGAGGTGCTATGGTTGATCAAGGGCTATGCTAAACTGAGTTCAAAGAGAGTAACACAACTGTTGGGGTTTTGTTGCCGATACGGCTGAAGTGTTGTTGTATGAACCTAAACTAAGGCAGCAAGGTAAATTGTAAACAGAAAGAGAGCACTAGGGTGTCGAATCCATCACCTAATCTCAGCTAAGTCAGTTCAAGTTTGATAATGTTCTCGTCCCTTTAAATGGCAAACTTGCCATTTATCCGTGGTCTCAATGGATGGTTATTATCAACTAAGGCAATTAACTAATCCCTAGTATTAGTTGTCGTACAACTAATCACGAGATCAAGTTTCACTACTTAGATGATTAAACCTATCCTAAATTGGGTATTCTAATCACAATTAGGGTATCTCTCCCAAGCACTAATTGTCTTCTCAAGGCACAATAGTCTGAGGATCAATAGCATTCAATGAAGCATGAATTGCAACACCATCAACATAGAATTTATCCGACTACAGTGCATACATGGCATACTCTGTGAAGGTAAAATCTTTGAGTGTTAAGATTATACTTACCCTAAACAATAAAGCACGGTCAAGAACAAAATCAAATTATGAACCACACTTATCAATTGATTATGGATTTCATCCAACCCTAGCAATAAAACTTAGAACATGATTAAGATGCAAAATAACTACAAATTAACCTAATTGGTGCTCCGGCTAGCCTGGGCATAAAGTTTTTCACTGACAAAATCAAGTTCTATTTATACATGAAAACTCAAATCCTAAATTATTTCAAAAATGAGAAAAATAATGAAAAACCTCTCACCCACGTCGCTCAATCCGCTCTCTCTTCGTCAATCGCCTCGAACTCCATGTATGGGTTGATTTGGTGAAACCCTAGCTCTAGTCATCTCCGATTTAGCTTCTAGGGTTATGATAGAAGCTAAGAAAGAGATGTCTAGGTCTAGAGAGGTGGAGAAGGTGGTGTGGCTCTTGTTGATGGTGTCGGGGTGAGGAGATGAGGATGGTGGTGGCGTCTTTGGTATGGTGAAGGAAGTGGAGAGAGTGGGTTCTCTCTGCAATCGGTATGGGTGAAGAGAGAGGAGAAGAAGAAGAGAAATTGGGATTGAGTTAGGTTTTGGTCGATGGTTAGGGTATAGGTGGATTTGTTGTTCAACGGGTGCAGCAAGCTTCGATGAGAATGATGGAGCGAGCGTCGGATCTAGGGAAGAAATCTCAACGGCTCTGCAGGCGAAATGCGGTTTTTGGTGTTGAGCGGGAGCAGCGAGAACTGATGTAAACGAAGGAGCAACCGTAGGATGTAGCTAGATGCGATCTCAACGGCTCGGGATGAGCGGGTCGGGTCTAGCTCAAGCCCATGTCTTGTAGATGAGTTGCTACTTGTTGGGTTGCAACCATTCTTGTGTGGCTTTGGCTTCTGCTCCATAGATGCTCGACTCCAATTCTTAGTTCTTTTGGCTCCTCAATTTCTCCGAGCTTTATTTATTACCTAAAAACACAAAATTAATTAATACAAATATTTATTCTTGAAAACAAGGAAAATACAGAATATGGAATAATATCTAATTCTTGAGCACAAAAGATGAGTAAAATGCCAATAAAAAGGTGTATAAATATGCACTATTTAGCACTCATCACATGCCTTGGCGCGGTAGGTGTGGCTGGCATGATTTGACATTGTCACAAGGGTGCGTCTAGCATGGTTGGCATGCCTTGGCGCGGTAGGATGTGGCTGACATGATTTGCCATTGGCACAGGGGTGCGGCTAGCATGGTTGGCATGCCTTGGCGCGGTAGGTGTGGCTGGCATGATTTGCCATTGGCACAGGGGTGCAGCTAGCATGGTTGTCATGCCTTGGCGCGGTAGGAGTGGCTGGCATGATTTTCCGTTGGCACAGGGGTGCGGCTAGCATGGTTGGCATGCCTTGGCGCAGTAGGTATGGCTGGCATGATGAGCCATTGGCACGTGCGGTGTGAGAATTATGGTTTTGGTTTGTCGAAACCCTAATTAATATTAAAAAAAAAGTACCCTGGTGTTGATGGTGGATTTTCATTTAAGGTTAAAATTGTAAAAACGAGAAAATTATGCGCTAACATCTTGTAAAAGATAAAGCCATTAATAAGTATTGAATACTTCTTCACTTTACTAATTCACCTAGAATGGAGCATGTGACAACAATCCCATTCTGTGAATTAAATACACGAAATTCATCCAGGTTGGAGCATGTAGCAACAATCCCATATACCCTGTGAATTTATAGCATTATTAATTAATGTGTAAGCAGCCTTGTATTTCCTGTACTCATTATCAGTGAGGCATGACGACTGAGTGTTGCTCTTAGCAGAGCAACACGAACCTCCAAGTATTATAATGAAAGCATGTACGAAATACCCGTACAGGCTGCAACTCTCGGTGTATTATACTAGCCCGATTGAGCAACTCTCGGTGTGTTATACTAGCCCGATTGAGCATCCGGACTGTCCGGATCAGTCTGGATATGATCTCGATCATCCAACTTCACCGGCATGATTGGATGGCCCGGATCAATTCCATAACCCCCAAGCGGTATGGAATATTCGCTGCCGAACCAACGCGGACCCCGCATGGTCGGCCTCCAGAATTGGCATAGCTTGCCAAAACATCCAAACCAGAGCGGCATGGGCGGAAAACCCTAAATTAGGGTTTGCGGCACATTACATGTGTCACAAAACAGTCTCAACCATCCATCTTCGCAGGTATAAATGGAGGGTGTAGATGTAGATTCAAAAGGCCCAGAGCATGTCAACACAATCACCGTGGGCCCGCCTACATACCTTACCAATCGGTCAGGACCAACCATGGTTGGTCATCCCAATTCGTACGCCCGAATAAAGCATGGTTACACGGCCGTGAAAGCCAAAATTAGGGTTTTGAGCATCACGAGCGTCCATCTTCTCCTCAAGCACGAATGGAGGGCCCAAGATTAGATTAAGCAGGTCCGGTCATACCAACATGACCACCGTGGACCCATCAATCTCCTCACCTGGTCGGCCAAGGCATACCATGCCTGGTTATCCCAAATCGTCCGCCCAAACTAGCGTGGTTACACTTCCCAATTGCAAACTAATCTCGACCGCTCAACTTCGCCGGACGATTTGAGTGGCTCAGATCACGTTTTCATGGGACAGTCAGGTATAGGCGTGAACACCATCCTACCACCTACACGCCAGACCGATCATCCAAGACCGACCAAGATTGGTCATCTTGGAACGCGCGCCCGAAGTGTGCATGATGCGCGGCTTTTGCGGCATCAGATTTCTGTTGCAAAATCGATCTCAACCACTCCTCTTTACCGGTCAAATTGAGTGACTTAGATCGCACCTTCATGGGACAGTGAGATAAGGATGTGTACACCGGCATGTTGTCTACACGCATGCCCGGTTGGTCCTTTCCAAAATACTTCCCATGCTTGGTTTCGACCAAGCTGAAGAGTGATGCCTGCACACCTCTTCAAAACCCTAATTCCATCAACGGTCGCAGATGAGTGTCTCAAAGATCATCTCGTCCGTCCAACTTTACCGGCTTGGTTATACAACCCTGGTCAGGAGTTAATTGATCAGGAATGCATCTTGGTGATCACCACCCGTCACTTTACCACACCATGATGCAGTACCTGCATAAAATACACACGATACTTTACAAGTATCTACCTCCTGAATAACGCAGTTATTCAATTTAGCATTACATGCTACTTTTCGTGGGTCCCACGATCCACATACTCGAGACATCAATCATGTCACAAACTGGGGGATACATACTGGGGTATTGGTCTGGCGGTTTACAGCGTGCAGCGCGCAACGCGCCATCACAAGAACGTGTCAGGAAGTCACGGACGGTTAGTGATGATGGGAGAAGTGGGCAAGACTGGTCGTGTAACACTAACACACGACTCCACTACTCCATCACTCCACTTTCTCCACTTCCGCGAGATACGAAGGTTAGGCTAAAAGACTTGTATAAATATGTTCTCCTCCCTATTTTCCAAACACGAGAAACAAGACAAGCCCAGACAACATAAGCAAGTGTTGATACAATCGTATTCAAACACCGGAACTTATAGCTTACACCCTGCAAGCCAGTTCAGCTTTCTGACACAAGTCATTCATAGCCAACACCTTCACATTCTCAACACCTTCTTCGCTTCCCTCCCTAAGATCAACCCCATCTCCTTCACTTTGTGACCGAAACAAGTCTGGAACGGCCATTTCTTGGTTTAGGTAGGACTTGCACTGCATTGATCTCTCGAATCTACAAGCACTCACCGCGCAGTGCATTTGTTTAAGGTTTAGACTCATTTCTCATCCACACATCCCAAATTACCAAAACCGGCAGAAATAGTTTTCACCCATAAATAATTGGCGACCACAGTGGGAGGTTGATCTCTCGGTTGCAAAAAATTGAATTCTCAATTTTTCGGTTTTCATCTCGCGATGTATCCTCACCAGGAAACCACGGGTGGTTCAGATACCATGGGAAGTATAGTTAGAATGCTGGAAGATGTATTGGCAAATCAAGTTTGGTATCGCTAGAAGACAGAGCGAAACATTCTACGCCTTTTGAATGATATAACAAACATAATTACAAGGAGGGTCGATGGACATCTACTCGAGCATACATTGCGAGAAACGCCTGGATCCTTTACTGGGGGTCACACCTTTACCGGTGGAGAAGCAAAAAGAGCGCGTAATCGCATGAGACTCAGGAAAGATGAACAACATGGTCCAGACAGCAATGAAGACTCGAGGCTCCACAGAGGAAAAGACTTGTCCGGAGTACTACAACGTCTGCCAGATAAAGAAAGGGAGCCTACGGAGCCCTACTATAAGATTTATATCTCAAGACTCTTGTTAAAGCCCGGAAGACTGTCCAATCCGCATCGACCTGTCAACCAAGCGAACAAATGCTTGAGGAAGGAGAGATCAATCAAGGAATACGTGAATACAGAGGATGGGAGCGTTCAATTCGATCACTCAGCAGTGATATTACGATACCTTCCACATCCCTTTACCCAGGCAAGCGATCCGCAGATATGATGGCACTCACAAGTCTTCCAACTTCATATCCGAAACGTGCTCCACATCGAAACCATGTAGAAACACCACAACGCCCACGAACGCAGGAAGAGATAGACCCGAAGTACCTACACTTTCCGTTCCCAATGGAAAAGATTTTGGAGTTACTGGAGGCGTGGGTACGAAACAGAGAGGTGGAGCTACCTCTTGTATGGCGTCCACCAACTGATCAAGAACTAATGGACCCGAGGTATTGTCATTTCCACCGGTTTCTCTTCACCACCCTACCGGTGAATGCAACGCTTTGAAACGCATTGTTCGTAAGAAGCTTAATTCGGAGGAATAGCTTTCCTATCCGGGAGATTAATGCGGACGATTTCCTTAGAGAGGCTACTTCGGTTTGATACAAGTAAGGCTTCAAAAGCAAGTAAGTTCTACTCAACAATTTTACAAGAAAGATAGTTTTAGAATTCACTGAGGACTTGGCATCCCGCACATAGAGAAAGAGGCTCAATGATCAAATGCCATGTTTGTTTCCATTCATACTTCCCTTTTATGCGACATTTGCAATTTCATATGACATGTGCAACCATTCATGACCAAGATGCGAATTCCATTTAAAATAACCTCTTTCAGAAAAGTTATTCACAAAACTATCTCAAAATAAACCAATTCAATTACCTATTAATTCAAAACCGGAAGTCAAATTACGAAAGGAAATCCTCACTATCGCTCAAAAAGAAAAACATCTAAAAGAAGAGACAAGTATATGGCACGAATCCTTCAAGGAAAGTCCTTCAGCAGCAACTCGTCCTTCTGGGCAAGAGCAACTTTCATCCTTTGAAGTACAGCCTGCTTCAGCTTCAACTCCTCATACAACTTTTCGACCTCTTCTTCCTGGCGAGTAACACATTCTGCAGAAGGGCATCTTGTAATTTATGGAGCTCCTGAATCTCGGAGAACCCTTTGAGGAACCAAGAAGCATTGAAGTCATACTGCACAGACACATCTCGATGGCACTTCCAGTCTTCAATCATCTCCTCAGAAACTGTTCGACCAGTTGTGACGCTCATCCAATGGATAGAAAATAAAGCCTCCTGAACGCGGTTGACCAATGCAAGACGACTTTTGAGCTTTGTAGTGGTAGCAATGTGGCTGTGTTTCTCCCATATCGCCGTGTACAACTCTTCGAACCGAGCTGGCACACTGAATCCTCCAACCAACACATGACCTGGATAAGGGACAATGAAAGGAGGATCGAACAAAGCTCCAGGCTGCATTACCGATACTTCACCAATCACAGGAGCCTTGTCAGTTGCAGGATATCTTTCGGAAGAAGTCACCACGACAGCTTTATTGATTGGAACATGCTCAGAACATTCTTCAAGGGGAGCCACCTCAACAATAGCGGATGCTGCCTCTCTTATATTCCTCCCGATATCTACTTCGCTCTGGGTGCTAATTTCCATCACGGCCCCATCAACAAGATCACTTAGGGAGGCACCTTGTCCAACCGAGCTTGCATCATCTCTGTCATGGTCTGAAAAATGAGCGGTTTCGCCAGACTTCTCAGCATAAAGATCAGTGTTACCAGACTTCTGAGGATTAGTACCGCCAGACTTCTCAGCATGAAGATCGGTACCGCCAGACTTCTCAACATGAAGGCCAATATTACCAGCCTTCTCATTCTGAATGCGCGCCAACCTTGTGAAGACATTCTCTTTTGGAATTCCCTGATTTTAAGCAAGGATCACTCTTAGAAGAATTTACTCTGGAAAAATGAAGGAATCAACAGAAAGAGATTTAAATACCTGCATATTGGAGGAATTGAGGATCACCGAACCACATGCCTCGCCTCTTAGATTTCTCTCCCGCTGGGGACTGCAATCCTCGGCTCCGGTTCGTTTGGGTGGAAGTGGCTTCAACGGAAATGCTTCTAAGGGGACGTCGAAGATGGCTCACCACGGAATTTGTCACAACATCCTCCGAGAATTCTTGGAAAGCCAACAGTTGCTTCCTCCAAAATTCCTTATACTTGTCGGTTACCACCGAGTTTCTCCCAATAGGCGAGAGGGGAAGACTCTGCGATGCCAAGAATATGTCAAAGCATCAAAGATAACCGGGAGAAGTTCTTTCGAAACCTCCGAAGGACAAATAAAGGGAACACCCTGGTCAAATCCCATTTGACGAGCAGCCCTGTCGATGTTGTACGGAGTCACAGTGAAGAGCTTCGTTGAATAGAGACGGGATATATCCGAATGCAAATGCAGATAAATAAGTTCTCCAAATTTCATAGTCTCGGCATTGGTACGCAACACAAGCATCAGGACCGTCGAAGCAATAGCAAAAGTCTTTGGGCTGAACAATGGAAGGGTGGGTCGGCCCCCATGGACAGAAATTTACAGAAGACACATTATCAAAGATATCCACGAGTTTCGCACCGGGTCTGGGACGCCTCCTCTGCCAACGAAGTATTCTCGAACCACCATACAAATTGCTGAACGAAGGTGCAGGAACAGGAGCATAACTTTTGAAATGTTCCCACAAGAATGCCGGAAGAAAAGTGAAGTGGACATACGACTCTACCTTCTTGTACCCGTGGGAAACATGCATATCCATTGCTAAGGCGTCCAGATGAGAATACAGCGATCCAAAGAACAAGGCACCTAAGGGAAGAACTTCGCCTTTTGCTAGCTTTATAGCAATCTTAACCAGAACACCCCTTATGGTTTTCTTTCCAGAACCGTCGTCATATATATCCCTGGATAGCCATAAAGACAGGAATGCAATCACACTGAGCTCGTTTTCCAACTCCTGATCCGGCTCTGGGTCTACAGGAGATCATTCCGATACCCACCAGGTGTAAAAGCAGCTTGTATCTTTTTTCTCCTCCTTGTCCAGATCGTCGATTCCGCCACCTTTGGAGTATAGTGTCATAATCACGTTTTTCCGAGTCAGAAAGCTCATAATAAAGATTCCCAGCAACATGCAGGTTCATCAATGCAGCTGATAGGTGTCTAAAACACCTAATTTACTATCTAGTAGTTACGCTTTCTTTGCTATTTTTCTTGTGAATTATGTACTTTACGCGTGTTTTGAGTTTATCAGGTACTATGGAGTCATTTGGAGCAAAAAGAAGTGGAAATGGCTACAAAAGTGAAGTCACAAGTGAAGAAGGGCCAAAGACCCAGTGGAACTCGTTCAAATACAAGATTTCTACTTTTCATTGTGTAGAGGACGAGAAGATGAAGACAATGGCGAAAGAACAGAGTCATTCGGAGCTCGTATGAAGAAGTTGTGGGCAAAAGAAGAACTCGGAATGGTAAACCGGTCATTTCATCGGCTAGTGCTATTGAGAGCCCAGTCGAGGATAAGGGGTAACTTGCTGACAGAATTGCTAAAGACAGGCTACGGTTCGTTAAGGGGCACCCACTCCTTTATAACCAAAAGCTAGGTCGAATGTTACACCCATTTCATCTTTGTTCAAAACCAGAAACCAAAAGCTGCAACCAAAAGTTCAGGCCGGAAAGCTCAGGTCTGGTTGAGTATTTTTAAGAGAGGATCGAGTTCGTCAAAAACAGTCATTGGGTTTAGTTTGTATTGAGTAATGAATGGGAGAAATACATATGCAAGAGCTGTAAAAATGGGTTTTGAAGTTCGAATGGTTGTTCGTGGCAGTATCTGGCAATGACTGAGATAAGCTCAAGTCCTGGAAGAAATGGTTGAATGGGTTTGTGTCACAATTGTGTAATCGCAGGGAAGGAGGTATAGAATGGCTTGGAGATCAACCTCAGTGTTGTATCTCCATCATTAGCAAAACGCAGACAAGGCATTTGTGTAAATGCCTGAACGACTAGAAGATATAAAACTTGCAACTGTGATGGTTGGGTTGATGCTGGTTTGAAGTAAGAGACAAATGGGTCTGTGAGCGAGAACAGAGCTGTTGCTAATGGAGCCAGTGGCAAGTGATAGGGCTGACTGATGTTGATATTCATGGGTTCATATTAAGAGATGGGGCTTTGCTAAGAACAACAAGAAGCAACAGGGTGGACTTGTTGGTGATTGAAACAGTCGGGAGATGAGCTAAGAAGCTAAAGGCATTGGTGGTATTGGCAAGTTCTGGTTGAATCAGAGTTCAATGACAGAAATGGAAGCTGAGAAAGATGGAGCTGGTGATGCTGTTTCCAGGGAAGATGGCAATGAAGAAGTGTTGTGGAGCTGAATTTGCAGGTACAGAGTGGTGTTCTTGAGCAGTATGAGCTGCAGATGGCAGAGGAGATGTCGTGGGTTGGGTTATGGTAAATGTGGTTCTTGCGTCGTTCTCGAGATGAGATTATTGGTGAGCCGCGCAGAGATGAGCAGAGTGGTGGTGTTTAACTGTCTTGGTTTTAAGGGTTTGCTAGTGATGGACTGGTGAAGGAGTTGGCTACTTTGTTGGTGCTGATGTTCAAGGTGCGAGTGGTAGCTCCAGGTGGTGACGTTGAAGGCTAGGCAGAGTGGAATGGTCGAAATCGAGATGAGACGAAGTTGAGGCAGCAGCGCAGTGGTGCTGTGATGCTGTTGGCCTAGCTATGTAGATGGTGGCTTGGGCTGGTGAAGCTGGCAATAGATCAGGTGGTGCTGTAATGAGTCTATGTGGCAGCTCAGATGGAACGGAGAGTTAGTATGGTTGAATTGTGGGTGCTTGCCATGAATGAATGCTGTGTATGAATGCTGTGCAGAGAAGCAATTGAAGCTGAGGTAGGTGCTGGTGAGCTGTAGGAGTTGTGAAGAGATAGAGCTGGCAAGGATATGCTGCGAAGCTGTGTTGGAGCTGCAAGCAATTGCAGTGGTGATATGAATGGCTGTTGGAGGTGTTGAATGCGCAAGGATGAATGGCCTGAGATTTGCAGGCCAGGGAATGGAATGAGAGCTGCAGAAATTGTGCGAAAACGGGGCAGAAATGGCAAGCCGGTGGAACTAGTTCCGGTTGTCGGATTTCGGAACTGAGAGTGGGGATCGTAATGCTTCAGTGAATCGCGAAGCGGGTTTGAGTCGGATGCAAGAGTCGACGGCCGGACATATGAGATACGAGTCGCGCTTTTGGGCGCGTTTTCGCAAGAATTGTGAGTTTTGCTTTGAATTGTGAGTGTATGAACTGCAGTGAAGGAGAGTTGAGTGCTGGAAGTATATGATTCTCTTGTGACAGTTTCAAGTAGCCGGAGGCGAGTTCAGGTAGCTGGAGACAATTTCCGGTGACGGATTCCGGTGATGACGTCATCAAATCCGGCGACCAGTTTTCACCCAAAAATCCAGAGACTTATTTTCCACACATGGGCTTGGTGGACCACTTGGAGATGGGTTTTGAGAAGACCTAAATTTGGAAAAGAGTATCCTTTTGGAATTGAAGAAACATATAAATAGAAAAGTCTTTCTCAAACCTAGATATATCTCCATGAGGGAGACTTCTACTTTTGTTCTAGGGTTTCACATGATAGGTTCTTCTAAACTTTCTATGATGATTTCCAAAAACACAAGTACTTGATTTATTATTGGTTAAAGATGTAGTTGGATTTTGGAAAACAAGTTATGATTTTTATGGATTAGTTTTCTCTCAATATTATCGTATGATTTCTACGGGTTATAATAATTGCATGATTGATGTATTGCAATATGATTGAATGTTTGTTTAGTTAAGTCTAGAATTGATTGAACTCACATCCATATCTATAGATATTTTAGGGTTTTCATCGAGCGATAACCTTGAATACGAGTAGCATGATATGATGCTAGGTTGTAGTGATACATCCTTGTATTCATATGTAGAAATTGACCTTTGTCCGAATTGTTTGCGCAATGTATTACAATTGCATTGATTAGCCTATTTCTGAAACTTAATGCTCCTAGGAATTGAACTTGATTAGCGCAAGGCGTTAGGTTATTCTTTAGGTAGAATTCACATACGCAGCTCTAATGTGTGTGTTGATGACATAGGAAATTACGGAGTATTCTTGCAATAAGGTATTCTATGGCTTTTGATGATAGCGAGATTAAATACGAATTCTATTCATATATTCATAAACTTGTTTACAATTGAAGATGAAACCTTTATCCAATATTTTCACATCATTGATTTGCGTGTTTACTTTTATTTGTTTTGCTTTTATTTATTTCCGTTTATAAAAATCTGAAAATCCTCGGTGTTTTATATAGGAGACCATAACATATTGACAACCTAAACCTCTCTGTGGGAACGATCCTTTCTTGCCCTTGCTTCATTATATATTTTGAGTAGTAAGAAAGTGTAATTATATTTGTGTCGGCTGACAACCGATCAGCAGCTACGCTTTCCAGAGTAATAGTCATCTCTCCCCATCTAGACATAGCTGTATGAGTAGAAGGGCGCCACCGAGAAATGAAAGTAATCAAGCATGGAGCATCTTTCTTAATTTCAAGAGTAGCAGATGCCATGACTGCATTGAGGATTTGCGCTTTGGTCAAATTGGCTTTAATGTCCTTATTATTCAACATGCGCCTCATCCATCCTTCATAAGAAGCCAGTGGAGTATGACAAGTCTTGAAGTCGATTGGAGATGGCGGATATTCATTTCTTTGAAGACAGAACCTCATCACAAGTGCCGAAGAAGAAGAAGGATCAGCTTCTATATTTTCTGAATCGAAAAGCAGGACTATCCTGTGAGAGGGATGTTTCCTAATGTTTGGAAAAGACGAGGTGAACAACTCATCAGCAATGTTCGGCATATTTTTGAAGCTGTCGACACTTCCCGACTTGGCACCAGCATTATCTCCAGAAGACATATCAACAAGAGTTCTTTTCTTCATTCTACAATAAATACAGGAGTCAGTACTTGTACACACGATACGTGCGCAAACTGCATTCACGTTGGAATGTACAAGGCTGGGATTGGGTCCAAACACCGGCTCAAGTTTCAATTCCGGTATTGGTTTCAAGTCCGGTATTGGTTTCAAGTACCGGTATTGGTTTCAAGTCCGGTATTAATCAAGCTTCAAGTCCGGTATTGGTTTCAAGTCTGGCATTACTCAAGCTTCAAGTCCGGTATTGGTTTCAAGTCTGGTATTACTCAAATTTCAAGTCCGGTGTTGGTTCAGGGCACAAGGCTAGTATAAGGTCGACTTTCAGTCAAGCATGTGTGGGTGGGACCCACGTTCGGATCAAACACACATGGTGGGACCGTATTCATATGCATGTATTATAACACGGTTTTTCTTATGAGAATTGTGTTTATGAAATTCGAGCCAAATTTCTCTCCAAGCTACAACCTAAGAAACTAGGTTTTGCATGCGACGATGGAAGAAGAAGCAAAAACGGCATACTCCCTAAAAAAAAAAAAAACCGAAACTTACCTTGGACGGACGGACGGCGGCGGCGGCAGCAACAGGTCGGCGGGAGCAGTGGTAGTCGCAGACGGGAACTTCCAAACAAAAAAAAAATTCGTGAGAAAAAGAAAAGGGGGTTGTTCTCTTTTATAGACAAAAAAATTAGAAGAATCCCAATAGAACAAGGATTCCTCTTTTATTTGGTTTCCTCTTTTGATTCAAATACCCAAAGAAGGAAACCAGTCCCACCAAAGGATTCCATACAAGCACAACGGCATGAGCAACTAGCGGTCGGTCAATACTCTTCCGGGTAACCTTCCTTTATCCTGTCTTTCTCACATATGTATGTCACCATCTCATGCCTACCCCAAAATAGTGTAACCATTATATGCTAGGCAGGGGACTTAATGTTGATGGTGGATTTTCATATAAGGTTAAAATTATAAAAACCAGAAAATTATGCGCTAACATCTTGTAAAAGATAAAGCCATTAATAAGTGTTGAATACTTCTTAACTTTACTAATTCACCTAGAATGGAGCATGTGACAACAATCCCATTCTGTGAATTAAATACACGAAATTCATCCAGGTTGGAGCATGTACCAACAATCCCATATACCCTGTGAATTTATAGCATTATTAATTAATGCGTAAGCGACCTTGTATTTCTGTACTCATTATCAGTGCGGCATGACGACTGAGTGTTGCTCTTAGCAGAGCAACACGAACCTCCAAGCATTATAATGAAAGCATGTACGAAATACCCGTACATGCTGCAACTCTCGGTGTGTTATACTAGCCCGATTGAGCAACTCTCGGTGTGTTATACTAGCCCGATTGAGCATCCGGACTGTCCGTATCAGTCTGGATATGATCTCGATCATCCAACTTCACCAAAGACGATTGGATGGCCCGGATCAATTCCATAACCCCCAAGCGGGTATGGAATATTCTCTGCCGAACCAACGCGGACCCCGCATGGTCGGGCCTCCGCACTGGCATAGCTTGCCAAAACGTCCAAACCAGAGCGGCATGGGCGGAAAACCCTAAATTAGGGTTTGCGGCACATTACATGTGTCACAAAACAGTCTCAACCATCCATCTTCGCAGGTATAGATGGAGGGTGTAGATGTATATTCAAAAGGCCCAGAGCATGTCAACACAATCACCGTGGGCCCGCCTACATACCTGACCAATCGGTCAGGACCAACCATGGTTGGTCATCCCCACGCCCGAATAAAGCATGGTTACACGGCCGTGAAAGCCAAAATTAGGGTTTTGAGCATCACGAGCGTCCATCTTCTACACGAATGGAGGGCCCAAGATTAGATTAAGCAGTCCGGTCATACCAACATGACCACCGTGGACCCATCAATCTCCTCACCTGGTCGGCCAAGGCATACCATGCCTGGTTATCCCAAATCGTCCGCCCAAACTAGCGTGGTTACACTTCCCAATTGCAAACTAATCTCGACCGCTCAACTTCGCCGGACGATTTGAGTGGCTCAGATCACGTTTTCATGGGACAGTCAGGTATAGGCGTGAACACCAGCCTACCATCTACATGCCAGACCGATCATCCAAGACCGACCAAGATTGGTCATCTTGGAACGCGCGCCTGAAGTGGGCATGATGCGCGGCTTTTGCGGCATCAAATTTCTGTTGCAAAATCGATCTCAACCACTCCTCTTTACCGGTCAAATTGAGTGGCCTAGATCGCACCTTCATGGGACAGTGAGATACGGATGTGTACACCGGCATGCTGTCTACACGCATGCCCGGTCGGTCCTTTCGAAAATACTTCCCATGCTTGGTTTCGACCAAGTCAAGAGTGATGCCTGCGCACCTCTTCAAAACCCTAATTCCATCAACGGTCGCAGATGAGTGTCTCAAAGATCATCTCGTCCGTCCAACTTTACCGGCTTGGTTATACAACCCTGGTCAGGAGTTAATTGATCAGTAAGGCATCTTGGTGATCACCACCCGTCACTTTACCACACCATGATGCAGTACCTGCATAAAATACACACGATACTTTACAAGTATCGACCTCTTGAATAACGCAGTTATTCAATTTAGCATTACATGCTACTTTCTGTGGGTCCCACGATCTACACACTCGAGACATCAATCATGTCACAAACTGGGGGATACATACTGGGGTATTGGTCTGGCGGTTTACAGCGTGCAGCGCGCAACGCGCCATCACAAGAACGTGTCAGGAAGTCATGAACGGTTAGTGATGATGGGAGAAGTGGGCAAGACTGGTCGTGTAACACTAACACACGACTCCACTACTCCATCACTCCACTTTCTCCACTTCCCGCGAGATACGAAGGTTAGGCTAAAAGACTTGTATAAATATGTTCTCCTCCCTATTTTCCAAACACGAGAAACAAGACAAGCCCAGACAACAGAGGCAAGTGTTGATACAATCGTATTCAAACACCGGAACTTATAGCTTACACCCTGCAAGCCAGTTCAGCTTTCTGATACAAGTCATTCATAGCCAACACCTTCACATTCTAAACACCTTCTTCGCTTCCCTCCCTAAGATCAACCCCATCTCCTTCACTTTGTGACCGAAACAAGTCTGGAACGGCCATTTCTTGGTTTAGGCCGGACTTGCACAGATTGATCTCTCGAATCTACAAGCACTCACCGCGCAGTGCATTTGTTTAAGGTTTAGACTCATTTCTCATCCACACATCCCAAATTACCAAAACCGGCAGAAATAGTTTTCACCCATAAACACTGGTAATTATCTCGCAGACAAATTAAAGGGTTCAATAAATGTGCTTGGTTTGGACATTATTACTCAAGTTCTGTGACGTCGCTGTCTGACTAGGGTTTTACGATTTTACCCCTAAGTTAAAAACCACCATCAACAGCTGTAGAGGGAGAAATTTGAGGTTTACACATATGAGAGTAGGAAAAGAGAGATTGAATGTTTTAGGAGTGATGATGATGATAATAATAAAAAAAATAAGATGATGATGATGGCCAAGAAGAAGAGAGGTGATGTTTTAGATTTCATGTAGAGTTATATGAAAGGAATTAGAGAGAAGAGTTCTTATGGAAAATTGCTAGAGAGATGTAAAAGAGAATAAGAGAAATTAATGGTGTTCATGGTGGTGATAATGATTATCATGGAGAGAGTGAAACTAGTTTAAACTAATCAAGGTAACCCTTATTTACGATTCTTGCATGTTTTTAATGGTTGGGTAGTGATTATATGATGAGAACAGTGATAAATCAATTGTATGGATATACTTGAAATTCATGATAGTTTACGCATGGTATTTTGTTAACATGCTATAATCTAGAGACCTTATTAGGTATGTTAGAGACTTAATTAGAATTATCTCTATGAATGTAATTTTTAGTACACCGGATGAGTAGCGGCGGATCCAGGATTCGAGAAATGGGTGGGCAAATTGCCAATCAACACATATTTTAGAGGGTGCAAAACGACTAAAATGACTAAAAATGGGATCAATTAGTTGAAATTAGGCTTGGGAGCTCACATTTGAGGGGGTACAATTGCACACCCTCCTCTCCATGTAGCTCCGCCCCTGCGGATGAGGATTCTGTAGATATAAAGTTTGCTCAATTAGGTTGAGTAACGAATGAGATATCTGTGATCGAAAACTAGTCGACAAGGCTGATCCCAGGTGTATTCAGTCACGAGTATGAATAAGAGAGTGTAAAGTTAGATAGCTTAGAGTGAGATCTGGAAAATATTTCGTACGCAAGAATTGTAGAGGATGATCCCGTGTTTCTAGCAAGCTGTAGTTTGTTTAATTTGAGTTTATAGTATGTAATAGGAACCTTAGAAGTTGACCCCATGAGATGAATTTTGGAGTAAACACTTGGAAATATTTCGGTGTTTTAATGAAGAAGATGACTGAGTCAGACACTGACTCAGTTGAACCGTTTAACTGGAAATGAGTCAGACCAATGCGGGTGTGGATCGGGTAAACGGGTCGGATCGTGGGTTGATCCGATGGAACAGTAAATGGGTAGCGGGTCGGATTAGTGGGACGTGCCGGATCAGGTACATGGGCTTGTACTTAGGGCTAGAAATCTTATTTTGTGTTTTTGGACCACTTATGGTCCGAATTAGCTTTCGGTTCCTTCTGCAAAGTTGTAGGTTTTTTCGAGGGCTTTCTGATGACACCCAAATTAACCCCATTTTAATAAGTAGATATTAATTCATGCCTAGAACACTTAATACGAGGTTATGGAACCCTTAATAGTACTAGAACCATTAGTTATTCACTTAGCCTATAACTAGAAAATTGTATGAAATTATGTTATGAGTCTTGTGTGATGCCTTTTGGATAAAATCTTAGAGTTCAGTAAATCTAGATAACATTTGCGAGATGCTCAAGTCTACTGTAAGTTACCTTTTGTCTGGTTTTTTATTCAGTTGTTTTCTTCTTTTGTGAAGTTTGAGTCATTTCTTGACTCCATGTAACTAGCGTATCTCTTCCTTATGCTCTGATTAAATCTTTTAATTATTGAGTCATGATGGTAAGAGATATCTGATAACAAAGAGTATTTCCTTATAGTTGGATCTTTTGTGATCCATTATCCTTCCTTAACCGGTCCACGAACGTCTGTGTCCTTCTTGAGAGTTTTTAGGGTTTCCATAAACAAGGGTGTCATTCTCTTGTTTGTAAACATATATATATATATATACATATATATTTTCCTTTCCTAATAAAAAAAAATGGAGAACTCCTCAAGACGTGGTGAATCTTGAGATGGAAGAAGACGTTAAAGGATGCGATTTTGTTCAAGAACTTATCTTGAAAAAGATGATTGGAAGGAAAGATTACAACTCCTGGATTGGAAAATCTGTCAAGGATTTAATTCTTTTTCAGAATGACTCTAGGGTCAAATTTGTAAATCTTCAAATGCAAATAAATCAGCTTATTGATGGTGAGACCAAAATCGCCTGGTAACATCTTACATGATTTGTGTGAGACAGTCATTTGATGTAGACTCGGAATGTTTCGTATTGATCATTCGATCACTTGAAAATTGCTTTGAAGATAATAGTTTATGTAATACAGCTATTCCCGTCTTCTAAGAATGTTTCAACGATTGAAATGAGAGTTTATAACAAATTAACCATGATTGGATATAGCACAGTATGCGTACTAGTATGCTAACTGTTGCAAGTTATTCAAAGTCCGGGAACCATGGTATGCATACCCGTATGCGTACTGGTTGGTTAATGAAAGTCCGGGAACTAGGTATGCGCACCCGTTCGCGTACTAGCGTAATTCCAAGTTCCGGAGTTCAACTGAGTTTGGTGGTATGCGTACCCGTTCGCGTACTGGCGAACCCAAACTTAGTCCGGCCACTTAGGTATGCGTACAAGTTTGCATACTTGAGTAGGTTATGTTCTAAAATCGGGTTGTTCATGAACTAATACATGTATATAATAAGGAATGCAATCTTTTGCAAACCGTGGCTATAATGTTCATGAATTGATTCGAGTGAATCAAAATTGATTTTGCTTCAATTGTGTATTGTATACTTCTATGAGAATATAAACAATTGAACAACTCTAGAACTAGTTTCACTTGAGTCATTTGAACTAGTTGTGGTTAAGATGAATAAGGTTGATATGAAAGGGTTCATATGGATAACTTCGGTTAACTATTGTTGAGCCAACAAGGTGTACACGTTTAGGTACAGTTACCCATATCTAAATGAAGTCACTTTTCATTTGTGTGTAACAAGCTATGTTCGATCTAACGGTTGAAAGATATTAGCTTGAGTCTAATCAGGTTTTCATCTAACAGTGAATATTGAATGCTTTGTTACCAAGGTAAAATTGATTACAAACCCTGATTTGAAGACTATATAAGGGAGAACTCTAGCAACTGGGAAATCTAATCCCCACACCTCCTGTGTGAAACTATTTGCGACTAGAGTCGATTCTCCTTTAACCTTAGGTTTTTTTCCAAAACCCTGTAGGTTAACGACTTGAAGACTTCATTGGGATTGTCAAGCCAGACCCAACTATTTTTTGTAGTTGCGTGATCTGTTCTTGCTGTTTTCTATCGTATTGAGTACTATCTTCTTTAAGATTAACTCGAGATTTAATCTCCGATAGGCAAGATAAAAAGTAGTCACAAACATCTTCGTCTCATCGTTTGTGATTCCACAATATCTTGTTTCGCTACCATACGATTAAGATTATTGTGAGGTGATTGATAATACTAGGTTGTTCTTCGGGAATATAAGTCTGGGACAAAACTCGTAGGTATTTCTGTGGGAGACAGATTTTTCTATTCCAATAGACTTTTATGTGCGAGACAGATTTGTTTATCAAGTCTTCGACTTTGGGTCGTAGCAACTCTTGGTTGTGGGTGAGATCAACTAAGGGAATCAAGTGCGTAGAATCCTGTTGAGGTTTAGAGACATAAGGAGCGCAACTGTACCTTGATCAGTGTGAGATTGATTAGGGCTCAACTACATTCCAGTCCGAAGTTCATTGGTAGTAGGTTAGTGTCTGTAGCGGCTTAATACAATGTGGTGTTCAAAGCTGGACTAGGTCACGGGGTTTTTCTGCATTTGCGGTTTTCTCGTTAACAAAATTTCTGGTGTCTGTGTTATTTCTTTTACGCATTATATCAATCAATTCTTGTTTATATAAAGGGGAATGATTATGCTGATGTGTCGCTACCAAAATCAATTTCGAGTTATCTGAAGATATAGAGTGCCATGTGGCAGCATTATCAGCAAGTAACTGTACAAAAAGGAGAGGATACGTCTTTTGGTCATCGACACATTATCAGCCAAACGACTGTTTGGAGAATAAATGAGAAGATAGGTTTCCCGTACACGATTTCAGGCTTTACCGCCACGACTCTTCACTTGCATAAATACTTATAGAAAACACACCACTCGATCAAAGTGTTACCATCCAACAAACCCCTTTTCTTGGAGATATTCTAAAAGTCGCATAAATCTTTTTCCATGGTGCAAGGATACAGGTCCTCCAGTACCATGGTGGTAGTTAGTTGGCTTCTGATGAGTTGATTTGTCAAATAAAGAGATGGAAATTGAAGAACGGTGGTTGAATTGATTCGTCAAATAAATTGATGGAAATTGAAGAAAAAGATGACACTTTCAAATTAGCCTTCATGCACCAGTTCTTTGGAAGCGATGATACTCTCAAACACGACCATTTAAGCCATCAACGAAGAGGTACAAGTTAAACGACTCTTCGCTTTGAAAACCCTACATTTATTCAGGATACAATTTCTCGATATCGTCGAGAAGAACTTTAATATTTAATGGCAACAGATTTAGGCAGAGAACAACAAATTTCATTGCAACTTCATGATCAAAGTTCTGAGAACCTATAGTGTGCGCTTATGCAATCAATCCTCTACGAGTTGTAACTTTTAATCCGTGCATACGATTAAGTATCTTATTCCCAATTCTTATTTTCCCCATCATCGGTAATAACCTTATATCCCCAGTTGTCTTATCTTTCTCTTATTTAGGGTTTAATTAACTACGGGGAGTTCCAAAAGATCGAGAATATCTCGAAACGTATGCTTTGCCTAAGTAGCATGTACTTTACGAAGGGGAAACCATGAAACCGGTAGTTTTCCTAAGCAATTAGGGTTGCATGTTGATGCCAGTTTCTGCGACCTATGTTGTTTCTGAGACATAGTACATTTTTGTTACTTTTCTTCCCCAGGCCTTTCTGGAGCAGTTTCGTAGAGTTGCCGACTTCTATTCGCACCATTTGGTTTTGATTCGTGCCTCATGTATTTGGGGTTATCATGTTCTTTACCAGAAACTATTGTTATGGTTTTAGACCTTTTATACGTATACATGTGTTAAATTTTTCCAAGCTTTTTCGAATTTTTGATTGCAGACTATTAATTTTTTTGTCAACATAATACTTCTAATTTTCGTAGATCGACTCTGCACCTTTGTGGTAAACTATTGAACTCTAAACGTCCACGTGGGAGATGGCATACTCACTTTCTATTGGTGATGTTGTTAAAGTTCAAAATGAAGAAAACTTCCGAATTGATATCCATTTGCAGGCTTCGAACTATGAGGATGGTATTGGTTATGTGGATATTGTGAACCAAAAGAGAAATAATTTGATGCTTAAAAGGTTTCCCTTAGAGTCACACTTGGTTCAGATGAAGACATTGAATTTATCAAGCTCGAAGCTGCAATAAATTGTGAAGACCAAAGACCAGCAGGTATATATGCTTATTTTTGCGGCCTTTATAATTTTGTTTGTTGAAGCAAACTATGTTCTTCTTTCGATTTGTATTTTTGTTTGTTTAAGGAAATTATGATTTTCGTGCAGAAACGTATACTCCATCGAACCATGTCCCCTGTGTATGTCAATGATTAAATTCATCAAAAAAGATTGCTGATTACAAAAGAACGTTCATCAAGTATGTACATGCGAGATTCAATTAGAGTCAGTAGTTAGGTGACATTTATCTGCATTTAAGAAACGGTATATCCAGAACCTCCTTAAGGCCAATATGGAATCTATATATGGACTATAAAAATGGGAATTAGAAGAGAAAGTTAAACGTATGGAAATGGTTACACCGGGCTTTTGGTAGGGTTTTTACAGTATCGGTTGTATTGGAGGAAGAGGTGTTGTTGATGTATGTTTACGAAGTGCAGTTTGAACAGCATTTGCAGGGGAAGGAATGAGGAAAGTTCTTATTGCAGTTGGTTGAGTGCATTCGAGAATGGGATGGGTGATGTTATGTTAACTAGAAAGGTGATGTGTTTGCTAGAGATTTTTAGATGAGTAAGTTAAGGTATGTTATATTGTCGGATTCACCTTCGCAAGAATTTGACAAGAGCTATGAAATTCTTTGCAAAGTTGATGATCTTGAAGCAAAATAAAAATTTGTCAGAATTCTGTTGAGCATGCACATCATGAAGTTTGGACTCGCGGAAGATCAAGTACCTGATAGAAACATTGAACAATTTTGTTCTTTTGTTTTTCTTTCCGATCCTTGGTACATGGCAAGTCCAAAGAATTAGAAAATATGCCCCTAATCTTAGAGCATCTCCAACAGCAGGTGTAAAAAATCCTACGTGGATTTTTTATTTAGTCCTTTTATTTATGGTATATTTATTAAATACCCCTAGTTTTGACACCCAACAAATATACCCTTATACAACAATAAATATACCCCTATAATTCAAAAACCTTATCCATATAAAAATAAATTACCATAACACCCTTATTCACATAATATATTTGTTTACTCCAAACTACAACAAAACAAATATACCACCACTTCACTGCAACCCCACCATTCCACCACCACTAGCACCACCAACATTCAACTACCACCTACCAACCTCCACCACCACTCCACCACCACCGGAACACCACCACCGCCACCACCACCATTGTCGCCACCATAACCGTCGGTACACCGCCGCCGCCGCAGCCACCGGTTGTGTTAACAACCAATGTTGATCCCTAAAAAAAAATCAAAAAATAAGGAAAAATAATATGGTATCAACAACAGAAGTTGATCCCCAAAATATAGTTCAACAACCGAAGTTGATCCCCGAAACAAAAAACGGAAAAAAATTCAAAAAATAAGAAAACAAGACACGGTGTCAACAACCGAAGTTGATCCCTAAGACAAATATCAGAAAATAAAATGGCGTCAACAACCGAAGTTGATACCCAAAATAAAAAATTCAGAAAATGTTCAAATTATTTATGGTATCAACAACCAAAGTTGATATGGAGTCAACAACCGAAGTTGATCCCAAAATATGGAGTCAACAACCGAAGTTGACCCCAAAATCTAGTGTCAACAACTAAAATCGATCCAAAAATTTGATGTACTGAAATCAATGAGTATGATTAATAAAGTTAAATTTAGAGTTCAATTTCACACTATTCAAGCAAATAGAATTACCGAATTAATAAAATGAATCAAGAGAGTATAACTAACATAAGTGGAAAATAATCCAACTAACAAAGTAGCAGCAACATAAAGAAAAAGCACCATATATACAACTATATCGAATATAATGCCAATGGATAACACGGTGACTGAAAAATGGAAATAATACTTACATACATCGAATTGAAGGATCATCTTCGAACAAATCCAGTGCATTCTCAAACAGCTGCACCACTGCATGTATTGTTCTCGCTGGAACAAAACTCAAAGCGAAGATCAATATGAATTTTAAATACATTCACTTTCAAATTCCAGGCCAATGTAAGCCACATAATAATACGAAATGGTGTTTACTGCTGCATAACATGCCAAACACACGGAATTTATCATCCAAATCAAAATGGAACAATTACACGACTTCCCCGTTTAGTTGAATTTTCTCTTTAACTTGTTTCGAATTACTAGATACATATCATGTGCCATTACTATTTACTAATACATATTCATGTCACATAAATATTAAATGAGGTGTTTGAATACATGAATGCAAATGAATTAAGTCATGAAGATATTATAATACCAAATGAAACAGCAAACCCACAGTTGGGCTTCAGGTAGATTGAGTCTATCATGCAAGTTACCATTCTTACAAGGAAATTTAACAGTCATGAAACAAATCTCATGAAATCTTACTTAACAAAATCTGATACATAAAAAACCCAAAAAAAAGTAAAATTAATTCAAAGCGATTAATGATAACATTCATAGAGAAATTGTGCTCATATTCTCTAGGTAAAAAGAGTCTGTCATGCCATTGACAATTCAGGACGAAGAATTATTATAATCATAGCACCAAATCAAATTTCGTTATGATCAAATCTTAATCAATTAGACATGAAAAAATATACCAAATAAGAAAGGCTCTATACACACATTATAAGGTCATTAAAAGATTTTTGGTCACTGAATATGGTAATTCAATAATCAACACTGATCGGGAGACGTTTAGTCATTCATCACTGCTCACTAATCTCTTAATTTCTTCTTGAAGATTAGCAACTCCATTTGTATCCATAGATCCATGAACAAAAACAAAGTAGCATACATCAACCAAACTTCAATTAAAAAATGCAAAAATTTATAATCGCAAGAGATAAAACTTATCTTTTTCTTCGATTTTGATGATTGAATATTCCTTATCGACGCAGAAACTCTTTACGAACTAATATTGTTATCACCAATTTTAGGTTCTTCAAGCAAAGTCCAGTTGAAATCCAAATGAATATGTTTCTGATACTCAGAGATCTCAGTTTTGGGAACTAGTTTCCGTATCATTCATCAATAGATTTAAGAGGTGGCGGTGGATTAATTTGGTGGAAGTATAGGAGGTGGTGGTCTAGAAAGTGGTGGCGGATTAAAGGTGGTGGTGGAGGCGACGATGAAGATGGTGGTGCTGGTTCGGAGAGGAGGATAGCGAGAAGAAAGGGAAGAAAAGAAAACGATTTGCAGTCGGCGGAGAATACCATTAGATCCAATACTGTATAGAGAGGGTAAGTTTGGAACTAAAGATTAAATGAATTTCCTTTTTTATTAGGTAGGGGTATAATTATAGTTGATAAGGGTAGTTGCGAAGGTCTACCAAATGTAAGGCTATTTATATAATTTCCACTTTTATTTATGGGGGTCTAAACATAGAGTAAATTAAGGACCTCATATCTAAAAAATCATCTCCAACAGTGAGAATTTTAACCCTTAAAATTAAAAGAAAATTAGTTAAAAACATGACGTGGAGGTGCAACCGGACGTGTAGATAACACTTTCTTGAACACCTTCATAATTAGTAATTGGTCCCTCCTAACTTGTAGGACCCTACTGTTGGAAATGGATTTATGCCAAACGGGGGTCTATAATCCTATGTGTCACTAAAAATAAATAGATCCACCCTCTCTTGGAGATGCTCTTATGATCCAAAAACGGGAAGCAACTATGTAAAACTAGCCCGTGCAAATGCACGGGCATGAAAGACCTTGTTTTCTATATAATTGAAATATCACAGGTTGTGCGTAGTTCAATCAATTAGATTATCCAACCTTTGGTTGTTGATATAAATTGATTGACACTTGAGCATTGGTCGTTGGTACCGTTCAAGTTGTTTCACATAATAATCAGGCTCGCGGATTTCTATCTGTTTAATTTGATGATTATATTGTGAAACAAAGATATAACTCTTAGATATATTTCTTAATTGATCTCGCTTTATTAGTTGGTGCTCTTGGAATTATATTGGAGTTAGTCCATACATATTGCTAAATGAAATATTGGGTGAGGTTGTTAGACCCCCGCTTTTTCAAATATGAATAATTGAAATGGATTCGTGTTGAGTTTATGAAAATGAACTTACAACCGAGGGTTATCCAGGAAGATAAAGAAGGCTGAGTTTTCGAAAATGAATTGATAATCAACGAGATTTTGACATTTTAAATTGAACACTCATCTGAAGATATATATTTCAAAATAAATGTGAGTCATGTTTTCATTATCCACCTGCCAATAAATATGAGAATGGAATTGTAGTGACGTTTGACTTTGTCAAACCGATAATCGTTGGTGCTCGAAATAACATAATTCGTATCACTAAACCGATTTTAGGTTTAAGTTTCGGATTTTAGGTCACGAAGCCGATTTTGAGTTACATGACATTTTTCAGTAACTATTAGGGCAAATGTTGGTTTCATTCATTCTTTCATTTTCGATGAGACAATAAACTGAGAGTAGAATTTTAGTGACATGTATTTGGCCAATCGACAGTCGTCGGTGCTCAAAATAACATAATTCGTATCACTAAACTGATTTTAGGTTTAAGTTTCATTTTTTTGGGTCACGAGGCTGATACAGGCGTATCCCTACTCCTTTAAGAAACTTAATAAACCTCAAGCTAAGTTGAGGGTAAATCTATATTTGGAAGGAATCATTATTTAGGCATAGTTTAGGGAGGAGTAATGATTTGAGAAGTATTCTTAGATTAGGATATAGATTTCTAAGAAGTTTGATTTTCCTTGTCGGCTAAGTACGACGAAAAACTATATATAGGGAGGTTTGGCTTATAGATAAAACACAAACCTAGAGAAAGCTTGTAGACAAACACCTATGTTATTGTAACAACAAGCTTAACAAAATAGTTTAAGGGTATCCACTGTTTAGAGAGATTGTGAGTGTAGCACAAAGAGAATTGTAATAGTTTTCTTTTTCATCATCTAGAGAATATAATTTCTTCGAGTCTGGATTTTGGTGTTTTTTATTTTCTAGTTATTCGTCTATTATTATTCTGAATTCCGCATCTATAATAATAGTCACCAAGGTAGAGATTATGCGTATTAAGTTGGTATTAAGAGCAAGGTTGGTTTCTTGTAGGGAAGATTCCCGTGATTTATGGTTTTTAGTAGATTTCTCTACAAAAATCTTGGTAAGGTACTCGAGAATCAAGAAGATGTTAGGAGAACAAGGGGACCAAGGACGAATTATTAAGTTATATGATGATCCTAATCATAGTGAACCACAAATTATGGAAGAAAAGGTGGCTACGCTGCAAAACAGACATGAAGTCGATTCAAACTACCCTTAAAAGAATTGACTGAATGTATTCGTTCTCATACACCCAAGTCCAAGACAAAGGAAAATACTACGTATTCATCTAGGGTTTCGGAAGATGAGGAAGAAGAAGAATAAGAGGACGAAAATAAAAAGAAGGTGAGTTTCTTAAACGTTCTACTTCAACTAAACTTCATGGTAAGAATCTGAAAATTGATTTTCATGTTGATATTCCATTTTACGATGGGAGTGTCGATGTAGAAAAATTGGATGATTGGATTGAACGTTTAGAGATGTATTTTTCTTTCTATGAATATGGTTCAAAGGAAAATATTGCTTTCGCGGCATTGAAGCTACATAAGCATGCTCTAACCTGGTGAAAATCTTATCAAAGACAAAACCTAGGTAAGGGAGTATTGTCGTGGAAAAGATTCAAGGAAATTGTAAGGAAGCAGTTTTATCCGGTTGTCTACCTTGTGGAAAGATGGTTCAAGTGGTACAACTTGAAACAGTCATACAACCAAATCGTACAAGAATATACTTCGGAATTTCAGAATCAAGCTATGATTTTGGATTTAGACTTAGAAGATTATGTTATCTATATGAAGTATATCTCCGGGCTCCACGAGTATATACGGAAGGAGTTGAAGATGTTTTCAGTTGATACTATTGCCGAAGCAAGTATAAAAGCTAATGCCATTGAAGGCAGGCCTAAGAAATCTGATTCAAAGGGAAATACTAAGGAAAAACCTGGAGGTAGCACTACGAAAGGAGGTGAAAGGAGCAAAGAAGAAGGAAAGTCTAGCGACAAGGAAGGTTTGACTTGTATACATTGCAAACAAACAGGCCATGTTATCGACAAGTGTTAGTTAAATAACCCCCATCTATAACCAAAAGGGTTGCAGAAGAAAGAAGCCAAGAAAGCAGCACTAGTCGCTCAAGCTCCAAAAGAAGTCTAAGGACTAACTGAACCCAATTCAAAGCTCTCTCTTATGGAAGGAGCAAAGGAAAGACCTTTAAAAGATGACCCTAGGGAACGACTCTTCACAGTGAAAATGCTTTAAGACATCAATAGTTGATGTTGTTATTGATCCGGGAAGTCAAAAGAAATTACTTTCAAATTCTTTGGTACAGAAGTTAGGATTGATGGGGAGAGTTTTGTGATTCGAGCTATAGATTCTCCTCTTGAGAACACTTGCATTACACTAATGCCAATTTCTTTGTTATTATTGATAGAATTAGGCAAAAGGTATGATACATCTCAGACACGCAAATTGAAGACCAGCACTAAAAAAAAAGAGATCTCATTATGCCAGAACCTTAAAAAAAATCCAATTGTAAGATTCTTGTTGATTGACTTAACATCAGCTAAAAAATAAAATCAATCGTTCTACCTTCTCAATAAAACTCATTTTTTCTTGTAAGCTGCAATTGTGATGGTAATGGTGATGAAGCACTCAAAACCAAGCAACCATATGTGTTCGTGTTCATATTTGATTTTGATACATACTGATTCCACCCTAGGAAGACCAATTCACACCTTGTTAATTGTGCTTTTGATCACAACCACTCAGGCTAAGCGGTTGGTGAATGCTAGTACAAAGCTTATTCTCCTTTTGATCCGTTCTGCTTGAGGAGAAGTCGAGTAGAGTTTTTTTTGTCAGCCTTGACTACACAACAAGAAGACGACCTATAAAGGTTGAAATTGAAATACAAGGATTTGTTTTCAGATGTCACGGGATTACCGCCAAAACAGAGTGTGGAGCATAAGATAATGTTGACAAGAGAAAGTTATATTCCTAATGCATGACTCTATTCTTTCGTCGTTGGCTTCGTGTTTTCGTTCTTTTCAATTTGATGAGACAAAATCCTGAAATTGAAAATTTTTCACTTTCTTTTGAATGATTCATCTAATGAAATACAAATAAAAAAACAAACGCAATATACGATAATTTGTAAGAATAAGCTACTACCATGGAATTGACACCAAATATATGTGAACTATGCACTTATCAGCAGTAGCTAGGGGTAATTGACTCTATTCAATAGCCATCCAACACTTGATTCTATCATGGTACAACATAAAATTTGCAGGTGATGAGTTTTTTTTCTCTTAAAAACATTTCAACCTAAATCTTTTAGAATTATTTGTACATTGTCCAACCGGTTCCTATGGAGTATGTCAAAAAATTCCATTTTCTATACCACATGGTCTGGCAAACCAGCCATGCCATTAAGGGGAAAGTGTATATAGACAAACATTCTATCGAGCGATATTCTGGATAGCGCCAACGATATAAAGTTTATTGCTGGCGTTGGAAATTCCAACGCTCGATAGAAAGTCGGTCGTTAACGACTATTCCCCCTACTTCATTCTTATGTATACGTACCCTTCTTCATCAAATTACTCACACCTATTTTAACATATATTTTATTCCATTTTCCTATTTTTTACCTATATTTTTAATTTACTTACTTTTAGTTTCGTAATCAATGTCGAATTCTAAAATATGTTTTCCCGCATGGTGTTACCTTGTTGTTGTGCACCTTCGATACAATCTTGGGTAAAATAAATATAATTACGACAAATACATTCATCTTCAACGAGAGTGAACTTTAAACCTCAAACTTTGGTACATTTTCCCTGAGATTGAGGTTGAATTGGGAAGTTGTATTACATAAAATTAGGAAATTATGAATTGTAGAGAAAGTGCGATTAGTGTATCTTGTTTTAGATATGAATTGTAGAGAAAGTGTGATTAGTGTATCTTGTTTTAGATTAGAAAAAAAGCGAGAGATCGAGAACTCTAGAGAGATTTAGAAATTCTGGTAGGAGTCGAAATGAATTCGAAGTTGAGTATTTATAGGGGGTAAATTTCCGACCGTTAGATGATGAATCATTGAGCGATGGTCCTAGCGCCGAACTACTAACGAGAAATATAAAGACCCCCAAATGATGGAGTCACTATGGCTCGGTAGAGTCTCTGTCACACAATATACCACTTAGCCAAATATATCCGCCACTAGCTTATAATGAGTGCAAAAATAACATAATATGCCATAGAGCTTTTTTTTTTAAAATTTTTTTTTTTGATAAACAAGGAACCTTTTTATTATTGAAAATTCGAGGTTACAATGAGTTTAAGATCGAAATTAAGAGAATATAAAGTAACAAGAACATACTGTAAAAGTACAATACCGAGAAATCCGACAAGAGAAAGAGAAGGATTATCGGAGTAAGACAAATACAAGTATGAATAAGATCCGATTAAATCAGAAGACGGAAGGGTTTTCTCGGAATTAACTTCCAACCATTTAGTTTGTTTTTCTTTTATAGAAAGATGTGCTCCCAGAGTAGGAGTGATTTGCTCAAGTCTCTTGTAACTGGCGATGAAGCTTCCATCGTCACAAAGACCACCTATGGAGATCCCGTCGCCGGATAAGTTGATGATGAAGGTTCCGATGAAGATTTTGTTGCTAGAGACAACCAAGATGAAGATGTCGTCATTGGAGAGCATGGAGAGCATCACTATTGATCTTAAAACCTAACCCAATAACCAAGAATCGCCATTAAGGCGAAGATAAACCTAAAAAAAAATAGATAAAACCACCATAATGGTGTAGATAAGTAGGAAACATAATAAAAAGTACACTAAATTACTAGCTAACTTAGAAAACAAGGAATAATGAAGAAATCTGCTCAAAATGGATTAGATCTGAGCAAAGAAGGGTTTTTCTAAATGGTTTTGTTGGAGAGAGAGGAGGAGAGAGAGAGGAGATCCAGTGCCATATACCCTAAAAGCCTGTTATTTTCGGGGAAACAAAATGCATTTATTTTCTAAATAACACGTTTTTTTGGGCGAAAACTTGTTCGCACCGTTAAAACGCGTTCACGGCGGTGGGTCATGACCCGTTTTCCAAACCTCGACAGACTCTGCAGAAATTACGGCAGACTCGGTAGTAACTACTCCCGATTAAAAATCGGGTATTAAATGTTGTAAAGGAGAAAGCACAACAACTCGCTTTCATTTTCCCCAAAGTGGTGCTAGTAAATTATTTTGTTACAGTCTTCATGTAAACCCATAATTAGTTAAAAAGGTAACAACCATGTGCGACTTGGACTCAGTCCAACTCACCCACAGACCCGTTCCAGTTCTTACCTAATATACCCTTCCCTAGTCGGTTAGTTATAGTAGTTGGGTTAGGTTCTTTTAGGTTATCTGTTCCACTTATAGTTAACTCCGACTCATGCTCTGATTTGAGTATCTTTGCTTCCCTAGCTTTATAGGTTTGATGGTTCAAGTAAGGTTGTCGTTATATGTGATATGTGAATTAGCGAACTTGGTAGATGCGCCAGATACTCTTTATCTTCTTTAAAACTTTGTACCTCTTTCTCTGTTTGCCTTTCTATTTGATATTTTTCTTCAAATGGTTGGGAATGTGAGTTCATGATTGATATCTTCCTAAGATTTTCTAGGTTGAAGCTTGAAAATGAATTTCAGTATGTGCTAAATCCCAAAGGATCCACTCCTACGGATGTATTGGGGATTGATTACAAAACTCTCAAAGTCGCACTCAATGATTTAACTGATGACATTAAGAAAAACTCTGTTACAAAGTTGGAGGAGCAGATTTCCTTGCAGCAACAGTGGACTGAAAATGGTATGAAACTTCAGACTAAAAGAATTCTCCTTGCAGAGCTTCAACCTAAGATTGATATGGTACGTGCTCTATGCCCATGGTGTGCCTTTTCATAATACTGCGTATTTCTCCGTTATACTCATTAAGCTGGTATATTGTTATCTGGATGAGCACTTGTCTCTGTAATTATTTATCTGTGGTGGTAAACGAATATCCGATTAGTACTGCTGATATGTTAAGTTATCATGACAGTGGGAATCTCGACTAAGCATGATGAAAAAGGAAACAGAAAAGTTCACGATGAAGTGTAATATGGAAGGTAAAATAATGATAGAAGATTTTGAAAGAGATACACGTCATGTAGAAATTATGGAAAAAGAAGCTGAAATTTACATTAAGGTATGTACTGACTACATTTTGACTTACGCCGAGGTAAAGATACAACAAAAACTATTTGCTAATCATCTTGAAAATTTTGTCAGCAGCTCTAAAACTTGAAGTTAGAAGAAACTATTAAACAACAAGAAGAAGAAATCTAGGTGTGTGCCCGTGAATTGCTCGCGCTGGTTGATTCTTCTTCAGAATACAAAGAGTCAATGGGGTCGATAATTTCAGAAATGAAGACAGTTCTGTCTGAAACCGCTGAAGCTATAGAAACCTCGTTCAGAGGTTCATTACCAGCTAACTTCGATACCTCCAGTGACTTAGCCAACCTACAATGACAAGGATATTGGCGTATCCTTGAGCTTTAGGCGTTAAGCCTAATTATTAGTAGTTTTTAGACTGATTGGATCAACTTTCAGCCGAGAGGGTGAAATTGTTTGTCTACTGTAAACATAGTGATCGATGTAAATGTTTACATGTAAATGTTTACATGTAATATATATATATATATATATATAAACTTATTTTGATACTACGTTGTGTTTGAAATTTGCAGGTCTAATTGCCCACGGATATCGAGTGGATTATAATGGTATTTAACTGGCATCACTAAATAAGTCAGGTTTCTTCCCTTATAGACTGTATAAATAAATCGGGTACCTTACCTTAAAGACTTCATAAATAACTCGGGTACCTTCTCTGATGGACCGCAGAAATAACTCAGGTAATCTTAATAATGGACTACATAAATAACACGGTACCTTTACTTTGGTAAACTAAATAAATCAGTATCTTGTTCTTTGGATCGCATAAATAAATTGGGTACCTAGAAAATGATTGATAGACCACGTAAATACCAGCATTGTCAAATCCATTTACAATGTTATTCAAAAAAATAAGAGTATCGGGGACAATTCAAGAGTTTAAATGCTATTCAAATGGACATTAGTTTCATTGTCAGCCTCTTGAGCCAAATCCAGGTTCTCTTCACTTGAAGCTTCCAGAATTCCAGTCGATGCAACCCAAGGCAAACACCATTACAAACAAGCATGAGACTTGTTGCTGCAACAAGCCCTAGCTATAATCCCTTGAAACTGCGGATGACCTCAACGACAATAGCATCCCTTTGCTCCTAATCGGCAAACCAGCCAAGTAAAACAATGGGTTGATCTTTGTTATTTTTTAAGTGGCAAGCCCAACCTCCCTGTCATCAACAAAAGTTAATTACCACCAACAGAGGAGTGGACGACCCTTGACAAATATAAAAATTCATGCACAAACTGAACGATATGTAAATGACAAGAACTTCTGACTATTGAATTATAAAGGCGAGATAGAAAGGATGATATGTCTACGGGATACTTGCGGTTAGAGTGGATAATGACAATAGAAAATATTGTTATGTGTGTGCTTAGAAAATGAGAGAGAGACTGCAGTTACAACTTTATATCTATTTTAAATTCATTAAGCAAAACCAGCAAGTAAGACAATGAAAATATCAACCTGATGGTCTTGTTTTGAGCTAAAAAGAGGGGGATATCACATGAATACATCAACTGAAATCTACAATAATAAAGCTATTTCAATTATATACGAGACGAGATTCAGTAAGCTCTGAGAAAGGAGTGCAAAACAATTAGTAAAGCAATGCACCTATAGTTGTAACCACTTCCTAAATATATATGCATGCATTTCCTGTATCAAATTATAGAGCACAAGTTCTATCTAAAGGTCAGGTTTGGTAAAATTTGTTAAATGTCGAAGAAATAAATCAACTGGCTTAAGATGTGACTAGAATAACTTATTAGTTTATCCAGTACCAATCAAGAACCAAACATGATTTACCATTTGACATTCGTGTAAAGAACTGAAGGACATCAACATTCAACTCCAAGGGTAAGAAATGATTTCATTTTCATTTCAACAACGTAACCATTTGGCATAATGCTAATATAATAAAGTGGATTATGCTTCGTCGGCTTACGTCTCTGATGCTGATGCAAGCCTTGGTTACTTCCCACATATTAAAGTCAGCTACCACTATGCATAAAACATAAACCCAACAAAAGAAGAAGGAACATCTCCAATGCACATTAAATAAATGACAAAAAAAAGTAGAAAAGATATATCTTTTTGCGGTGTTAAGATTAGCAGAGTCCATAGCTTGCCGTATTTGAGAGATGTTGTTCAAAATACTCGCACTTTCTGCCACATAGCCTATTGGACGTAACGGTTGGGATAGACCACCAACTATAGGTTTAAATTCCCGAACATTGTCATTGTTTGTAATCATATCTTGTGAAGTGGACAAAGGTGGAGAAGATTGCAAGCTTGTGATTCCCTTATAAGGACCATGAGATACAGATGGAGGATGGGGAAAATTTGAAGAAGGTGTGGTGTTTGGCTCCTGAAAATAAATTTGAATTAATGAGCTCACTTATAAGAATATACATAATGAGTTGTAACTTTTAGATCAGCAAATTTTTCAGCCACAATTAAAGTAAATAAAATGAAATGGAGGGTTTCAGTGTATACCATTTTTACTATTGCCGTCGACGTACTTCCAACAGGAATTGATTGACGACTCATGATTGACTCAATCACTGGAAGAGAAGAAACATCATTGTAAAAGAAATTGTAAAAGAAAAGGTGTGCAACAATGAAATCAACACACTTATTTCTAGCAAAAGAAACTGAATTCAATTCCCTAAACACAGAAAATGTCACAATCCTAATATCAATCATCTACAAACAAGATGTAAAAGGAACCTGACCATCAATTATCTAAGTTCAATTAACAAAACAAATTGACTCAGAAGGGTAATGCATGATTTGGACCAAAACGATGAGTAAAATCCATAAACACAAGCAAAATAAAAATCAAATTCACCAAACCTGGATGGACTGAAGTAGGAAGAGGCCCTGAAATGGAGGGAACTAAAGATGTCTCCATCTTAATCTTCAGAGGGATTTGATTTGCGACTGTGTTTGTTATTCCAGTGAGCAACTCTCATGTTCAAACTCCTAACCAACAGCGACATAGTTTTCCAACCATGGGTTTAGTCAGCTGCTCACAGCTTCAACTTTTAGACAGAAAATGAGGACTTATTGTGTCCATAAACTTCTGTTCCAACTTGATAATTTTGATATTTAACTATTAAAATTGTAATGCAAGGCTCTATCTTCAATAGGATTTGTTGACAACAATTCCATAACTATAATCACCAAGCTATCTGCAAGAGATCTACAAAGTATGAAATGCTTAAAAGATGTTTAGGTATTGTTAATATACATTTAACAACTGCCACTATCATTATTTCTCCCCTCTTTCCCATTTAGAAAGCCAACTTCTAATAACCATGCTTACTTTCCCTAATATTTCTCCCCCCCTTTCCCCTTTCAGAAAGCCAACTCTGCACTTGCTTGTAGAACATAAAAATAATCCATTTTCATTTCACCAACTTCAAAATTTTAGGTTGCTGACCGGCATGATAAAAATTATTACATCGGGTAAGCAGAAGAAACCCATAGAAGCACATACGATAGAAGAGATGTAGTCGTTTCCAAACTCCATAGGCCACGAAGAACTGGAGGAATCACAAATACCATTAAAAAGGTCCTCAGCAGCCATGAAACAGCAAATTCCCCAGCTCTGAACTAAAAAAAAAACAACCAACATTATTCTCCACATATATAACAAAGCAATAACAAAATGTAGAATTTATAATGAATATAGTTACTCTCCAAATTACAGCAAGAGTTAGTAAGCACCCGTATAACAAAATGCAGAATTCACTCAATTTTTTTATACTACCGACTGGATTGGGTACTTAGTTTAATTTATACGACCCTTAAAGCCAATTAACCATCATAATTTATAGTACTGTGAAAAACAAGGTACCCATTAAAATTTATACAACCGTGTTGGCGAAGTACTCTATTTATTTTATAGGACCGTTTGAAAGAAAATATGCACCATTTTGCTTATAAAAGTGAAGCAGTTAGTAAGTACCCATATAACAAAATGAATAGTTATATTGTCTCCATCACACTCCTAGATTTCCAAACTCTGAAGGAATCCCTTCATTTAAACGGTTCTTGCTTAAATTTCTATCACGAAAAACCAAAGTGTAAAGAGGAAGGATAAATGGAGCAATACAAATGTAACTTGAAGAAACTTAAGCTATGAGCATGAAAACTAACAGTGTAAGGAGATGTTCCAAGTCATCAATCGAAGAAGGTGTAGGACCAGATATCTTGTTGTTCAAAAGGTCCCCGGAGAAACACAAATGTTATAAACCTGAAGATAAAATAATAGCACTATGGCACAACCTAATTTTTGAAAAAAGGTTTGCACTTACAGGGTATCCAAATTACAGATTCAAGATAGCTCAATAAGTATTAGACCTTTATAACTATTTGATGAAAGATTCCTGCGCCGGTCGATAAACATTGTAATCAGTTCAAGATTACTAAGGCTTTCTAAAGAGTGTACTTACCAAATTTTAGAGTTGCTGAAGGGTTTACAGCTATATAAAATTTTACTGTTAATTTACTCAACTACCAAGTATAACAAGTCAATCGAGAAATAAATATGAAAGTCATTCAATTGAATATTGAAAAGATTAGCAAATGGGCGAAACAGATGTGAATCATATACTACCTGCATACATAAATAAGGTTTGACATTCTCGAAATCATATGAAGCCGAATATCGATATGCTTCCCACCACCAAGTGTACTGTTGGAATATCTGGTACATTTCTTGTGTAACCTCTAGTAAACATAAAACATTAAGCGAATGTAGTTGAATGATCACCAACTGCTTACATCCTCTCATGCGATCTAAGTCCCCAAAACAGACATTATAACTCAACATTTTCATCAACTTAAAAACTTTCAGGTAATTTAATCAGCTCAAACATCAAACCTAAACCCCAAATCTCAACCAAGATAATCCCACGAGAAAAAAATTTAAACAAAACCCAGAATTACAAACAAACCCAATAAAATTAACTTTATCATGGAGAGAAAAGGAAAACAAACCAACCCAATAAATCTTCCTCTTCTCCAAATGATCTTGTTCCCCGAATTTCATAGCTCTTTAGGCGAATTTCGTTCAACGAAGTACAGAATTTCCAAGACCTTTTTAGCTCCATCAGTGGAAGACACATTTGCCGAGTTGGGTTTTAGTTCATACCATCAAATTTGGAAGAAACCCGTGCCAATAACATAGATTTGGAGAAAGCAGAGATTATAGGGCAATTTAACAGAAAGGGAGAAATCAATGTTCTTGTTTTCCTGTTACTGTCAAACCCATGATTACCTAACCTTACCAGAGAACTATACCTGACCAACTAGGAAGGGTATATTTGGTAGGAACCGGAACTGTTAACTCAGCGGGTCAACTGAGTCTTGACTCGCACATTGTTGTTTGCTTGTTGACGAGTTCAACTATCCCTGCACCTTTCCGCATGAACCGTTTTTTGGGACTACTCAAAAAATGGGGGGGGGGCTACTCTCAAGTTTTTGGGGTGGTTATTGGTAGTAATTTCCAATCACCCCTTATCTGATTTTTTTAAAATACCTACTTTACCCTTAATGATAAACTTAGTTAGTGTGATGATTAATTAGTGTTAGTATTATGATTAGTAACTGATTAGCGAGTTATATTAGTGGGATTGTTTTGTTATAACATTATTATTGAGAGATAAGAAGAAGAAGAAGGAAATAGGAAGAAGAAGATGGGTGAACCCAAAAATTTTTTTTTTGAGTTTAGTAATTATGATTTGGGTGATTCATGTGATGATACCTCATCCTCAGAATCAGAACCCCCTTCACCTCATAGTGTATTTGTCAATACTTCTAATGATCCGGAAATGAGTTATTTGTTAGATGATGAAAGATTTTTGCCCCAAACTCAAGCTAACCAAACAAATGATGGATTTTATCATCCACAACCTGAAGATGAAGCTATGGGTACTCAGGTATGCCTCATATTTAGTTAATCTAGCTTGAATTGTGCAAAAATTTGGCCAAACTCAAAATTTCTGGAAAAAATTCGGTTAGGTCAACCTAGTTCGGTTACCAAATTTAGCTTGCGAGGTAACCGAACCGTTCTTAATGTGTAGTTCGGTTACTAAATTTAGCAGACGCAGGTAACCGAACTACATGTTAATGGTGGTTTTTTAGAGTTCGGTTATGTTTTTCCAGAACATGTAACCAAACTATTTTTATAGAGTTTACAGTGCATTGTTCGGTTGAGTCGATATCGACAATTTTGTTACCGAACTTTATGTTCGGTAATGTCGCAGAAAATATAAATGCAGCATTTCTAACCGAACCTTCGAGTTCGGTTTAGTCGAGTTTTTCAGTTTCATTGCCGAAATTATAAATAGAAAATCTAAAGATCGAGTTCGGTAAGGCCCCAATTTATTTCTGGAAACTACATAAACGAACTTTGTGTTCGGTAGGGTCGATAAAAAATTTACATTACCGAACTTGTAAGAATTTTTTTTACGGTATTGACGTTGTGCTATTACTTGTAGGTTCCATGTGATCCAATAGAACCAATGGAAAACCAACCTTCCCCAGTTGGTATTTTGTACGATGACACATCCCATCACTACATGAATGACTTGGTATTCAAAAATCCGGAAGATGCAAAGAGTTGGGCTAGACAACATGCACAAAAATACATGTGCGTATTAGTATTGAATGAGAGAGAAAACAAAACTCACTTTGAAATGGTTTGTGAGAGAAGCGGTGATCCCGATAAAAGCCACAAGAGGAAGGGTTATGTTTATAAGGGAAAGACAAATAGGAAGAACAAAACTTTCTCAAAGAAGATTAATTGCCCATTCAAGCTTGCATTTAATTACAACGAAGATAAGGGTGGATGGGTTCTCTATAGGGTTATGCAAGGTTGTCATAATCATCCTTGTCCGGAGCATCTTGAAGGACATTTCATGGCGGCAAAGCTAACTCCTAAAGAGATGCACAAGGTAGCTAAAATGAGGACAATGGGTATTTCACCGGTTCAAATGCTCCAAATACTAAAGGAGGATAACAATGATAACCACTCATCTTTGTCCACAATTTACAATGCAATTGAGATAATTAGAAGGAAGGAATGGAGAGATAGACAAGTAATGCAACAATTATTTTTTTTTGGCCCAAGAGAAAAACTAGGCAGTTCAAAAGGATGTGGATTCAAAAGGAGAGATAACAAAACTTTTTATTGCGCATCCGACGAGTGTTCAATTGGCTCAATGCTTTCATGAAGTTCTAATAATGGATTGCACTTATAAGGTATATCATAAATCTCCTCAACAAGTACGAGATGCCATTGTTGAATATTGTTGGGCGTACTTCGACATATTTATGAAGTCATCACTGTTTACCGTGGTGTTTTGTTTCTTCGATAATATGAGGGAAAACTAATTTATTGAATTAAAACCCATATTTGGATGAGCAAGAACCTAGTTACATTTGGGCACTAAACCAAGTTAAGGCAATCTCCGAGGTGATGATATTCCAGGGGTTATAGTGACGGATAATGATGTTGCACTGATGAATGCAATAGAGGAAGTGTTCCCACAAGCACATAATATGCTTTGTACGTTCCATATATGGTGTAATTTGATAAATAGGTGCAAGCCAATAATTTGTCCACCCAAGAAAAAGGGATATCATCACCTCGGAAGATTGCCTTACCGTGGCGTTTTGTTTCTTAAGGGATGAGCAAGAACCTAGTTACATTTGGGCACTAAACCAAGTTAAGGCAATCTTCCGAGGTGATGATATTCCCGGGGTTATAGTGACGGATAATGATGTTGCACTGATGAATGCAATAGAGGAAGTGTTCCCACAAGCACATAATATGCTTTGTACGTTCCATATATGGTGTAATTTGATAAATAGGTGCAAGCCAATAATTTGTCCACCCAAGAAAAAATGAAGAGATTAAGATGCTACCAATGAAACATGAAAGCGGATGAAGTTGAAAAACAATACGAAGCAAATTACGCTAAATGGGTTGCTTTCAACGGTGAATGGGAATCATTGTGTTGGTCTCTTACCGAGGAAGAGTATCATCTAAATCTTGCGGAGTTTATCGCCCATTGGGATACTCCCGATTACCCCGGTGTTGTGTCGTATTTTGTTCGCCAATGGTTGGAACCATACAAAGAGAGGTTTGTTAATGCTTATACTAACCAATATAAACACCTGGGAAATCAAGCGACAAGTTTAGTAGAGTCGGCTCACCATCGGTTGAAGAAGAATCTCTTTGGATGTGTTGATAATTTCGTAACCGTGTGGAATGCTATGGAAAATTACTTCAAGCGCGACATTGATAGAATTAAAGAGAAGTTCCAAAAAAGCCGTATATTCAAAATGAACGGAAAATATGCCGACAACCCATTGTTAAAGGAATCCATTACAACGTATCTCGGCAATGTATGAAGTAGTTGATTATAGATTTCGAGTTGATTGAGAAGTGGGAAACCAAGCCGGATGATGTGTGTGTATGTAACATGAAGAAGTATATGGTACTACTTTGTCGCCATATGATAATCAACTACGAGCATGGCGTAATCCCTTTAAGCGAAATTGATCCATTTTGGAAGCATCTAAGTTTCATCCCTCCTCCAAAGGTAGAAGAAGCCGGGGAAGAGTTTGGTGACAACGAAATGGGTAGAACCGTACTAGAGATGTATCGTGGCATGAAAAAGCTCCAAAAACAAATCTTTTGGGATGACATGAGGAAAATCATATATCCACAAACTTCAGAGAATGTTTATGAACCGTCAAAAGGCAAAAGCAAAGGTAGACCAAGCAAAAAAGAAACTAAAAAGAAACTAAGAGAATATGCAAAGGTGTTACGTAAGAAGAAAAGTGAGCAAACCACAAATACTAGAGATCCTTGTGGCCATGAGTATACCCAGGCAATGTACTTGGAGAAGACCAAGAAATGGGGTAGGAGTATTGAGGAGAAAGGCGAAACAAGTGAGAGAGATTTGAAGAAAAAAGGTCTGATGTATCCATCTCAACCAAGCCAAACATCTTCCGTCGACGTGAATCTTAAGTCTCCAATGTGCCCCATCAAACCATCTTCCCTAGACGTGAAGGTTGAGGCTCCAAATAAAGACTATTTGAATGAGCTACCTCTATACATTAGAGAATACGTTATTTCCACCGACGACGTTCCTCCGGATGGTAATTGTGGTTTTAATGTTGTGAATCAACAACTTGGGCCTTTCATCGAAGGTGCGAAGCAAAATAATGGGTGTGCAATCATCACTCATATAAGGCAAAGGTTGTTGTCCAAACTAAAGGAGAATCCGGCCTTTTACAAGACAATGTTGTGCGATGGGGAAGGTAGTCTCAATGAGCAATTTGTTAGGTATCAACGTCGTCTTCATGGGGGTCATCCGATGACATCGGATTATTGGATGAGCATGCCTATATGTGGACACTTAATCGCCGAGGCATTCAATTGTGTGGTTCATTATTTCACAAAATATGTAGTTTCACCTTCACCCCGAAAACAACCGTATGTGTCGAGCAAATCAAACGAAGGAGATGTGTGATGGCATTGATTAACAACAACCTCTTTATAGGCCTCCGGTTAAAACCCGATTGTCCATTGCCTCCAATATGTGGAACCTCTTATTGGCCTGCATTTAATCCGGATAGAATGTTGGGTTGGTGTATCATGTATGAGCCTAACATGAAGATGTGGAATGCTTTGAAGAACTCGGAAAAAATTGTACATGAAGGTCAAATTTCACTTGACGATGATTAAATGACACATGTAATGTAACTAAGTATGCTTATCAATGGAATACTATGTTTTTGAAGAGTGGTATTAATTATTGAGTAAATGTTAGTATTTTATGGATTTTCCAGATACTAGTTCGGTTAGGAAATATTTTTATCGAGATTACCGAAACACTGTTCGGTTAGCTGCCCAAATATTCCAGGTAATCGCACAAAGTGTTCGGTTAGGTTGATGAATAATACCAGGTTACCGAACTGTATTTCAAAAGTCTAAAATATTAACTGCTGAATTTGACATTGAAGTTCGGTAAGGAAAAGAAATTACAGGACAATACCGAATCAGATGAGAGGAAGTTCGGTTAGGAAATAACATTACAGGACCATACCGAACTAATACAGGACTTTAGAAAATAAAATTACATAACATCTAATATCCGAAACGCGTTATGAAAAAGCCTTTAAGGAGGCGGAAATGATATTCATATTTGAAATCCTTTCTCTTCCATCTTCGCCATTCGTTTTTTGATGTTAAAATGATTTCGTCGAATCCTTCACCCCTAAGTCGATACAGCCTTATAATTAAAGCCATAAATTCCACAACCATATCTCTAATCTTTCCAAATCGAATGAACAAAGCTATATGATCACGGTTATATGGGTTTATTGTGTCGGAGCAGAATTTCTCATGAATTTTCCCCCAATAACTTTGACTCATAATACCATTCATTCTTCGTTCTTCACCCCTCTTTGGATAGTATAATATGTAGTTTCTGCAAAGAGAAAGATCTTCATTTAGAGTAAATTTAGGACTAGTAGCTGCCATTTTTTGAAAATTTTGTAACAAAAATGTTAACTATGAGACACATATATATACCACTTAGGTGTATAACGGCTAGAAATTTAGCCGTTACTTGTTATTATATTCTAATTTCAAAATTATGTATTATATTTGTGTCAGATAAAGTAGATTGAAATTTCAAAATTACAAGTTCGGTTAGGAATTAAAAACTTGCGACCAAACCGAACCACGTGTTCGGTTACATGTCAAATAATGTCTTCACCGAACTTTTTTGTGAAGGCTCACACTCAAACTGAGCATATATACGATTCCAAAAATACTCCAAAACAAACCTAAGAGTTGGTTTATGTGATTTCTGCATCAAGAGAATGAGTTTTCCAACATGTGCAATAGGAAAAATTTGAGTCTCCAGAGAAGATTTCGGTTACCTAATATATTATCATCTGCTTACCGAACAACCAGTTCGGTTGGGTGATAAATACATGTCTTCACTGAACTTTTTTGTGAAGGCTCACACTCAAACTGAGCATATATATGATTCCAAAAACACTCCAAAACAAACCTAAGAGTTGGTTTATGTGATTTCTGCATCAAGAGAATGAGTTTTCCAACATGTGCAATAGCAAAAATTTGAGTCTCCAGAGAAGATTCGGTTACCTAACATATTATGTTTTGCTAACCGAACTAATATCTTATGGATGAAGGCTAACTGCTTCAGCCTACAGAGTAGTTCGGTAACCAGTGAAAATGTTGCGAGGTAACCGAATTATAACTTCGGTTACCTGGTAAAATGTTGCGAGGTTACCGAACTATGACTTGGGTGACCAGGAATTTGTCACAGGTTACCGAACTACTAGTTCGGTTACAAGTTTAAAAATCGCAGGTCACCGAAAACCATACTGTATTTCAACATTTCAGTCTTATAACATCGAAAACAAAAATCCAATAAAAATTGAAAACACAAACAAGGTTCTAAAACAAATATAAAAGTGTTATACATACCAAACTACGAAATCCTTAAGTAATTGTTTAAAACACACAAACATACCAAATTAAACCATACGAAATCCATAACTAAGATGTCTTTTGAAACTAAAATCATACGAAATCACTAACGACCATTTTTACGACCCCTTTTACCACCTCCTTGTTTACTACGAGTTTTAGGTGGAACTTCCTCATCACTTGTGGTATCATCTCCTTGACCAGTTTCCTCCACAGCGTGACTTGAAACTTCTCCTCGACCCCTTTTACCACCACCTTGTTTAGCACGAGTTTTAGGTCGAACTTCCTCATCACTTGGGGTATCATCTCCTCGACCGGTTCCCTCCAAAGCGCGACTTGAACCTTGGCCTTGTTGTCGACCCTTCTTACCACCTCCTTGTTTACCACGAGTTTTAGGTCGAACGTCCTCATCACTTGGGGTTTCATCTCCTCCACCGGTTTTGTCCACAGCGCAAATTGAACCTTCTCCTGGTTGTCGACCCCTCTTCAGTTGCTTAGACCTACTTGGCTCCACCATTCTTTTAGTTATAAGACCCTCCCACTGCTTGTAGTAGGTGGTTTGTTCCTTAGTCTCCATCGGCTCTCCACTTTTGATTTTAGCCATCCATTTTTTCAATAATTTCGAACCCTTCAACACCAAATTCCAATTTTAAGCACAAGTAAATATTTTTTCAATAGTTTGAAATAACCGAAAAGTATAAGAGAAAGAAATTTTCTTACCACATTATCCCATAACCTTTTTGCTTCTTCTCCACAAATAGGCATCCCCTTCTGAGCTCTCTTAGCCTCCCTCTCATTTGCCTTTGCCTTTGCCGCATCATCCTTAGCTTGTTGTTCTTTATTTATCACAAAAGGATGACTAATTTCTTCATAAAACTCCTTATAATCTTCCTCACATGCATTTACATCTTCCCCACAAGGTACACAATCAACTTCTGGTATGTGGTAGTTAGTAAGTGCATTCCAATGTGCTACCGCAGGAGTTGGTTGATGTTTTGGCTCAAAATACTTCTCGGTGTTCTTTGTTCCTTGAACCAGCAAATTGAAATTTTCATTCTCCACGTCGGGATCCATTTGGACGCAACAAAGTTGTCTTAGTATTCTCCTTGGATTATATATTGCGTAGCCGTTAGGATGCCAAATTGGTCCATAGTAAGGCGAGACAACAGAGCAACCATTCAAGTCTTCTTCATCTACAGAGACATCATCGGGTACGGCGTATGCGTGAAAAACCACATCGTTCACCGTAAGTGCATCCAATCTCTCCCTCAACGAAGTCAACTGCTCTTCTTTAGACTTATTTTGTGCATCCAAAAACAACCATTTTCCTGCTGTAGGTTGGCCATAGGGATAAGGGTCTTTTTCCCTAGCCAATCCCAATTTAGGGAAGTGGTCGTAAATCCAAACCTATGCGAAAATGCGAAAATATCCACGTAAATGAATATTGAATTGGAAGCAGAAAAATTTAGCGAATAATTTGCTAATTAACAATGTAGAAAAACTCACCTGAACAAGAGTTAAGTAACCTCCAATTTGATTACACTTAATCCTCGACCCTTTGCTCATCTCTTCTAAAACAAAAGCAAGCACACCAGTGGCCCAAGAGTAATTGTTCATCTCATCAAGATTCTCCAAAATCTGTAGATAATGTGCATCCACCCTATTTCCAGAAGTGTCGGGAAAAATGACAGTTCCTAGCATATATAACCAATAAGCGGTGACATGATGCCTAAGGGTCTCCCTGTCCATCACCAACTTTCCTTTCTCCACCTTCTTTTTTGTCTCTCCAAATGCTGCCTTCAACTTTACCAACTTGAATTTCTTGACCTTCTTCTTCAATGATCCATCTGCCTCTCTTGGATTATACTCATCTCCACGTTTAGGGGACCTCACAACACGTCTAAATTCACATTGAGACTTTCTTGCATCCCATCCCAGACATTTTAGAGCCAAATCTTCAAGAGCTTCATAACTCATTGAGGGGTTGTAGCCTTCTCGAAGACATTTACCTTCCACTGGTAAGCCGGTGATATTATGGCAATCAGGAGTAATTCCCATCTCGCCGAATGGAAGATGCATAATATATATCTCGGGATAATGCCTCTCGAGAAATACGGATACGACAACAGTGTCAAATTCCACATGTGCTAACTCAATATCTCTCCATAACATACATTCTTTAACCTTGGCTACAAACTCGTCACACTCCAAAGAAAGATCCCATGTGGACGCCTTTTGACGTTTAATAAGACGAACATCATCGTTATGATCCTACGAAAAGAACATAACACTATTAATACTTGACGAAACACTATTAATACGAAAAGAACGTAACACTATGAACTTAAAGAATACCTTTGTCGCATAGATCTTCGCAGCCCATAATTGTTTGTAGCCAAACAATGTTGCCCCTCCATCATTTGGAGTACCATAAGTTGGGTCCACTGGTGACAAACACAAATCAGCATGGGAAATGTGTGATTATCTTTAGCTAGGCGGCTTCGGCTTCTTTTTCTCTTTAGCAGGAACAATTTCTTGCTCTTCTTCATCGTCATCCTCTCCCTCTTATCCATCCTCTCCCTCTTCTCCATCCTCTTCCTCTTCTTCTTCATCATCATCCTCTCCCTCTTCTCCATCCTCTTCCTCCTCTTCATCGTCTCCCTCCTCTTCCTCCTCTTGTCCTTCTCCTTCTTTGTCGGGTTCTAGTTCTTATTCTTCTACATTTTCAACATGTTGTTGTTCAACCTCTTCATTTCCTTGGTCTTCTTCATCATCATTCTCTTCTTCAATAACATTATCAATTGTATTCTCCACCACCTCTTCATTGACATCTTGGATTACGTCATGAACATTCTCTTGGTTGACTTCCGATAACGAGACCCCTCCATGTTTAACATTTGTGGCACCACGTTTTCGGAAATCTAAATGTTTTGCTCCACGAGGGGTGAGAGTTTTCAAATCCTCATCTAGTTGTAGTTTCAATCTTTTTCCTTTGTTCCTAATGAACAAAAACCAAAGTATTAGCTAAACATAAGAGAATATTGTGTTATCAAATCAAATAGAACTAAAGAATAAAGTAAACACAACACTTGAAGTTAACAGACACTATAGTTCGGTTACCAAAAAAAATTGCGAGGTAATCGAACTATATATTTTAAAAGTTCGGTTAGCCATAAAATTATCGACAAAACCGAACTCATTCATGACTTTTGAAAAATTTAGTTCGGTTACGAGAGGTTTTTTTGAGAGCACACCGAACTAAATATTTCAAAAGTTCGGTTAGCAAAAGAAATTATCGACAAAACCGAACTCATTCTTTCAAAGGAAAAATTGAGTTCGGTTACAAGGGATTTTTTTTTGCGAGCAGACCGAACATAGTTCGGTCACCAGATATTAGTCTATTTTTTGCGAGCACACCGAACTGTTCTTATTTTTGGAAGTTCGGTTAGCAATTCTAAGGTTACACAAAAAATTCTCCTAGCCGAAATATCTACTGTAACTACCATTTTCAATGGGTTTTGATGATTTTTAATCGATTTCTTCAACAAATAACGAATTAAAAAGATTGGGTATGAAGGAAATTACCCGCGGATTTGCATTTCACTTGAATCGGACTTCTTGGTTGCTGTTGGATGATTGATTTTGCCTTTGAACGATGGTTCAAGTTCTTTTTGAATTAACAATTGTTTTGGGAGATTCACTATATGTGGGAGTCCCGGACTCAATCCTGGAAGTCTGGGTGTTTGCTTGGCACGCATTGCTTATAAAGATTGATTAATCAACAATGAATTTTTTTCGAATCGACGATTAACGTCGATGTCTATGAAGAAGAAGAAGAAGAAGAACAGGAAAAGATGAAGAAGAAGAAGAAGATGAAGAAGAAGAAGAAAAGAATAGAATCAGTTTTGAAACTGATTTTTTTCTTTTAATTTAGGTTTTAATTAGGTTTTAATTAGTGGGTTGGATTAGTGGGTAGTGGGTTAGATTAGTGGGTTATTAGGGTTAGTTATAACCTTAATTAGAATAAAAATGATTAGTCTTCCCTAATCTTTTAGGACACCCCTTATAATGTAGGGTGGACATTTCTATCACAAAGTAGTCCCCCACCTTTTTTGAGTAGTCCCCAAAAAATAGTTCTTCCGCATAATAACGAATATTCATGAGGTCTGCTCTAATTGGGTCGACCGACCGGAGGCTCGAAGAGCCTGTAGGGAGGGAGTCCCTTTTATGGCCACTTTTTTTGTTAAATGGACCCTAACAATTTGATAAAAAAATTAAAAAAAATTATGTGTGCAATTTCAATATAGTCCGTTGGATCACTAACTTAAAAACAAGGAATTGACGCAAGCCGTTCATCTGATAAGGGAATTCGATGTGTAAATTCGATGTTGTTCATTGGATTGAAACACGTATTTGATGTGGGCCGTTCATCTATAAAGGATTTCGGTACATTATATAAGATATTATGAGGATTTATACTAAATTAATTAAATTTATAAGGACCTAAAGTTAAAAAATATATATGACAAAATTCACACAGAAACTTACATTTCTCTCGATTCTTCTTCGAATTAGGTTTACATTGTTGCTGTTGGTGACTTGGGAAGATTTGTTACGAGTTTGCATATAGGATTTGAGAATCTGGTGCTATGAGAGATCGAAGAAGAAAGAAGAGCAGATGAAGATGTTTCTGAATCTCTGTTCACAAAGTTACTCAATCATCGGCGAATTGATGTTTGAGATAACAGTGTCAGATTGGGGGTTTTAATTTTTCTTCTCCAGGTAAACTAATTGAACTATTAATTTCAGTTCTTTGTCGGGGAATAACATGTTTAGATCATTCCTTTCAGTTTGGGTTTTATTAGATTCAGTCCAAATGGGATCACTTATACCTCTTAGAATTTTGATTTTGCAATCAACTTGATTCACAAGAAGAAAACTGCAGTTTGGTATTAATACGTAGGATAGGTTCTTATTTGGGATTCCTTTTGTTTGTAATTAGTGTGAATTCAAACGAAAAAAATAATCTGAAAGCTCCATTGTTACTAGTGATAGATATGGCACTCTCAGTTCTACATTACTTTGGAATTCTTTATTTTTTTACTTAAGACAACTTTGCAGGTTTCAATTTTGATTGTTGTACTTTAAGGTAATCAAATGATCTGAGTCTCTGAGTCTGATTTTAGATTTGAATTTTTACTGGAAATAGTTGAGTAGATCCAGGGAACAATTTCTGAAAGTGTAATTTGTTATATGCAGTCTAATTATATTTCTGATTTATTTGCTTGTGCAAGTGCTCATATATCATAGCATCTACATATATTTGTTACTTTACTAAATGAGATCTTATTGCAGGTGAATGTCATTTTGATGTCACTGGAAGCGGTTTTTCATTTTCTTCGGTCGGCCCTCCCCACCGTGGCAGCGGTGTTCTAGTTAGTTGCACTCTTTTCGCAGAGAAAGAGAGAAATAGGAATTTCTTCGATCTGAAGTAGAAGAAGAAGAAAAAGTTATTCAGTAGAGAGAGAAACTAGTGTGTGAGAGATAGAGCAATGGCTAGTTTCAGTCCAAAGAGAGCAATGGCAGAGTTAAGACATTCATCAAGTTCATTAGGTAGTAGAGCTTCATCATCACCATTAAAAAGAGAAGGAGGAGACCCAGATATAACACCATTAATATCACCTGATAATCAATCTCCTCACGATGATGATGATAATAGACATTCTATTAGAGATTACAGTAGTAGACCTTTTTGGATGCCTAATTATTTCTTATGTCCTGATGAAACTAGGGTTTCTTCAACTTCTCTGTATAACTCTAAGATCTCACTTTCTCTTCTCTTATTTGTATTTATTGGTGCTCTGATCTGTATCCCCACCATCTGGAATCGCTTAGTAAGTGCCATTTAGATCTAATTTACCTGTTTTTACTTTCCTGGGTGTTCCTAAAGAATTGGGGAGATTTTTGAAATTTAATCATTTCTGTGATTTGAGGGGTTTCTTCGTTTAGTGTCTAGTTCCAGTAAAGGCGTCAACTTTATTGAATTGAGGGGGGTTGTGATTTGTTTCAAAGTTGTTAACTTTTTGATTTTCTTGTAGAATGCTCCTTACCTGTGTAAGAAAGACGGAATCGTGTTACAGTGTCCTCGTGTAGGTTCATTTTGTTGTTTTAGTTAAGTATTTGGTTTCTGAGTCTAGGGTTTGATTTACCTTGGTGTTTTTGTTATAGGTAAAGGAGTCACCTTCCCTATGGGAGAATCCGTACTCTGCAACGACATCTTGGAAGCCTTGTGCGGAGCGTCGTGATGGATTCTCAGGTTTGTCTCTCATTTTATTGACAAAGATCTCACTGTTCGTTTCTACTAAATACGGTTTTATCATCAAGGTTTTACGGTTTTATCATCATGGAACGACTATTAGGTACGACTGGTATTGTGATATGGACCTGCTTTTTGAGTGCTTACGTAGAATGTTGTTAACTCTGATCTTTATTTACGTTTTCTATAGAAATTTACATGCTTGATAGATATGTAACTAGGTCTGTGTTCAAATTCCGTAACACACTGTTGGCTAGCTGTGAAGTGGTTAGGTTTCTCATTAGAGGGGTTAAGTATGTGCGGCTAGAAAATATATTAATTGCTGAGTGGTTTGAAAAAACCTCATTAGAGAGCATATTTTAGGTTGGTCGTTGATCTCAAGCGATATTTTATACTGAGTTAATTGTCCTTTACTCGTGCAGATCTTCCTTCAGAGAATGATACAAGTGGTTATGTGTTGATTCAGGCTGAAGGTGGTTTAAATCAACAAAGAATAGCTGTATGTTCTGCTAACATGTAACTTTCGTACCGGTTGTTATTCTAAGAACAATAGTTCCATTTCACTACAGAAAATACCTCGAAATTTTGTACGTTAATGCACATACGTTTTGCAGATTTGTAATGCTGTGGCTGTGGCCAAGATAATGAACGCCACCCTTATTTTGCCGATGTTGAAGCAGGATCAGATTTGGAAAGATGAAACGTAAGATATCACTAATTAGCAGTTACATTCATACTAATTAGCAGTTACATTCATAAATTCATGTTGTTTGATATTGCCCTCTTTTCTCTCAAGATTTGATGATTATTGAGCTTGACTTTACATCACTCGTACAAAATCCTTAGTGTGGGGCTTTGTGATTTTCTGTTGTATTGGTTTATGGATCCCACTTCTACCTTTTGTTATACAAACCTTTTTTCTTTTTGTGATAATTTGTATTCTTGTCAATTACTTGTATATGTGCAGAAAATTTCAAGACATCTTTGACGTGGATCATTTCATTGACTACTTGAAGGATGATGTTAGAATTGTACGCGACATTCCAGACTGGTTTCCTGACAAAGCAGAGCTATTCACAAGTATAAGGTTTGACAATATCTTGTTTATGTGGTATAATATGAGTTAGAGAAGTTCCCGTACATAGTTAAAAGCAAACTGCACGATAAGTATCAGTAGTCAGTGGTATGTTTGTTACATCCTTGTAGCTTACACTCAGAACTCAGTTTTTTTCAATTCTTATTCTGATTCATTTCTCTGTTTATCTCTACCAATCCATAGAATTGCAACCACTAGTTTGGATATTAGAAAATGTAAACCACATACTTTATTCTCATGTAGATGTTTATTTCAGCAAATTATTAGTAGTTGACATTTGTAATTCCTGTGCAGACGCACTGTGAAAAACATTCCAAAGTATGCTTCAGCACAGTTCTACATTGATAATGTACTCCCAAGGATCAAGGAGAAGAAGATAATGGCTCTTAAACCTTTCGTTGATCGACTGGGGTAATTCATCGATTTATATTATATTTCCTGTACTGATCCTCATCAACGTAGTTTTTAGTTGTGGACATTTTGTTTTGATTGATGAATGTTTACCTGTTCCAACTACTCAGGTATGATAATGTTCCCCAGGAAATCAATAGGCTTAGGTGCCGGGTGAACTACCATGCCCTGAAATTCCTTCCTGAGATCGAACAAATGGCTGACAGATTAGCCTCAAGGATGAGGAACCGCACTGGTGGTTCAAATCCTTACATGTAAGTCTTAGTTAAAATGTCAGTTACCTCTGCATGGGCCTATAGTTCACTTTGGTATATTGATAATCCAACCTTCTCTTTTACAGGGCTCTTCATTTGAGATTTGAGAAAGGAATGGTTGGACTATCTTTCTGCGATTTCGTAGGGACAAGAGATGAAAAGGTTAAGATGGCAGAATACAGACGGAAGGAGTGGCCACGGCGGTTCAAGGTACTCGAAATGAATTTTCTTCGGCATTTCTGAGATTATCTTTCGTATGAAAGACATGTCTAACATATCGGTGTTCTATTTCTAACTTGGTGTTTGCCTGTAGAATGGATCCCATCTTTGGCAGCTGGCCCTGCAGAAGCGGAAGGAAGGACGATGCCCCCTTGAGCCAGGGGAAGTTGCTGTAATTCTTCGAGCGATGGGATACCCTAAAGAAACTCAAATTTATGTCGCTTCTGGACAGGTTTATGGTGGACAAAATCGAATGGCCCCACTTAGAAACATGTTCCCCAATCTGGTAAAACAGCTCGTTTAGTTCTTGTGCTGCTATTTCCATGACCAGAACATTTTGCCAATTTTACTACAGTTTCCAAAGTGCACAAATATACCCGATAAGTTTATGACTTTCTCCTTGTTTATTTCTGTGGAGCCCATAACATGTAATCGTATAATGTAGGTGTCTAAGGAAGACTTAACTAGCAAAGAAGAGTTGGATGGATTCCGTAAGCATGTTACCAGCCTTGCAGCCCTCGATTTCTTGGTGTGCTTGAAGTCAGATGTGTTTGTAATGACTCATGGAGGCAACTTTGCTAAGCTTATCATTGGGGCACGGAGGTATTTGGGTCACCGGCAAAAATCAATAAAGCCAGACAAGGGGCTAATGTCCAAGTCCTTCGGTGATCCTTACATGGGATGGGCAACCTTTGTCGAAGATGTTGTTATTACGCACCAAACAAGAACTGGTTTGCCTGAAGAAACCTTCCCTAACTATGATCTATGGGAGAATCCTTTGACCCCCTGCATGTGTAAAGCTTGATAGAAAATTGACAACTCCTGATGCAAAGTTTCTAACAGGGATTCTGTCATGTCCCAGTTATGGGATGTCCACATTTTAGTTTTGCAATGTTTAATTTCATTACTCTCAACCAAAATCTACTCGTACAAGGATTGAACTCATTTATCTGTTTTTGCTTAAAAGACTTTTTTTAATTAAAAGACTCTTGTATTTGCTTTCCAAAATGTTTTAATCCTTTAGTCTATGGATAGTGAAATGTAGTAAATTATTGTTGATTTTGCATTAAAGAAACGGTTCTATGAATAAGCAGCATGAGCTGCATGCAAGTACTTTTTAGTTGTGAGTAACACTGTTAACATAATTGTTCAATGGTTTCTTGATGCAATCTGATTGTTTTGGTGTCCTCAGGAGAGTGTATGCAGCAAACATAAAAGGCGTGATTCCAGAAGAGCTCGCATATTTGACTTTTCTCACATATCTGTACGGAATTGCTTCCTTTGTTCATTTTTATGTTTTTCTTCCATGACTTGCTGCTTATTTCAATGGATGATGTCAAAACAGGGTTCAGTATTTAATAAGAATGGCGTTACAAAAATCTTTCTTTCCACTAATGTGCCATTATTCTGAGGCTTTGCGAAGGTTCTTAAAACCTTACTTGAGACTGTATGCTAGAGAACTATTTATTAGATAGTGCATAGTTGGCTACTCAGTTAACATGGCCTACTATTTTTCGCCATTGAAATTTATAAGTAGGTAAAATTTCAAGAAACATTTATGGAATTCAATCTCCAGAGTAGGACTGAGAATGGAAATTTGGCAGCAATAGCTTGTGTGAAGGAGAAAAATATAAGTAGAGAACAGTGTAGAAAGAAAATAAAACGCCCTTTAAAGTAACATGGTAGCTATCAGTATCCATTTACAGATTAATGCAATCTACCTTGACCATCCATCTTTTCTGGTTACTACTAATCTGCTTTTTGTGGTTGGACTATCACTTGGCATCACCAGAGTAGCGTTGTTTATACATTGTAAATATTATGTGTGTTTTTTGTTTTCCAAATCCTAGCATTCAAAAGCTTACTACTCTTGGTAGACAAAGAATTATGGATAGTTTGCAACACTGTAAGCATGTTCCATATCAATTTAGCTTAAAGTTTTTGCATCAGTTGAAACCAGATTTAGCACATGGACACAGTTTGCGTGCAAAAGTGTACTCTAATACCAAGTCTTATATCTTTTCTTTCAGGAAGTTGGATCAAAATTTCTTAACAGGCCCCATACCTGCATTTCCTGGCAATTTATCTTCGCTAGAAACGCTGTAAGTTCATTTTGTGGTTTCTTCCAGAAACAGCATGAAATAAAGAAACGGGAGCTTCATGTTTTTTCACTAATAGCCGTTGATATTTGTCAGGCTGCTAACATATTTTCCTGCTTCAAATCTCTATCAGATCACTGGGTATTAATTCCCTATCAGGAACTGTTCCCAAGGAGCTTGGAAAACTGCAGAAATTAAAATTACTGTAAGACTTTTTTTTACTGACAATCAATTTTCTGCTGTTTAGATTGCCATTATTGAACTAGTTTGATCAACATAATTTTCTTTTAACTTCACGCCGTAAAAGGTGTGCATTTTGGGGTTGAAGGTATTATAATGAAATTGAAAATGCTGACTAGTTTACTACTTCTTTTTTTACAGGGCTTTTGGTTCAAATAACTTATCTGGGTCACTCCCTCCTCAGCTTGGTTCTTTAACCAATCTTGATGAGAAGGCCTAAGAGTATCCACAATCATGTATGTTAAATTGCTATGGTAAAACATAGCATAGTAGCATATAGCACTGATTCGCCACAGTGGGTGAATGGTTCAAATAAAGCATCCGATGTTTGAGTTTACAACTCTGCCAACATCCAAAATTCAAGGTAGGTCCCACCTTTAAAACACCAAGCATAGTTTCAAACCCATCCTAAGTTTCAAGGGAGGTTGCATAAACATGCTACATTTTGAGTGGACACTAAAACTGTGCAGCTATGCCCCCAGTTTTAAACACTGTAAGTTATACTTGGGAATTGCTATACCTATATGGTATATTGACCATATATGGTGGCATCAATACCAATTTACAGTATTGATCATTGCCTATATCAATAAGGTAAATGTACCATATTAGCACACCGATTGTGGATGCTCTACTATAGTATATAATGATTAGAAAGCTTGGGCTAGTAATCTTGGATAACGTCAAGCTTGACCCTCAGAGCTTTCAAAAACAGTTGTGATCGAACCAATGACAAGTGGCAGGGTATAGCTTCTTTTTCTTTTCCCAACTCCCAAGATGACATGTTTGAAGCGGTTATATGTGCATTTTTAAACTGCAGCTTCTTATTTTGGAGAAATAACAAAAGTCGCTGAACTGATTTTGTTGTATCATCAAACTTCGCAGTTACATTGACAGTTCTGGAGTGGGTGGAGAGATACCTCAGACATTTGCTAGCCTAGTAAACATGAAAACCATGTATGAATTGTGTTCTGAAATTCTCATCTAGTTGATTATATATTTTGCTTCAGTGCATAAAACTCATGTCATCTTACAAGCAAAAGCGTTTTTGGGGTTTCAGGTGGGCTTCAGACAATGCTTTCACAGGCAAGATACCTGACTTTATTGGGAATTGGTCCAAACTAACCTCCTTGTAAGAAAATTTCTGTGATATTCTCGTAAGATTCATTCTCTTATATTATTTGATGTCACCGGGGTGATATTCCTGGCTTATACTATATGGATATCATAAATGCAAGTCATCACCATCCAAACAGAAACAAGAACCTAGGATCTTTTGTAATTAGTGTGGAAATCAAGAGAGAGTGAACGGAAGAGTGTAAACCACTCAGAGGTGAGAGCCCTCTATTTTATAGATTGAGTATGCACAGTTACAAGAATACCCTAAAAATATCTAAACACTGTTCACATATCACTGCACACTATTCCTACACAATATAACCGTATGTACACCGATCATATCTGTGAAGAAGCTTTCTTCACAGACTATACATGTGAAGAGTGTATTCTTCACATGTTCTACACTAACTAGTATAACCTGACCATGAGACTAATATTTCAACACTCCCCCTCAAGCTGGTGTGTAGATATCTAGCATACCGAGCTTGTCAAGGAAAGAGTTGAATGGTCGACTTGGAACTCCTTTTGTCAGAATGTCTGCAATCTGATTTTCAGTTCTTACAAAAGGAGTGCTGATAACCCCTTCTTCCAATTTCTCTTTTGTGAAATGTCTGTCCACTTCTACATGCTTGGTTCTATCATGTTGGACTGGATTGTGAGCAATGCTAATGGCAGCCTTGTTGTCGCAGTGTAACTTCATTGGACCTTTAGGCTTGAAACCAATTTCTGACAAGAGTATTCTTAACCATAGTAGCTTGCAAATTCCATGAGCCATAGCTCTAAACTCTGCTTCGGCACTTGATCTAGCTACGACTGATTGCTTCTTGCTGCGCCAGGTTACTAAGTTTCCTCCAACAAATGAACAATAACCAGAGGTAGACCTACGATCAATCATTGAGCCTGCCCAATCTGCATCTGTGTATGCTTCAACCTCTGTGTGGTTATTCTGAGAAAAGAGTAACCCTTTTGCTGGTGCCGACTTTGGGTAGCGAAGTATTCGATACACTGCGTCCATATGTGTCTCTCGTGGAGCATGCATAAATTGACTTACAACACTCACAAAGTATGCAATATCAGGACGAGTGTGAGAAAGGTAAATCAGTCTTCCCACTAACCTTTGATATCTTTCTTTATTCACCGGAATACCATCAGTGTCTTTTCCGAGCTTCTGGTTTGGTTCAATTGGCGTATCAATAGGCCTACATCCCAACATCCCTGTCTCAGCTAGAAGATCTAGGACATATTTCCTTTGAGAGATGTAGATACCCTTTTTTGATCTTGCCACTTCAATTCCTAGGAAGTAGCGTAACTCTCCTAGGTCCTTTATCTCAAATTCTTTGGGTAAGTAAGATTTTACCTTCCCCATTTCTTCCGCATCATCACCTGTCATTATAATGTCATCCACATAGACAATAAGCATGCTGAGTTTTCCATTCCTTGAACGTTTGAGAAATAAGGTATGATCTGCCTGACTTTGCCGAAATTCAAATCTCAGCATGCTTTGGGTAAATCTTCCAAACCATGCCCTAGAAGACTGTTTCAAACCGTATAAGGATTTCTTCAACTTACATACTTTTCCTTTATTATCGGCAGTTTGAAATCCAGGAGGAATATCCATGTATACTTTCATCACCATTAAGAAAAGCATTTTTCACATCGAATTGTTGAAGTGGCCAATCCTTGTTTGCTGCTAAAGATAACAAGACACGAATAGTGTTCATCTTAGCAACCAGAGCAAAGGTTTCTTGATGGTCAATTCCATAAGTCTGAGTATAGCCCTTGCCTACTAACCTTGCTTTGTATCTTTCAATAGTTCCATCAGACTTATACTTCACAGTGAATACCCACTTGCAGCCGACTGTCTTCTTTCCTCTTGGTAGTTCAACCTCAACCCATGTGAAGTTCTCTTTTAGAGCTTTCTTTTCTTCTACCAGAGCTTGCTTCCACTTTGGATCAGCAAGAGCGTCTTCAACCCTTGTAGGAATTGTAACAGAAGACAACTTATTTGCAAACGCAGCATAAGAGGGTGACAGACGATGAGTAGACACAAAGTTAGCAATTGGATGATCAGCAGAATACCCATATCGAGTTGGAGGTTCACGTATACGACTAGGATATCTATCTTCTTCAACATTTGTTGGCTCATCAGCTGCGTCGACATCTCTGACATTTGTTGGCTCATCAGCTGCGTCGACGTATCTGACATTTGTTGACTCATCAGCTGAACCATCGTCTTCATTAACTCTTAAATTTGCCTCAGCAGGAGTTGTAGGAGGTTCTGATTCCTCTACCTGAGGAGCCTTGTCTCTTTGTCTATAGACCTGAATTGGCGGCGGAACAACCTGGGATTGAGGAGGTTGAAGAGTAGCACTTTTGTTAGGTACAGAACCAGGAAGATCAAACCAAGGCTGATCTTCTCAGTATGTTCTATGCTCCCCCGTAAGAGAAGCCGCTGAATACTCTGAGAAGTAGGCTTGATCTTCACAAAAGGTTACATAGATCTTACCCGTGGGAGGGTGGCAACACTTGTAGCCTTTTTGTGTAGCTGAATAACCCAACAAAACACATTTGACAGCTCTTGGATCCAATTTACTCTTATCTTGTTTATGGACATGCACGTAGCAAACGCACCCAAAAACTTTTATAGGAGCAGAATTATGTGGTTGCCGTGAAGTGTTTGAAGAAAGAACATCACATGGTGTTTGAAAATTCAGAACCCGAGAAGGCATTTTGTTAATCAGCCGTGTTGCGGTAATGACAACATCACCCCAAAATCTTTTTGGCACATTCATTTGGAACAACAAGCACCTAGTGACTTCTAATAGGTGACGATTTTTCCGCTCAGCAACTCCATTTTGCTGTGGGGTATCAGTACACGAAGTTTGGTGGACAATTCCATGTTCCAAGAAGTAAGAGGAGAGACCTTGATTTAGATACTCGCCACCTCTATCAGATCTTAACACCTGAATCTTTCTGTCAAATTGGGTTAGAACAAACTTATGATAGCTTTTGAAGACGACATGAACATCGCTCTTATCTTTCAATAAGTGAACCCAAGAGACCCGAGAATAATCATCAATAAATGTAACAAACCAACGAAAGCCACCATTAGTAGTGACACGTGAAGGACCCCAAACATCACTATGTACGATAGCAAAAGGAGATAAACTTCTATTCATGCTCGAAGGATAAGGAACACGATGATGCTTGGCTAGTTCACAATGAAATTTAGATATATCAAGTTCTGAAAACAGCTTAGGGAACAACTTTTGTAAATACCCGAAGGAAGGATGCCCTAATCGTTTATGCCACAGCCGAACTTGTTCTTCAGAACTAGACACACTTGTTGATTTGTAGGCTCTTAAACTGTCATCTTGTTTCGCCTCCTGCAATTCCAAGTAGTAAAGACCCCCCTCTCTCTTTGCCTAAGCCTAGTGTTGTTCCAGTGAGAATATCCTGAAAAACACAATGTGTCTCATAAAAGGTAACCTTGCACTTCAAAGCTTTGGTTATCTGACTGATTGAGAGAAGGCTGCAAGAAAGATTCGGAACATGTAACACTGTAGAAAGAGACATGGAACTAGTTATCGGAACACGTCCTTCACCAGAGACAATAATTGGAGATTATATCAGCCGTCATAATACATGGTTTACTAGGATTAGGATTATAGGTGGAGAAGCGGTTGGACTCGATAGACATGTGATGTGATCAGTTGCTCCACTGTCAACAACCCAAGAACCCTTATATTTATCACGCCTGGAGTTCAATGCACTACCAATGTTACCTGATTGACTCACTGAAGTAGACCCACCATAATTTTCCTTGGATGACTGCATTCTAGCATAGTTCTTTATCAACTGTTCCAACGGAACTTGAGATGGGTGAGAGGAAACACTAGGTAGTGATGATGATGAAGGCTGAAACTCCTCTTCACCAGTTGTGTGGTACGATCTCGAACCACCACTGTGACCTCCTCTTCTTCCTCCTAACGGATTACCCCCTCTTCTATTACCATTATTGTTACAACAATCACACACGGATGAAGTAACACTGTTCGAAACAGAACTTTCTTGAGGTACCGGAGATATCAGAGCTACTAATTTCAGAAGTAGTTCCGGTACTGCTTTGACACTCGTACTATTGTTATGAGAAAAGTCTAGTTGAGCTAAACTCCTAGAATGATATAATCTACTATTCTCAGTAGTACTAGCCATATATCTACTTTTAACTCAACAAACAAAGATAAATTTCAGAGAAAACAACTTACAAACAGCCACAGGTTCTTCAAGAACAGCAGTTTGCAGCCCTTTTTGAAACAACTTCAAGATCTAACTTCAAGATCTTTAATCACAGATCGAAGCAACAGTAGATCAAGTAGTTTTTAGCTTCTTTGACACAGCTTCAGGATCTAACTTCAAGATCTTTAATCACAGATCGAAGCAACAGTAGATCAAGCTAAAGAAGGAACTAAGATGGGTTTTCTTTTCTTTCCCTCTTGAGCTCTGATACCATGTGGAAATCAAGAGAGAGTGAATGGAAGAGTGTAAACCACTCAGAGGTGAGAGCCCTCTATTTTATAGATTGAGTATGCACAGTTACAAGAATACCCTAAAAATATCTAAACACTGTTCATAGATCACTGCACACTATTCCTACACAACATAACCGTATGTACACCGATCATATCTGTGAAGAAGGCTTTCTTCACAGACTATACATGTGAAGAGTGTATTCTTCACATGTTCTACACTAACTAGTATAACCTGACCATGAGACTAATATTTCAACAATAAGTACCTAGGTACCTTGTCCATCTAATTAGTATGTGTAGTAATAATAAAAACAACCAATAATCATCTCTTGCTGCGTGCTTTTGGATAAAATGAACTTTTGAAATTGTCATAGTAGTACAGCACTTGAATTAAAAGATAATCCCAATACTATCGATAAGTCTACACTTAGATGATAATCTTTTTGGGTATTTCGTAAGCTAAATGTTAAGGAGTTAATGCACATCTGATAGAGATTTACTTCTGACCTATGTGTGTCCTTTAGAAAACTTTCCCCTCTTTAGTTTCTCTCAGGTTGCGTTCTTTGGGATATGATGAATACAATAAGATGGTATACCTGTTTTATAGCGTTATCCCAATACTGCCCTCGTGATTTCATTAAGATTTTATTTTTATTTTATTTTTGTATTTCGTAACATGTATCTCCCAATACTGTCCACATATTCTTCTGATTGGTTGATTATTTAACTGATGGCCTTATTTCCCTCCATGTTTAGAATCACGACCCTCGTTACATAACTCCCTAAATTAAATCAAGGGTAGAGATTGAAATGTGAAATACACACTCGTTAAGGAGTGTGCACGAATTCGCACTCAGGCGCCGTGGCCTTATTTTACACTTGGCGCCACGCAGTGGAAAAAAGAGGCCACTTTCAAAAGGGGCGCCCCGGCGGCGTCTTAATGGGCGCCCAGGCCAAGGCGCCAGTTGTCTGGGTGCCGAAAATTGTATCTTGCTATAAAAAAATTGAAATAAAATCTTTTCCAATTAATATTATAATTTATATTAGTAAACTTTCTAACCGTATCCTAATTAGTATTACCATTAATAGATTCAATTCATTTACTTCTCTATTATACCTAAAATTTTGCATATCCCTGACAGCTAATAGTTATTTTTGATAATTAATTTGACATGATATTCCTATAATTTACATGGTAAATATCTATGTGATTATCATAGTAAATAACAGCTATGGTAAATAACAGCTAATAGGCTTCACCTCGCCTCGCTGCGGCTCGGGATTTTACCCCCGACGCCGCGCTGCGCCTTACGCCTTGAACAACATAGATTTTTGCATACATTTGTCCTGGAGAATTTTATTTTCTTCACTTCAGATTTCCTTGATAAGCCTATCTTTTTGTATACAGGAGATTTGAAGGGAACTCTTTTGAAGGGCCTATTCCATCCAGCTTATCTAATTTAGAAAGCCTGTCTTCACATGTTCTCTACACTAACACATCACTGTATGTATGCAGAAACAGAGTACTAGTTTAGTTTTATTCTTTTGTGTAGTTCTTGACAATTTTGTTTCGTACAACGGTCCTTTCCTCTTTGAACGTACATCTCTTGTGGATCTAGTTTCTTATAGGGGACAAGGTGCTGTCCACATCATCACAATTATATAGCCATATCGGCAAAAATGAAATCCTGTCTTTGTTTTAAAGAGAGCAAATTGGACTTAAATATTTTGCTTAAAGTTTAGTTCTTACTTTTTGGTGGATATTTAATTGTAAGATCAACATGTATTTTCTGGGATCCATAAAGATAATAGAAATTGATCCGTTTTCAGGTACCCAATACCTAGGATTTTGTAGGGATATTTATTTTATATTTCTTCTTAGATATAGGATTCTATGCCTTTGGTCGGTTTAGGATTCTGAAAAACAACAGTGTTACCTGTATTAGAATTATCCAATTTAGTAAGGCTTAATGTGCTAGTTGTTACATATAGAGGGAGGAGAGATTTCTCTAGAAGGGAATTCAGAGTGAAGAACAAGAGGTAGGGAGAATACTAGAAGAAGAATTCAGAGAGAAAAAATAGAGGAGAGATAGAGCACCTTGAAGGTAACGTTGAAAAGTCATCTTAAATTGAATAAAATTTATATTTCTATTGAGCAATTGCTTAATTCTGCTATTCCTTCTTGTTTTTGCTATTGTTTCTGATCCTATTGGGGTCTAGGGTGATCAGAAATGTTTGTGGGATCTATAAAGCTAATGGTGCTTTTCTACAATCTTTTGCTATTGTTGTTGAGTATAGTCCCACGTCGCCTAGATTTCCTGGTTTTGTGAATATGCCTTGGGCAACCCTAACCTTGTAAGGAGGTTTTCAAGATGAGTTAGGCTTTAACAGCTATCATGGGGCCTTTTTGGAGTGTTAGGCCCATATACTTTAACAGCTGTTATGCGGCCTTTGTGGAAACATTTATTGCAGATTCTGTCAAAATAATTGCATTGGTGGAGGGTAGAGGGGGTTTGAGTCATTTGGTTTATTATGCTGAATAGGGGCACATTGTTAGTTTAATGAAGGCTAGCTCAGAGGGGCTGGTTTTTAAATCTAAACTTCATAGAATTGTGCTTCTCTTTTATTCCTCATGGGAGACCGATAAATAAAAACAAATTTCATTAACAAATATCACGTGTCTTTGATTGAAAACTGAGCCGTTATCTAAGGTGTGTGTGGTAACAGTTAGCCTCTCATCTCACAATTTGGAAGTTGCGACCTAGGCTCCATATGGAGAAAGCCGGTTTTGCAAAAATATTACACTGATCATGCGTGTCTGTGTGTCTGGGCACCGCTTTCACCGAATGAAGCGTCTAGTGTTCTACATATATGTTATTGAATATGCTAATTGATATATTTAGTATGAACCTGCAACATATAGAAACAAAGGAAAAAATTGATCTCAATGCACGATGTGTTATGCAGGAATTTGGTCGCAAATAATTTTCCAGACGGTATCTTAAGAAACAGGGGAGCTAAGCAAATGAAGCTGCAGCAGATTACGAGTTAGATATTATTTTTATTTATTTATTTATCTTATTTTTTTAAGTTATGTGGCATCTCTTGTTTGTTCAGTGTTACAGCTTCAGGATTGAATTGCCTTCAACGCAATTTTTCATGCAATAGAGATCCTCCTCGCTGTAAGTCACCTTCGATTTTCTTGCCAAGTTCTTCAACCTTAGATGTTACTTAGATGCATTTATCCACTCTTGAATTGATTGCAATTTCTTGTTCTGCTTTTCTCGACCAAGTGAGATTGTATTCCTTCTGGAGCTTTTCCGTGCATGCATGTAAGCCATGTTTCAAATAACCAAACAAATGTATCCTTGTCTTACTCGAAATCAACCCACAGCCAAGCAAAATAGATTGACCGTGATGGTTTACCCCAACAAAAGGAGCAAAAGGCATAGCGTACCTATTTGTCAGATAAGTAGTATCAAATGTGACGACTTCCCCAAATTCCTTGTATGCTTCTCTACTCCTTGGATCTGCCCAAAACATATTCCTTAAACGGCCGTCATCATCCAGGTCCGTACTGTAGAAGAAATCATAGTTCAAACTCTGCATCTTTGTAAAATATTTTTGAACAGCAAGAGCATCACCTTCCCCGAGTTGTAAATTTCGTGCTTTCCGAATATAATTCAAGGCGTCTTTTCTTAGAAATGGAAGATTTTCATGCCCCCCTTCTTCAACCACAAAAGAATTATAACTTTTACTTCCCTTGATTCCTGCTTAGGTCATTTACCTCAAGTCTTCTCTTTGCTGGAGCACTTATATACCGGTGACAGGGAATAAAACGAGATTGGCTAGGGCTCAAAATGACAAGATTGTGGACAAGATTGATGCTATTAATTCTCCATCGACCGTCTATATCTAAACTTGCGGACAGTTGAGCTTTGCAATCTGTTCTACTACTTGGTTGAGGTTTCAACGCAGGCTTACCCGCCTTAGTACATGTAAATGTAGTCCACCTTAGAACCCCATTGTCATCTTTTCTATTTGATCTTTTCTTTACCCCAAATCCTAACCGCTTGCTGTAATCCTTGTAAAAGTTGAACATTTCTTCTCTGTCGCCGAATGTCATACCAACCATCGGTGCCTCATGATCAACATTGTCGTCTTGTTTTCCTTCAATATTATTAGCCTCATGATCAACATTGTCGTCTTGTTTTCCTTCAATATTATCAGCCTCATGATCACCATTGTCGTCTTGATTTCCTTCAATATCATCATCTATAATTTCACTGTCTTCCATGCCTACCAAAATAACAAATCAATATCAATATAAATGAAAAAGAAGCAAAAAAAAAGAAAAAAAAAGAATAAAACCTATACAAACCAAGTTATAAATAACACCACATGATTTACATATACATCAATGTAACCAAGTAGCCACGGCGAGGTTATGATCTGGTGACAAAAAAAAATCAGAAAAAGAGGACTACTTCTATAAACGAATCATGCATATCAACATATTTTTGAGAAGGACTACTACTGATTGATTAAGGATCGAGATGTTTTGATGTTATGAGATTCTTACCTCCTAAACCTCTTCTTCAAAAGATCACCGTGATGTTTTAGTTTTCTTAGGGTTTGTGGAAAAGAAAAGAATAAGAAATTGTTCCGTATGTTTACAATAATAATGCAACGCAAATATATCGCGAGATTTTGGATTTTTCATTAAAAAAAAAAAACAAAGAAAAAATCCGTTGAAAATCTAGTCCACGTAGGCGCCACCTAGGTTGGGTTGTAGAGAACCCGATTAAGAGTTGGGACAAATAGCATTATTGCATCCACAAACCCAAACTGATCACCACCTAAGTATGGTTTCCCTCCAAGCTCTCCTTCCAAAACCTTCAAAATCTCAATGAGATTCTTCTTAGCATTCTCTTGTTCTTCTCCTTTGGTACTCCATATCTCTTTCCAGTTGCAGGAAGCTGTCAAGTGAGAATTTAATTAGAAAAACACACACAAACGAAAACAGCGCATGAAATGAAATAGATGAAAAAAGAACCTTATTACCTTCTTGTCAATGTAGTCAGCCCAAAATTTAGCTTGAGATTTCTGATAAGGATCGGTAGGTAATAATGGACACTTCTGATTCCAGACTTCATCAATGTATTCAACAATTAAAAGTGATTCACAAATGGGTTTCCCGTTATGTACCAAAACAGGGATTTTCTTATTGATTGGATTCATCTCCAAAAGCAATGGACTTTTGTCTCTCAGGTTTTCTTCTTTGAATTCGTATTCGACACCTTTAAGAGCTAAAGCTATCTTAACTCTGTTTCCAAACATACTTGGCCAGAAACTCAAGAGGACTACTTCATCTGCCATTCTTAATACAAATTTTCTTTTCCAAAACTGATAATGTGAGCTTAAATGTGTAAAGAAGACAAAATAGATTAAGCAAAGAAGAAAAATGTTTGTGATTATGTAGTGTGGGAGTGAGCCACTTTTTATAGTGAATTTTCAGGTTCTGGAACTTTTAGTGAATGATATGTCATTGCCTGCGTCATCTTCGAAAAGCTGATTCCTGTATGGGGTTTGAAACCGAAAGAGGGCTGAACTTGGCCATTAGAATATTTAATCTGTGATCTAACTTCGAGACTAGATATTTGAGGGGCAAGCTATGTACGGAGGTGTATAAATATGGGGGATGGCTAATGTTTCGAGGGTAGTCCCATCACATGCTGGCAGAGCTGGACGCTTCTTAGAATCTGTAAGTATGAGAGCTAAATGTTCAACCGGTAGCTTAGCAATTGTGCAAGCCGCGACAACGTAAAAAATAAAAATTCACGTATTAAATCGGCCAGGTAAGATGTAAATACGGTCAACAATCCATCCAATTATTCATGGTTTGGAAAAAATGTGAAAATACGCAACTCGTTTTTATTGTGTTCTACGTATCTTAACTCAGCACATATTATTGGAATAATGTTCCACATTTATTTTTTTATAATCTTGTAATTAAAATGAATTAGCCCTTCGTTCTACAAAAACTGAGCCTTTTCCCTATTTATTGTTTCCCAAAATAAGCGATTCTTTCGTATTTATATGCTAATTTGAAAAATATTTCATATTAGAACTTTCGAAACTAGTAATCATGTTTATACTCGTTGCATATGTCTATAAAATGATTTCTATCCGTTGATATTCAAAAGTAATTTCCCTTTAGTTTGTGAGATATGTTAATTCGAAATCTTAGCACACGAGTATAATAATAAATTACTAAAAATAGTTCTCTCGTGTTTTCCTTATTTATTTTTTGCAAATACCAAAATGCTCACTCTTTAGATGGAATAAACGGAGTACATACTAACCAACCAAGAGTGTGGTGCAGTGGTTTGATGTGCTCGATTATCTAATTCACAGCAAATGGGTGATGATAGGACCGATTAATTCAGCAATTTGTATTAGATAATGTCTATGACTGTCAAGTCAACCTTTGTTGACTTGACTTATCTTTGTGTTGTAAGTGTGTGAGTTACATGTGTGCCTGTAATAACACTGCACACACAAATATTGGCTATATTAATAGCCAATGATAGCTTTTGTAATAATCACCTTTTTCAATAATATTCAGATCATTAGTTTCTCATGGTATGATTGGGAACGATCCTACCCTAAATTTTTCTGCAAATAATCTTTCAAACAAATTTTTTTCAGGCAGATCAAAGAATCAATCATATATTTTTACAACAATTTTTTTTAGATTCTTCACAGATTCAAAGATGATCTTCTTCTAGGTTAAATACTCATATCAAAAATCAAATCTGATTTCTTGATAAACAACAATTCTAGATCGAGATTATTAATGTCAGTAATCGTTTATCAAAGAAGAAGAAATATGGCTTCCGCTGGTACAACTCAAGATGGTAATCCTCTAAATTTTTCGTTACCTTTCTCTAATATTTCAAATTTTGTTTCATCAAAGTTAGATTCAACAAATTTCTTCTATGGCGAGACCAATTTGAGTCAATTTTAGTTTCCACTGATATGTATGGTTATGTTACTGGTACTGAAAGAGAACCTTCTAAATATAATATTGTTGATGGAGTTTCTGTGTTAAATCCAAGATGGGTATACTGGAAGAAGTTGATTCTTTTGTTATGAGCTGTTTGAAAGCAACTTTCACTCCGTCTGTTTCTGGAGATGTATTGGGTTTGTCAACTGCAAAAGAAATTTGGTCTTTTCTTGAAGTTAGTTTTCAAAATCAATTCTTGCCAAGAAAAAGTATGCTAAGGAATCAGTTGTATAGTTTGAAGATAGGAAATCTAACTGTATTAGTTTATCTGCAAAATTTGAAGACCATAGTTGATTCATTGGCAGCTATTGGAGAAAGGGTTAGTGAATATGATTTGGTAATGCATGTCTTGAATGGCTTAGGGAGAGAGTATGATAATTTTGTGATTTCTGCACAAAATAGAGAAGTCCCTTTTACATTTGCAGAGTTAAAACCCAGATGACCAATCATGAGAAATGGCTCATTGATCAAAATCATGACACTAACTTGTCATTTGATAAAGCACAAACCTAGAGAAAACTTGTAGACACAAACCTAGAGAAATCTTGGCTTATAGATAAAACACAAACCTAGAGAAAACTTGTAGACAAACACCTATGTTATTGTAACAACAAGCTTAACAAAATAGTTTAAGGGTATCCATTGTTTAGAGAGATTGTGAGTGTAGCACAAAGAGAATTGTAATAGTTTTCTTGTTCATCATCTAGAGAAGATAATTTCTTTGAGTCTGGATTCTGGTGTTTTTTGTTTTCTAGTTATTCGTCTATTATTATTCTGAATTCCGCATCTATAATAATAGTCACCAAGGTAGAGATTATGCGTATTAAGTTGGTATCAAGAGCAAGGTTGGTTTCTTGTAGGGAAGATTCCCGTGATTTATGGTTTTTACTAGATTTCTCTACAAAAAGCTTGGTAAGGTACTCGAGAATCAAGAAGACGTTAGGAGAACAAGGGGACCAAGGACGACTAAGTTAGATGATGATCCTAAGCATAGTGAACCACAAATTATGGAAGAAAAGGCGGCTACGCTGCAAACAGACATGAAGTCGATTCAAACTACCCTTAAAAGAATTGACTGAATGTATTCGTTCTCATACACCCAAGTCCAAGACAAAGAAAAATACTACGTCTTCATCTAGGGTTTCGGAAGATGAGGGAGAAGAAGAACAAGATGACGAAAAAGAAAAAGAAGGTGAGTTTCTTAAACGTTCCACTTCAACTAAACTTCATGGTAAGAATCTGAAAATTGATTTTCATGTTGATATTACACTTTACGATGGGAGTGTCGATGTAGAAAAATTGGATGATTGGATTGAACGTTTGTAGACGTATTTTTATTTCTATGAATATGGTTCAAAGGAAAATATTGCTTTCGCGGCATTGAAGCTACATAAGCATGCTCTAACCTGGTGGAAATCTTATCAAAGACAAAACTTAGGTAAGGGAGTATTGTCGTGGAAAAGATTCAAGAAAATTGTAAGGAAGCAGTTTTATCCGGTTGGCTACCTTGTGGAGAGATAGTTCAAGTGGTACAACTTGAAACAATCATACAACCAAATCGTACAAGAATATACTTCGGAATTTCAGAATCAAGCTATGATTTTGGATTTAGACTTAGGAGATTATGTTATCTATATGAAGTATATCTCCGGGCTCCACGAGTATATACGGAAGGAGTTGAAGATGTTTTCAGTTGATACTATTGCCGAAGCAAGTATAAAAGCTAATGCCATTGAAGGCATGCCTAAGAAATCTGATTCAAAGGGAAATACTAAGGAAAAACCTGGGGGTAGCACTACGAAAAGAGGTGAAAGGAGCAAAGAAGAAGGAAAGTCTAGCGACAAGGAAGGTTTGACTTGTATACATTGCAAACAAATAGGCCATGTTATCGACAAGTGTTAGTTAAATAACCCCCATCCAAAACCAAAAGGGTTGCAGACGAAAGAAGCCAAGAAAGCAACACTAGTCGCTCAAGCTCCAAAAGAATTCCAAGGACTAACTGAACCCAATTCAAAGCTCTCTCTTATGGAAGGAGCAAAGGAAAGACCTTTAAAAGATGACCCTAGGGAACGACTCTTCACAGTGAAAATTCTTTAAGACATCATTAGTTGATGTTGTTATTGATCCGGGAAGTCAAAAGAATTTACTTTCAAATTCTTTGGTACAAAAGTTAGGATTCATGGGGAGAGTTTTGTGATTCGAGTTATAGATTCTCCTCTTGAGAACACTTGCATTACACTAATGCCAATTTCTTTGTTGTTATTGATAGAATTAGGCAAAAGGTATGATACATCTCAGACACGCAAATTGAAGACCAACATTAAAAAAAAAGAGATCTCATTATACCAGAACCTTAAAAATCCAATTGTAAGATTCTTGTTGATTGACTTAACATCAGCTAAAAAATCAAATCAATCGTTCTACCTTATCAATAAAACTCAATTTTTCTTGTAAGCTGCAGTTGTGATGGCAATGGTGATGAAGCACTCAAAACCAAGCAACCATATGTGTTCGTGTTCATATTTAGTTTTGATACATACTGATTCCACCCTAGGAAGACCAATTCACACCTTGTTAATTGTGCTTTTGATCACAACCACTCAGGCTAAGCGGTTGGTGAATGCTAGCACAAAGCTTATTCTCCTTTTGATCCGTTATGCTTGAGGAGAAGTCGAGTAAAGTTTTTTTGTCAGCCTTGACTACACAACAAGAACACGACCTATAAAGGTTGAAATTGAAATACAAGGATTTGTTTTCAGATATCACGGGATTACCGCCAAAACAGAGTGTGGAGCATAAGATCATGTTGACCAGAGAAAGTTATATTCCTAATGCATGACTCCATTCTTTCGTCGTTGGCTTCGTGTTTTCGTTCTTTTCAATTTGATGAGAAAAAATCCTGAAATTGAAAAATTTCCACTTTCTTTTGGATGATTCACCTAATGAAATACAAATAAAAAAAACAAACGCAATATACAATAATTTGCCAGAATAAGCTACTACCATGGAATTGACACCAAATATATGTGAACTATGCACTTATCAGCAGTAGCTAGGGGTAATTGACTCTATTCAATAGCCATCCAACACTTGATTCTATCAAGGTACAACATAAAAGTTGCAGGTGATGAGTTTTTTTTCTCTTAAAAATATTTCAACCTAAATCTTTTAGAATTATTTGTACATTGTCCAACCGGTTCCTATGGAGTATGTCAAAAAAAAAAAAAATTCTATACCACGTGGTTTGGCAAACCAGCCATGCCATTAAGGGGAAAGTGTATAAAGACAAACATTTTATCGAGTGATATTCTAGATAGCGCCAGCGATATAAAGTTTATTGCTGGCGTTGGAAATTCCAACACTCGATAGAAAGTCGGTCGTTAACGACTATTCCCCCTACTTCATTCTTATGTATACGTCCCCTTCTTCATCAAATTACTCACACCTATTTTAACATATATTTTATACCATTTTCCTATTTTTTTTCCTATATTTTCAATTTACTTACTTTTAGTTTCGTAATCAATGTCGAATTCTAAAATATGTTTTCCCGCATGGTGTTACCTTGTTGTTGTGCACCATCGATACAATCTTGGGTAAAATAAATATAATTACGACAAATACATTCATCTTCAACGAGAGTGAACTTTGAACCTCAAACTTTGGTGCATTATCCCTGAGATTGAGGTTGAGATTGGGAAGTTGTATTACATAAAATTAGGAAATTATGAATTGTAGAGAAAGTGCGATTAGTGTATCTTGTTTTAGATATGAATTGTAGAGAAAGTGCGATTAGTGTATCTTGTTTTAGATTAGAAAAACAACGAGAGATCGAGAACTCTAGAGAGATTTAGAAATTCTGGTAGGAGTCGAAATGAATTCGAAGTTGAGTATTTATAGGGGGTAAATTTCCGACCGTTAGATGATGAATCATTGAGTGATGGTCCTAGCGCCGAACTACTAACGAGCAATATAAAGACCCCCAAATGATGGAGTCACTATGGCTCGGTAGAGTCTCTGTCACACAATATACCACTTAGCCAAATATATCCGCCACTAGCTTATAATTAGTGCAAAAATAACAGACTATGCCATATACCTTTTTTTTTTAATTTTTTTTGATGAACAAGGAACCTTTTTATTATTGAAAATTCGAGGTTACAATGAGTTTAAGATCGAAAATAAGAGAATATAAAGTAACAAGAACATACTGTAAAAGTACAATACCGAGAAATCCGACAAGAGAAAGAGAAGGATTACCGGAGTAAGACAAATACAAGTATGAATAAGATCCGATTAAATCAGAAGAAGGATGGGTTTTCTTGGAATTAACTTCCAACCATTTAGTTTGTTTTTCTTTTATAGAATGATGTGCTCCCAGAGTAGGAGTGATTTGCTCAAGTCTCTTGTAACTGGTGATGAAGCTTCCATCATCAAAAAGACCACCTATGGAGATCCTGTCGCCGTATAAGTTGATGATGAAGGTTCCGATGAAGATTCCGTCGCCGGAGACAACCAAGATGAAGATGTCTTCGTTGGAGAACATGGAGAGCATCACTATTGATCTTAAAACCTAACCCAATAACCAAGAATCGCCATTAAGGCGAAGATAAACCTAAAAAAAGTAGATAAAACCACCATAATGGTGTAGATAAGTAGGAAACATAATAAAAACTACACTAAATTACTAGCTAACTTAGAAAACAAGGAATAGTGAAGAAATCTGCTCAAAATGGACTAGATCTGAGCAGAGAAGGGTTGTTCTAAATGGTTTTGTTGGAGAGAGAGGAGGATAGAGAGAGGAGATCCAGTGCCATATACCCTAAAAGCCTGTTATTTTCGGGGAAACAAAATGCATTTATTTTCTAAATAGCGCATTTTTTTTGGGCGAAAACTTGTTCGCACCGTTAAAACGCGTTCACGACGGTGGGTCATGACCCGTTTTCCAAACCTCGGCAAACTCTGCAGAAATTACGGCAGACTCGGCAGTAACTACTCTCGATTAAAAATCGGGTATTAAATGTTGTAGAGGAGAAAGCACAACAACTTGCTTTCGTTTTCCCCAAAGTGGTGCTAGTAAATTATTTTGTTATAGTCTTCATGTAAACCCATAATTAGTTAAAAAGGTAACAACCATGTGCGATTTGGACTCAGTCCAACTCACCCACTGAACCGTTCCAGTTCCTACCTAATCTACCCTTCCCTAGTCGGTTAGTTACAGTAGTTGGGTTAGGTTCTTTTAGGTTAATTGTTCCACTTATAGTTAACTCTGACTCATGCTCTGATTTGAGTATCTTTGCTTCCCTAGCTTTCTAGGTTCGATGGTTCAAGTAAGGTTGTCGTTATATGTGATATGTGAATTAGCGAACTTGGTAGATGCGCCAGATACTCTTTATCTTCTTCAAAACTTTGTACCTATTTCTCTGTTTGCCTTTCTCTTTGATATTTTTCTTCAAATGGTTGGGAATGTGAGTTCATGATTGATATCTTCCTAAGATTTTCTAGGTTGAAGCTTGAAAATGAATTTCAGTATGTGCTAAATCCCAAAGGATCCACTCCTGCGGATTATTGGGGATTGATTACAAAACTCTCAAAGTCGCACTCAATGCTTTAACTGATGACATTAAGAAAAACTCTGTTGCAAAGTTGGAGGAGCAGAATTCTTTGCAGCAATAGTGGACTGAAAATGCTATGAAACTTCAAGCTAAAAGAATTCTCCTTGCAGAGCTTCAATCTAAGATTGATATGGTATGTGCTCTATGCCCATGGTATGCCTTTTCATAATACTGCGTATTTCTCCGTTATACTCATTAAGATGGTATATTGTTATCTGGAGGAGCATTTGTCTCTGTAATTATTTGTCTATGGTGGTGAACGAGATATCCGATTAGTACTGCTGATATGTTAAGTTATCATGACAGTGGGAATCTCAACTAAGCATGATGAAAAAGGAAACATAAAAGTTCACGATGAAGTGTAATATGGAAGGTAAAAGAATGATAGAAGATTTCGAAAGAGGTCCACGTCATGTAGAGATTATGGAAAAAGAAGCTGAAATTTACATTAAGGTATGTACTGACTACATTTTGACTTACGCCGAGGTAAAGATACAACAAAAACTATTTGCTAATCATCTTGAATTTTTTTTCAGCAGCTCTTAAACTTAAAGTTAGAAGAAACTATTAAACAACAAGAAGAAGAAATCCAGGTGTGTGCCCGTGAATTGCTCGCGCTGGTTGATTCTGCTTCAGAGTACAAAGAGTCAATGGGGTCGATAATTTCAGAAATGAAGACAGTTCTGTCTGAAACTGTTGAAGCTATAGAAACCTCGTTCAGAAGGTCATTACCAGCTAACTTCGATACCTCCAGTGACTTAGCCAACATACAATGACAAGGATATTTGCGTATCCTTGAGCTATGGCGTTAAGCCTAATTATTAGTAGTTTTTAGACTGATTGGAGCAACTTTCAGCCGAGAGGGTGGAATTGTTTGTCTACTGTAAACATAGTGATCGAAGTAAATGTTTACATGTAATATATATATAAACTTATTTTGCTACTACGTTGTGTTTGAAATTTGCAGGTCTAATTGCCCACAGATATCGAGTGGATTATAATGGTATTTGACTGGCATCACTAAATAAATCAGGTATCTTCTCTTATAGACTGCATAAATAAATCGGGTACCTTACCTTAAAGACTTCATAAATAACTCGGGTACCTTCTCTGATGGACCGCAGAAATAACTCAGGTAATCTTAATGATGGACTACATAAATAACACGGGTACCTTTACTGGTAAACTAAATAAATCAGGTATCTTGACTGCTGGATCGCATAAATAAATTGGGTACCTAGAAAATGATTGATAGACCACGTAAATACCAGCATTGTCAAATCCATTTACAATGTTATTCAAAAAAATAAGAGTATCGGGGACAATTCAAGAGTTTAAATGCTATTCAAATGGACATTAGTTTCATTGTCAGCCTCTTGAGCCAAATCCAGGTTCTCTTCACTTGAAGCTTCCAGACTTCCAGTCGATGCAACCCAATGCAAACACCACTACAAACAAGCATGAGACTTGTTGCTGCGACAAGTCCTAGCTATAATCCCTTGAAACTGCGGATGACCTCAACGACAATAGCATCCCTTTGCTCCTAATCCGCAGACCAGCCAAGTAAAACAATGGGTTGATCTTTGTTATTTTTTAAGCGTCAATCCCAACCTCCCTGTCATCAACAAAATTTAATTACCACCAACAGAGAAGTGGACGACCCTTGACAAATATAAAAATTCATGCACAAACGCAACGATATGCAAATGACAAGAACTTCTGGCTATTGAATTATAAAGGCGAGATAGAAAGGATGACATGTATGCGGGATACTTGCGGTTAGAGTGGATAATGACAATAGAAAATATTGTTATGTGTATGCTTAGAAAATGAGAGAGAGACTGCAGTTACAACTTTATATCTATTTTAAATTCATTAAGCAAAACCAGCAAGTAAGACAATGAAAATATCAACCTGATGGTATTGTTTTGAGCTAAAAAGAGGGGGATATCACATGAAATACATCAACTGAAATCTACAATAATAAAGCTATTTCAATTATATGACGAGAAGAGATTCAGTAAGCTCTGAGAAAGGAGTGCAAAACAGTTAGTAAAGCAATGCACATACAGTTGTAACCACTTCCTAAATATATATATGCATGCATTTCCTGTATCAAATTATAGAGCGCAAGTTCTATCTAAAGGTCAGGACTGGTAAAATTTGTTAAATGTCGAAGAAATAAATCAAATCAACTGACTTAAGATGGGAATAGAATAACTTATTAGTTTATCCAGTACCAATCAATAACCAAACATGATTTACCATTTGACATCCGTGTAAAGAACTGAAGGACATCAACATCCAACTCCAAGGGTAAGAATTGATTTCATTTTCATTTAAACAACGTAACCATTTGGCATAATGCTAATATGATAAAGTGGATTATGCTTCGTCGGCTTATGTCTCTGATGCTGATACAAGCCTTGGTTACTTACCACATATTAAAGTCATCTACCACTATGCATAAAACATAAACCCAACAAAAGAAGAAGGAACATCTCCAATGCACATTAAATAAATGATAAAAAAAAAGAAAAGATATATCTTTTTGCGGTGTTAAGATTAGCAGAGTCCAGATTGATAAAATTGATTATGTTGGTGGCTTGGTTTTGGACCATTTACTCAACTAAAAACAACAGCAAAAACCATGAACTTTTCAAATCGGCATTTCCCTGAGTTAACTCAGTCCAAAAAAATTTCAAATTTTTACAATGTTCTTTTGTTTCTTCAATGGATAATCTCCTATCTTGTTTAACCCATTCCTTGTGTTCATCTATTTTCAACCAGTAACTAGGTTTTCCTAATTCTTGAAACATTTCTATGATTCCCTGTTTATTTTTTCTCCATTAAACGATTTCATCTCATGTCTAATCTTACCCTTGTCCTTTAAATCTGATTTCGCTAGTTTTTTTCTTGTTAATTTATCTTATCTTAATCTCTTTTTAAATCTTTTGTTTTTAATTTTCAGGATGTCTAACTAACAATCTGTTCTTTCTTTATTGGGTATTAACAGTTTGTGCAAGTTCAAGTAAAATGGAGTTTGCCCATAATACGTTTGTCGCACAGGCGTTTGCCTCTGTGTTGATGATAGTATTAGCGTTTGCTGTGGTTGTTTCTAAGCTCGTTGAAGCTGAAGATTTCTCCATTGTTTCCATTATCAAGGTTAGTGTTCAGACCGATCCGCGAGTCAACTCAGATTACGTTACAAATCGTATTCAAATTCAAAATCAACAAACACGTGGCATACACCTATCACCGCAATAGATAAGTCATTACAAATTTGAAAATCAATTCCCCCATTTTCGCCTTTTACCTAATCACACTCAACTTTCCATAGTTAGTTCAGTATTTTATGCCTTGAATATATCCTATCCCCCGAGTATCCAGCAGTTAATATATGGTTCTCATAACCCTAACCCTAAAAAACCAAGCTTAATCCTTTATAAACATCATAATTGTTTTGGAGGCGAGAATAGTTCCATTGAGTTGTGCAAAACAATGGCAGAAGATGCAAATGCAGCAATTACTGATCTCACAAAAAAATTCAGAGTTCAGTTCTTGAACTGGGAAGTGTATCAGAGGATATTGTTCATCACTATGAATCTGAAGAAGAAGGAACAGAGGAAGGCTAGTGGGACAACTGTCTCATTGAGAAAATTATCATTGAAGGGAAAATGAGTGATAAGACTGTAGAGAAGCAGATCCAGTTTACCTGGAACTTTATTCCTCCTTAAGAAATCAAAGTTATTGAACTCGATCCAAACATGATGGTCTTCAAATTCAAAAACCAAACACAACTTAATAATGTCTTCATAACAAGGCCATGGAGTCTTGATGGTCAATTGGTTGTTCTTCATCACTATTTGGAGAAATGTTTTTATAAGGACTTCGATTGGGATACTCAGGAATTCTAGATTGAACTGAAAGGGTTGCTCCCAGAACTTATGAAAGTCAAGATCGTTGAGGATATAGGGAAAATCATGGGGGAAGTTTGTGCTATTGAACCAAAGGATGCAACTCCGGCTTCGGGAAAATATGTCAAAGTATGTGTGAGAATTAATCTCCAGACACCTTTGAGAAGGGGAATTTTGGCTGTTAATTCTGCAGGAAACACAAAATGGATTCGCTTCTACTATGAAAAGCAATCGCATAAGATATGTCCTAACTGCTTTATCTTAAAGCACTCAAAGAATGCTTGTGCTGCTGCTACTAAGTTTCTAGAATTGGCACATTAAAAACCACACTATTTTGGGAATGCTAAGACCCAAAAGAAAAATGTTGTTACCCAGAAATTTAATTCTGAAGTCGCACCTCAGCACAAGCAAAAGAAAATTATTAAGCCAACACCTTTTGTTCCACCAAGAGATGGAGTTTATGTTGGGTTTGGGAATTTATCTACAAATAGTGGTGATGACACTATAGAAGAGTCAGGTAGATTAGGAAAACGTCAGAGAAACTCTACCAGCCAAGTTACTCATCAAGACATAACCTCTCCAGCCTCTTCTAGTTCTGGTAATGGAAAACAAATGGAGACTTATGCACCACAAAATACCATCCAAGGAACTGCATAATCTAATAATGCTTCAGTGGAGATACAGGTACTCACCAGACAAATCCTCTTATACTCTTGTCCTCTTTAATTTCCTTTACCTCCCAGCTTCCTTAATTTCTAGATATAAGTATATTTTTGATAAGATTACCTTTTTTCTAACAAATATGAAAATTATTAGTTGGAATTGCAATGGTTTTAGAAATAAAAAATACTAGAAATCACCTAAATGATCTAAATAAGCTCTACAATCCTGATATAGTTTTTTTGTGTGAAACAAAAATTGACTTTGATAAGATTCTGAATCTTGTTAAGCCTTTAAAATTCCCAAACACTTTTTATGTACCTAGTATAGGCAGAGCTGGTGGACTAATTCTCCTTTGGAAAGATGGTTTCACACTTGAAATTGCTGCCCATGATAGGAACATGATACATTGTCTCATTGTTAGTGACCCATCTAAACCAGAATGGTTGTTAACATGTATGTATGGAACACCTTACAACAACTTGAGAAGTGAACAGTGGAGCTACATCAGTAATTTAGGAAATGATAACCCTTCTTTACCATGGATTGTTCTTGGTGACCTTAACATTATACTCAATCTAGAGGACAGGAATACTAACTGTGCTTCCTCATCTACTTCTTCTAGTATTGTTCAACTCATTGATGATGCAGGCTTAAAAGATTTAGGATTTTATGGTAATCCCTTCACCTGGACAAGCAATAAGCATAGCACAGAAAGGATTACATCAAGACTTGACAGAGCCTTGTTAAGCATAGAATGGTTGCTTCAATTTCCAGATGCTCATCTCCTTCATCTACCACAAATGGGCTCAGATCATTGTCCAGTTCTCCTCAATCTTTATTCTGATACTTATAAAGGGAGCAAGACTTGGAGTTTCTTTGAGTGATGGTTAAGAGACAACACCTGCAAAGATCAAATCTCTTCAGCATGGGCACATGAAGTAAGGGGTTCTTCAGCATTCAAGCTTGAGAGAAGACTGAGCTGTACAAGGAGATATCTCTCTGAGTGGAACAAAAAGATCTTTGGGAATATCCAGAACAAAATAAGAGACCTACAACAAGAAATGACTCACCTTCAAGGTTCTTCACTTGATGGCATCAATACTCATGAAGTTTAATGTGTGGAGCAACAAATAGAAGAATGGCAGCAGAGAGAGACTCAATTCTGGAGGCAAAAATCTGGAGAGTCCAACATCATTGATATGGATAACAATACAAAACACTTCCATACAATGGCAAATTACAGAAGGTCAAGGAATATAATAGAATCCCTAAAGGATAACAATGGTAATTGGTGTACTGGAAGAGATAAGATGGAGTTACTTCTTAATCAACATTTCACTAATGTCAGTACTTCAACAAATCCAAACGTCAGTGAAAGGCTTCTTAACTTGATTCCAGAGCAGATAAATGATGTTGATAATCTCTTTCTGACAAGAATACCTGATGTTGAAGAAATTTATGATGTTTTGAAGGCCATGAAGCCATGGAAAGCCCCAGGGCCAGATGACTTTCCTCCTGGCTTCTTTCAAACTCAATGGGACATAGTTGGGAAAGATGTTACAGAAATGGTGCAGATATTCTTCACCACAGGCAAGCTTCTGAAGAGTATGAACAAAACTAATATAACCCTGGTTCCGAAAGTGAAGCTTCCTCAAACTCCAGCTGAGTACAGGCCCATTGCCTTATGCAACACAACTTATAAATTGATCACAAAATTTTTGGCAACAAGACTGAAGCTGTACATGGATAGGATTATATCACCAATGCAATCTGCATTTGTTTCTGGCAGGCAAATTTCAGACAATGTCTTTCTTGCTCAAGAAATCATTCACAGTTTGAAGAAGAAAAAAGGTAAAAAAGGTTACATGGCTTTAAAGTTGGATATGTCAAAGGCATTTGACAGAGTGGAGTGGGTTTTTCTTAGGAAAATAATGTTAAAAATGGGCTTCTCAACTACATGGTGTGATCTCATAGAGGAGTGCATCTCTACTTCAGAAATCAACATCAAACTAAATGGTTCTCTATGCTCCTCATACAAGCCTACAAGAGGACTCAGACAGGGTGACCCTCTGTCACCCTATCTTTTTATCATGACAATGGAGGTATTCACAAGAGCAATGGCTGGTGCAGAAGATTCCAATAAGATTCAGGGTGTGAAAATTTCAAGAAATGCTCCTCAAGTGACACATCTACTATTTGCAGATGACTGTCTTCTTTTCACTAGAGAAAATATCCACAATATAAATAACCTTCTAGATGTGATTCAATAATTCAGTGAAAGCTCAGGTCAGCAAATAAACTTTCAAAAATCAGCTGTTCACTACTCTAAAAATCTCCATCCAAGATACTGCAGAATGTTGTCGAGAAGGTTAAAAGTTCAATGCATGAGTATGGAAGAGGTTTATCCGGGTATCCCACTATTCTTAAACAGAAGGAAAACAAATTCTTTCTCTAGAATTGTTGGGACAATGAAAACAAGGTTATCCATGTGGAAAGGGAAGCTGGTCAATTACCCAGGAAGAACAACTTTAGTGAAACATGTTCTTACTGCAATGCCACTTCATCAGATGGGAACTTTTCAACTGCCAGATAACACCATTGATGAGCTAGAGAGAGTATAAAGACTCTTTTAGTGGAATAAGGAGAAATGGAAGGGCATAACTACTATTGCCTGGTCTAAGTTGTGCACTGATTAAGAGAATGGGGATTGGGTTTCAGGGATATGAAATGCTTCAATCAAGCTCTACTAGCTAGGTCAGCATGGAGATTATGTAAATGTGCAGATCAACAATGGGGAAAGCCTTAAAGGCTAAGTATTTCCCTCACTGTTCTCTTCTACATGCTCCTGAAAAGAAGAATGAAACTTGGGCATGGAAAAGCATGTACAAATGTGTGGAATTTATTAGGGAATACAACTTCTGGCAAGTAGGCAATGGAAAGAGCATTATGATCTGGAAGGACAGATGGGTATTAGGGCTTGAAGATACTCTTGTCCCAGCTGTAGGCTCATCATTAAACATACAAGAGTACAATCTTGTGTCAGACCTCATTGATTCAGATACAAAAAGCTGGAGAACTGAAGTCATCCAAGAGCTCTTTCATGCTGATGATGCAGCAAAGATTCTGCGAATAAGAATTCCTCAGAATGCAGAAGATAACTTGGTTTGGACACTTACTAACGGTGGCCAATTCACTGTAAAATCAGCCTACAAGAAATTAAGAGACATCAAGCTCAGCTCCCAATAACCATCTGCAATTTCTACTACAGTCTGGAAAAAGTTATGGAAGATGAAAACTGCATCAAAAGTCAAGCTCTTTTTGTGGAAATGTCTTACTGATAATGTTCCTACAAGTGAAAGACTAAAGAGGCATACATGGGGTGAGATTTCAGAATGTCAATTCTGTAAGCAGGAACTGGAGACTTCTTATCATCTTCTAATGTATTGTTCCTTCACTAGGGTAGTCTTAACTTCGGTACCAGGTGGTTTACGGTCCATGGATGGCTCACTTAATCTGCAGTCATGGGTTTCAAGTTGGTTTGATAATAACAATTAAGTTGAGGAAGCTTGGATCATTCAGATATCTTGTGCTGTCTGGGAAATATGGAAGGAGAGATGCAATGCAGTTTTTGACAACATCAAGTCTAAACCCTATCTTGTATTAGAAGATCACAAAGTATGCTACACTATGTCACCTCTGACAATACCATATCTAATATGCTTATGACCAAAAAAAAACTGTTCTTAGGAATAGAATATGGTCACCACCAACTGCTCCCTTTATAACTATTAATTTAGATGCTTCCTTCAAGTTATTAATAAATGAATGTGGCATTGGACTAATAATCAGAGATTTTGCAGGGACTCATCGATGGTCGAAATGTATCTTCAGAGATGGATATCTAAGTGCCGATGAAGGAGAGTGTATGACAGTATTGGAAGCAGTGTATTGGGCAATGAGTTTGCAATTGGAGTGCATCATTCTGGAGACAGATTCATCCAATGTAGCTGCTGCAATAAATGGTACCGACACGAGTATAAGCTGGGAACTTCTACCCATTATTAAAGATGTTAAGTTTTATCTTTGTCGTTTTAGAATGTGGAAAGTTAGGTATGTAATAAGAGAGTGCAACAATGCAGCTGACATGTTAGCAAAACACTCTAGGAAGCATAAGGTGACGGAATTGTGGCACAACACAACACCTTTGTTTATCTGTAATCAGCTTGAAGAAGATTTGAGGAGCAGTCCCCCAAATGCTTCTCAATAATCAATAAAATCTCACTTTTGAATCCAAAAAAATAATAAATTAGCAGAGTCCATAGCTTGTCGTATTTGAGAGATGTTGTTCAAAATACTCGCACTTTCTGCCATAGGGCCTATTGGACATAACGGTTGGGATAAACTACCAACTACATGTTTAAATTCCTGAACATTGTCATTGTTTGTGATTATATCTTGTGAAGTGGACGAAGATGGAGAAGATTGCAAGCTTGTGATTCCCTGATAAGGACCATGAGATACAGATGGAGGATGGGGAAAATTTGAAGAAGGTGTGGTGTTTGGCTCCTAAAAATAAATTTGAAGTAATGAAGCTCACTTATAAGAATATACATAATGAGTTGTAACTTTTAGATCAACAAATTTTCCAGCCACAATTAAAGTAAATAAAATGAAATGGGGGGTTTCAGTGTATACCATTTTTACTTTTGTCGACGACGAACTTCCAACATGAATTGATTGACGACTCATCATTGACTCAATCACTGGAAGAGAAGAAACATCATTGTAAAAGAAAAGGTGTGCAACAATGAAATTAACACACTTATTTCTAGCAAAAGAGACTGAATTCAATTCCCTAAACACATAAAATGTCACAAGCCTAAGATCAATCATCTACAAACAAGATGTAAAAGGAACCTGACCATCAATTATCTAAGTTCAATTAACAAAACAAATTGACTCAGAAGGGTAATGCATGATTTGGACCAAAACGATGAGTAAAATCCATAAACACAAGCAAAATAAAAATCAAATTCACCAAACCTGGATGGACTGAAGTAGGAAGAGGCTCCCGAAATGGAGGGAACTAAAGATGTCTCCATCTTAATCTTCAGAGGGATTTGATTTGCGACTGTGTTTGTTATTCCAGTGAGCAACTCTCATGTTCAAACTCCTAACCAACAGCGACATAGTTTTCCAACTATGGGTTTAGTCAGCTGCTCACAGCTTCAACTTTTAGACAGAAAATGAGGACTTATTGTGTCCATAAACTTCTGTTCCAACTTGATAATTTTGATATTTTACTAAAATTATAATGCAAGGCTCTATCTTCAACAAGATTTGTTGACAACAATTCCATAACTATAATCACCAATCTATCTGCAAGAGATCTACAAAGTGTGAAATGCTTAAAAGATGTTTTAGGTATTGTTAATATACATTTAACAACTGCCACTATCATTATTTCTCCCCTCTTTCCCATTCAGAAAGCCAACTTCTAATAACCATGCTTACTTTCCCTAATATTTCTCCCCCCTTTCCCCTTTCAGAAAGCCAACTCTGCACTTGCTTGTAGAACATAAAAATAATCCATTTTCATTTCACCAACTTCAAAATTTTAGGTTGCTGACCGGCATGATAAAAATTATTACATCAGGTAAGCAGAAGAAAACCATAGAAGCACATACGATAGAAGAGATGTAGTCGTTTCCAAACTCCATAGGCCACGAAGAACTGGAGGAATCACAAATACCATTAAAAAGGTCCTCAGCAGCCATGAAACAGCAAATTCCCCAGCTCTGAACTAAAAAAAACAACCAACATTATTCTCCACATATATAACAAAGCAATAACAAAATGTAGAATTTACAATGAATATAGTTACTCTCCAAATTACAGCAAGAGTTAGTAAGCACCCGTATAACAAAATGCAGAATTCACTCAATTTTTTTATACTACCGACTGGATTGGGTACTTAGTTTAATTTATACGACCCTTAAAGCCAATTAACCATCATAATTTATAGATCTTGTGAAAAACAAGGTACCCATTAAAATTTATACAACCGTGTTGGCGAAGTACTCTATTTATTTTATAGGACCGTTTGAAAGAAAATATGCACCATTTTGCTTATAAAAGTGAAGCAGTTAGTAAGTACCCATATAACAAAATGAATAGTTATATTGTCTCCATCACACTCCTAGATTTCCAAACTCGAAGGAATCCCTTCGATTAAACGGTTCTTGCTTAACACTACACCAAATTGCGGGATTAGAAAGCAGAACAGACGTTACAAAACGGGTTGTAACGACCCTCGCTTTGTTGCAAAAGTGGGTGTTACATTTTTTTTAGCGGCTTTGTGGCAGTTACTAATTTTTTTGTAACGGCCCTGTAACAGGGTTTGAGCCATTTAATTTGCCACGTGGTAACAACTCGAGTCCGTACTTAATTTTTTTGCAATGAGGGATGTTGAATATAGCATTTCGAGCCGTTACGAACTTTTTTGTAATGAAAAAAAAAAATTATCGCGATCAACATTGACCTGGTCAAAATTGGTCAAGTATTGACCAATTTTGACCAGGTCAGGATGTCCTGCAGTTCATTTTCTCACGGAAATAAGCACGAATTCCAAAAAACAACTCGCATACACCTTTCATTTCATCCTCCGCAGTCAACAATATTTTCTTCAATCAAATTCATCTCACATTCAATCAAATTCTTATCACATTCAAATAACTTAAATACAAAAAAGAACTTAAATTCTTCTAAGTATCAAAATTTTTGTTAAGTTTGAAATACTAAGGGGATACTAAGTATCAGTTCATAGAAATTCGTATGTTCACAAATTCATCTAACTTAGAAATACATAGAAACTTACAAAACTTGCATCTACTCTCCAACCTAATGACTGCCTTGTTCTCCAACATTTCTTGCTCCAAACTTGCAACAGAGCATCAATTCAGGTGGATGGTACCTCTCTATCAGGTATGGAACTAACTTGTGACATCTCTGCAGCTTTAGCCTGTCATAGGAACCACACTAAAATTAGCAAGAAAGATAAGTGACCGAGAATTACATGACAAAAACATTCAACTACTAACCCAGCGTTAGACTCTTAGAAATATATGGGAGAATTACATGTCTTAGACTGTCTTTTAACTCCACTGACGCATGATTCTTTCCTACTCCACATTCGGAAGGATCGATAGGGATAAAACGCTCGTGAACTGCCTTCTATGCATTCACCCATTCATCCTACTCAACACCAAATTTAGCAAAGAGTACCCATACTTCCTTCAGAGAAACATAATTCAAAAAGATCATGTACCCAAAGAAAACTTAATATCCTGTTTTAACATACCAGAATTTTGTTGTCCAAGGAATCACTACTTGATCTCCACCTGCAGTCGATCCATGCCAAACCCCCATCTGTTTCCACTGCCATGGCAGCAACAACATTTCTCTCTTCGACTGCGACTTCTTCTCGATCATGACTGAGTTGTCTCTCTAGTCAGCTTCACAAGTCTCTCAACTCATAAAGGATGGTGATGATGGCAGCTTCTTGAGAAAATAAAGATTATGCCACTGATGTTGCTGCTCGGACTTCTTATTTCGGATGATCAGCCAACGAGACCTCATTCAAATCCTGCCACGGCACCAGCTTCCATTCTCCCTTGTATTCTAACATTTCATGCACAGCTCCATCTCCTTGGCTAACCATAAACAAACTTTCATATTATGTCGGTCAAGAACTTCAGCTTACACCCATTCAACCCACGCCAGAAACCATGGCTTCTCTACTTCATTCCCAAACCATGAATCAACAGTAACCAATAAGCCAACACTCATGCTCTTCTTCAATTTAATCCAGTCACCTACTGACTTCATTTACAGCACCAGTCTCCATCGAACTAGCTCAACATCGACTACATAGGATTAGCTTCCATTCTACCAGATCGTCGAGATTCGAGACATCTGCACCACCTTATTTGGTCCCTTCCAACTCCTCCTCAAGTCCGGAAACAACGCCACTTCTATCCTTCAATCTCGTTTTTATTTTATTCTGCAAAACTGCTACTGTTTCGGCATAATATGTTGCGTGCTAATGAAACGCCACTGCAAATTCAGACCAGCCGATACACACAATCGACACAACACTACTTCAACCATCTTCTCTTCTCGACTCAAATCAATCAAACTTACAAAATCCATCTCCCATTGAGTTATACAGTTCAACACCATTCATCCACAAGACTAGTTCAGCCATCTTTCATCCATCTCTGCAACTCGCCATCAACACCTTTCTAGTCGAACCCCGTTGTAAATTCAACTCACTTAAATCTGTTCATTGTTGCTGTAACTTAAATCTTTCTCTTGAAAAATTAATCTCCCACCATGAGCCATCGATGCCACCAATTTCTTGGTTGAAGGAGAAATGATGCTCGATTCACCATGTACTCGATCATCTCTTGCATCTTCTTCTTGCTCGAATTTGTGAACTCCGGTAAATCCTCATGGTTTGAACATTGATACTAACCCCTTTTCTCTTGAATAGAAATGAAGACGCTGCTGCAATAAGAGAGATTATGCCTTTGCGGATGCTTTAGAACATTCACACAGAGCTTGTGATGATGATGAAGCCATGTCCATTATTTTCTTTAGTCCACTAACAGGGTCTTGTGGCTCTCTCTGAACGTTGGTCATGGGCTTGAATGCAAGTTGCCAGCAACGTAATGTGACTGCTAGTTTGGCAGCTGCAAATAATTGAGCTGTCTCTCTCTAGTGCCGAAAGTGACACTAGTCATTTTTGTCGCAAACGCTCTTATAACATTCAATTTAACCATTTATCCTCCAGTGATACGAATTGCTTGTACTTTCTACAAAAACATTAAATTATTACTATTAGTCAAAATATTGATATGAATGTGGGTATAAAATGTCGCACCAATGTGCTTATCACTGACCAACCCTGATCTTCTTTGTAACACTCCACCTGCAATTGATTAAACACGGAGTAAAGAATTCTTTGTTGGTAGACATTGATTTGCTCTTCAAAGGAGAAAAAAAAAAGCGAGGATCGCGCATGGAAAAAAAAAATCAATACCGTGTCTGTCATTCTCCAGTGACTGCTGCAGTTGCATATCCTCTAGCTTCCTTCATTTCATCACTTACTATCCATGAGTTCTTACGAGGATCAAATACCTCAACGCTTGTAACCATGTTCTCTCCATTATAGCCTCCTACCGCGTATCTGCAAAAGAAGTTAGGAAAATGAATGTTGTTGAAACCATGAGCAAGTGTTTTACAAGAACTCAACTATATCTACCGAATACTGACAAGCCCGGTGGCCCATCACCGACCATGCACGCAGGGGTTGTTGTAAGTTGGAGATCATGTGTTAAAGCAGTTTGCACCAAAGAAGTTAGGCCTACACACTGCGCTCAAACCGTCAATGATGGCTTCATCAAGGTCGGATGGCGCTTTGTTGCAGCGAGAACAAGGATCCGTTCACCAGGCTTAGTCATCAACCCATCCCAGTGTGTCATGAACACATTTTTAATCTTCCGCATAGCCTCATGCTCCGCAACTATTGAGATAGTCAATGTACTGGCAACCACTACACTTGTTACCTCTGAAATTGTAAGTCCAAGATCTCTGTCATCTTGTGTAGGAGAAGAATATCCTCCTAGTTTAATACAAATACAAATTGACCAATCAATCAACATCAATTGAGCTTATATAATTACAATATAAGATTGATCAAATTAGGGTTTATTATATCTTCTTTTGTGAAACCCAACGGTCTTATTATTCATGTTCGGGTAAAACAATATATCAAAAAATTTTAAATCCTAAATACCAATTTCATCTACTAAAAATTGAAAAATCCATAATTGCAATAAAACGATTGTTAATCAAAGATAGATACAAAAGTGAAAGGATGTAGACCTGTTTGTTGATTTCAACACCAAAAAGACCTCCAACTCATGTCTGGCGTTCCCTTGAAGAACATATCTCAAGGATCCTTCAAAAATAGGTAAAAGCAAATAAAGCCGCTTTTTTCATCATAATCATCAACATGAAAAGGATATTACCGATCTAAACTGAAATCCAAAAGATGAATTATATTAGATGATGAAAGATCTAAAACCCTAAAATTTGATTAACAAATTTAACCCTAAAATCGATTAACAAACTTACACAAGAACCCATAACACAGATGATAAGAAAAAAGATATGAAATCGAAATCAACCGAAACACGAGATGATGATCTGTGAATCTTCATTGAAGAAAAAAAGAGGGAGAGAGCGGGGAGCGAGAAGAGATAGAGAGAGAGAGAAAATGAGAAATGGGAAATGAAATTCGTCGATTCACCACTAAGGGTAAGGCATGGGATGAAGAGAGGCGCGCATGTGAATGGCATATGCAAGGGAGGAAATATCCTCTAGTATTACTCACCTTGGGTGGAAAACAAAAGCACGCATGTGACTCGCACACGCACAAATATCAAGTGTTACGACCAAAGTGTGACCAAGCGTGTGACTGGCACGCCTATAAAAAATTTAAGTAACGGCTTAGCCTACATTATTTAATTTTTAAGAAATTAATGTGACTTCATCCTGTTTGGAATTTTTTGTAACGGCCATTCGTAACGGGAAATTTGTAACGGCCCATAGGCCGTTACGAATGCCTGTTACGAATCCGGGAATTTGGTGTAGTGTAAATTTCTATCACGAAAAACCAAAGTGTAAAGAGGAAGGATAAATGGAGCAATACAAATGTAACTTGAAGAAACTTAAGCTATGAGCATGAAAACTAACAGTGTAAGGAGATGTTCCAAGTCATCAATCGAAGAAGGTGTAGGACCAGATATCTTGTTGTTCAAAAGGTCCCCGGAGAAACACAAATGTTATAAACCTGAAGATAAAATAATAGCACTATGGCACAAACTAATTTTTGAAAAAGGTTTGCACTTAAGGAGGTATCAAATTCTGATTCAAGATAGCTCAATAAGTATCGGACCTTTATAATCTTGTTTGATGAAAGATTCCTGGTAGGTCGATAAACACTATAATCAGTTCAAGATACTAAGGCTTTCTAAAGAGTGTACTTACCAAATTTTAGAGTTGCTGAAGGGTTTACAACTATATAAAATTTTACTGTTAATTTACTCAACTGCCAAGTATAACAAGTCAATCGAGAAATAAATATGAAAGTCATTCAATTGAATATCGAAAAGATTAGCAAATGGGAGAAACAAATGTGAATCATATACTACCACATACAGAAGTAAGGTTTGACATTCTCGAAATCATATGAAGCCGAACATCGATATGCTTCCCACCACCAGGTGTACTGTTGGAATATCTGGTACATTTCTTGTGTAACTTCTTGTAAACATAAAACATTAGGCGAATGTAGTTGAATGATCACCAACTGCTTACATCATCTCATGCGATTCTAAGTCCCAAAAATGAGACATTATAACTCAAACATTTTCATCAACTTAAAAACTTTCGGGTAATTTAATCAGCTCAAACATCAAACCTAAACCCCAAATCTCAACCAAGATAATCCCACGAGAAAAAAATTTAAACAAAACCCAGAATTACAAACAAACCCAATAAAATGAACTTTATCATGGAGAGAAAAGGAAAACAAACCAACCCAATAAATCTTCCTCTTCTCCAAATGATCTTGTTCCCCGAATTTCATAGCTCTTTAGGCGAATTTCGTTCAACGAAGTACAAAATTTCCAAGACCTTTTTAGCTCCATCAGTGGAAGACACATTTGCCGAGTTGGGTTTTAGTTCATAGCATCAAATTTGGAAGAAACTGTGCCAATAACATAGATTTGGAGAAAGCTGAGATTATAGGGCAATTTAACGTAGGGAGAAATCGGTGTTCTTGTTTTCTCATCTTGTCAAACCCATGATGACATAACCTTACCCCGAGAACTACACCGACCGACTAGGAAGGGTATATTTGGTAGGAAGCAGGAGCTGTTAACTCGGGCGGGTCAATTGATTCTTGAACCGCACATTGTTGTTTGCTTGTTGACGAGTTCAACTATCCCTGCACCTTTCTGCAGAATAACGAATATTCATGAGGTCTGCTCTAATTGGGTCGACCGACCGGAGGGCTCGAAGAGCCCGTAGGGAGGGAGTCCCTTTTATGGCCACTTTTTTGTCAAATGGACCCTAAAAATTTGATAAAAAGATTAAACTAGACTCTTCTTTGCAGTGATGACGGCCCGACCGAAATTCCGAAACACTTTAATTCCAAATCAATTTTAACTAAAATATTTTTTTTGCGATGGAGATAAAATTTAGAAACGTATGTATATCTCTTGCTAATAATTTGTGGATAGTGAAGATTACACTTATAGCACTGGAAAAAAAAGGTTCCTAAACTGTTTAGCACCACCGCTTTCACAATATGTGTTGCAAACATATCTAATTAACACTTTTAGCCTAACAAAACTGATCCTAAACTATCTCGCAACAGTCTGTACTATCACGATATAGTAACACTTATATATGTTGCAAAAATATCCATGGACTCGTTCTTCTTCGCCCACGATTTAACCCGATTGTGACCCGTTTTTCTGGGTTCAATTGCAGACTCTAAAATCTTCAATTATTGATCGACATTTTAAAAATTTATCTCAACCCATATACAATATAACTATCCTTAATCATTTCACGGGAGAAATTTTAATAGAAACGATCAAAATTGATCAAAATCGAAAAAATTTAGAGAATTTTTTTTTGATGGAAATTTCAACTGAAATTCTCTACTTATGGATGATATTTTTCGAGGGTTCTTTCAATTTATGACAAATACAATGATTAAGATCTCTCTTCTGAAAAAAATTCGAAGGAAAACGATTGAGAATCGATTAATTTCAAAAGATAATTTTTTTTTATATAAAATCCAATTTTGAGGACCATGAAAGTGTGATGGACAAAATCCAATAGAGTCACCCTATAGAAGGCCTCCTAAAGTCGGCCAAATTTTTTTTTTTGTGCAATTTCAATATAGTCCGTTGGATCACTAACTTAAAAACAAGGAATTGACGTAAGTAGTTCATCGATAAGGGAATTCTGTGTGTAAGTTCGATGTTGTTCATTGGATTGAAACACGTATTTGATGTGAGCCGTTCATCTATAAAGGATTTCGGTACATTATATAAGATATTATGAGGGTTTATACTAAATTAACTAAATTTATAAGGACCTAAAGTTAAGAAATATATATAAAAAAGGGAAAAATATCGTTTGGTCCCTTTTAGGTGGGCCCATGTCTGTTTGGTCCTTTGGTCAAACGCCTTCTTGTTTGGTCCATAATTATTAAAAAATATTAAATGAAAAAAAATACCCTTCCATGTTAATTTTTACTTATTTTCTTGTAGCACTTCATTCCGAAATGAAGTCCATATAAAAACCTAAAAACGGACTTATTTAAATGAAGTCCATATAAAAACCTAAAAAAAAACAGACTTCATTCCAGAAATGAAGTCTATATAAAAACCTAAAAAAACATACTTCATTCCAGAAATGAAGTCCACATAAAAACCTAAAAAAACAGACTTCATTCCAGAAAATGAAGTCCACATAAAAACCTAAAAAAACAGACTTCTTTCCAGAAATGAAGTCCATATAAAAACCTAAAAAAACAGGACTTCATTCCGGAAAATGAAGTCCATATAAAAACCTAAAAAAAACGAGACTTCATTTAAATGAAGTCCATATAAAAACCTAAAAAAACAGACTTCATTCCAGAAAATGAAGTCCGTATAAAAACCTAAAAAAACAGACTTCATTCCAGAAAATGAAGTCCATATTTCAAGAATGAACTTCATCAAATTCATCATCTTCAACAGTAGCAGCAGCAGTGACGAAGAAAAACATAAATCTATCGTCGTCTTCATCATCTTCATCGTGTTCATCATCATCTTCAACCACAACAGCATCAAACAGGGAGAAAAAGCAAAACATCTTCGTCACAAAATCACCGTCTTGTTCATCATCTTGATATTCTCATCATCTTTATCATTATCATCGTGTTCATCATCATCTTCTCTGTTGAAAATCTCAATCTATGTTGAAAATCTTCATCTCAATCTTCAAACAAAACAACAGCAGGAGAAAAAGTAGAAAAAAAGAGAGAGAAAGTAGATCTAAAACTAAGAGATAGAAATGATATTTAATCCAAAAAGAAGATATTTATAGGATATTTTCTATATATATGCTCACTAATATAAGGATATATTTTTCTACATAACTACAAAAAATATTTACTAATCATAATTTCTTTTGGTTTTTTAGTTTTGAGAAAAACAATAATTTATAAAACCAAATTATAATATTATTTTTTCATAAAAAATAATTTCAAAGACGTAGGTGTTTTAAAATGATTTTCAACGGTATAAAGTTTATAAAAAACCTGGTATAATTTAAGAGATAAATCGTTTAAATATATTATTTCTATAAGTATATTTGACTTAAATATGATATTTCCTACATAACAAAATTCACACAAAAATACTTAGTACATTTCTTTCGATTCTTTCTTCGAATTAGGTTTACATTGTTGCTGTTGGTGACTTGGGAAGATTTGTTACGAGTTTTCATATAGGATTTGAGAATCTGGTGCTATGAGAGATCGAAGAAGAAAGAAGAGCAGATGAAGATGTTTCTGAATCTGTTGTAAAGAAGAAGTTGATGATTGAATTAAGAATTTTACAAAGTTATGGTTCGAGAAGAAATTGAGGATTTTCACGATTTGGAGTTTTCTGTTGGAGTTTGATTAAACCTAACCTTCAATCTTCTTCAACTTTAGTCCAATCTCTGTTCACAAAGTTACTCAATCATTGGCGGAGGTCGAATTGATGTTTGAGATAACAGTGTCAAATTTGGGGTTTTAATTTTTCTTCTCCAGGTAAACTAATTGAACTATTAATTTCAGTTCTTTGTCGGGGAATAACATGTTTAGATCATTCCTTTCAGTTTGGGTTTTATTAGATTCAGTCCAAATGGGATCACTTATACCTCTTAGAATTTTGATTTTGCAATCAACTTGATTCACAAGAAGAAAACTGCAGTTTGGTATTAATACGTAGGATAGGTTCTTATTTGGGATTCCTTTTGTTTGTAATTAGTGTGAATTCAAACGAAAAAAAAATCTGAAAGCTCCATTGTTACTAGTGATAGATATGGCACTCTCAGTTCTACATTACTTTGGAATTCTTTATTTTTTTACTTAAGACAACTTTGCAGGTTTCAATTTTGATTGTTGAACTTTAGGGTAATCAAATGATCTGAGTCTCTGAGTCTGATTTTAGATTTGAATTTTTACTGGAAATAGTTGAGTAGATCCAGGGAACAATTTCTGAAAGTGTAATTTGTTATATGCAGTCTAATTATATTTCTGATTTATTTGCTTGTGCAAGTGCTCATATATCATAGCATCTACATATATTTGTTACTTTACTAAATGAGATCTTATTGCAGGTGAATGTCATTTTGATGTCACTGGAAGCGGTTTTTCATTTTCTTCGGTCGGCCCTCCCCACCGTGGCAGCGGTGTTCTAGTTAGTTGCACTCTTTCCGCAGAGAAAGAGAGAAATAGGAATTTTCTTCGATCTGAAGTAGAAGAAGAAGAAGAAAAAGTTATTCAGTAGAGAGAGAAACTAGTGTGTGTGAGAGATAGAGCAATGGCTAGTTTCAGTCCAAAGAGAGCAATGGCAGAGTTAAGACATTCATCAAGTTCATTAGGTAGTAGAGCTTCATCATCACCATTAAAAAGAGAAGGAGGAGACCCAGATATAACACCATTAATATCACCTGATAATCAATCTCCTCATGATGATGATGATAATAGACATTCTATTAGAGATTACAGTAGTAGACCTTTTTGGATGCCTAATTATTTCTTATGTCCTGATGAAACTAGGGTTTCTTCAACTTCTCTGTATAACTCTAAGATCTCACTTTCTCTTCTCTTATTTGTATTTATTGGTGCTCTGATCTGTATCCCCACCATCTGGAATCGCTTAGTAAGTGCCATTTAGATCCAATTTACCTGTTTTTACTTTCCTGGGTGTTCCTAAAGAATTGGGGAGATTTTTGAAATTTAATCATTTCTGTGATTTGGGGGGTTTCTTCGTTTAGTGTCTAGTTCCAATAACGGCGTCAACTTTATTGAATTGAGGGGGGGTTGTGATTTGTTTCAAAGTTGTTAACTTTTTGATTTTCTTGTAGAATGCTCCTTACCTGTGTAAGAAAGACGGAATCGTGTTACAGTGTCCTCGTGTAAGTTCATTTTGTTGTTTTAGTTAAGTATTTGGTTTCTGAGTGACTAGGGTTTGATTTACCTTGGTGTTTTTGTTATAGGTAAAGGAGTCACCTTCCCTATGGGAGAATCCGTACTCTGCAACGACATCTTGGAAGCCTTGTGCGGAGCGTCGTGATGGATTCTCAGGTTTGTCTCTCATTTTATTGACAAAGATCTCACTGTTCGTTTCTACTAAATACGTTTTTATCATCAAGGTTTTACGGTTTTATCATCATGGAACGACTATTAGGTAAGACTGGTAGTGTGATATGGACCTGCTTTTTGAGTGCTTACGTAGAATGTTGTTAACTCTGATCTTTATTTACGTTTCTTTACGTTTTCTATAGAAATTTACATGCTTGATAGATATGTAACTAGGGCTGTGTTCAAATTCCGTAACACACTGTTGGCTAGCTGTGAAGTGGTTAGGTTTCTCATTAGAGGGGTTAAGTATGTGCGGCTAGAAAATATATTAATTGCTGAGTGGTTTGAGAAAACCTCATTAGAGAGAACATATTTTAGGTTGGTTGTTGATCTCAAGCGATATTTTATACTGAGTTAATTGTCCTTCACTCGTGCAGATCTTCCTTCAGAGAATGATACAAGTGGTTATGTGTTGATTCAGGCTGAAGGTGGTTTAAATCAACAAAGAATAGCTGTATGTTCTGCTAACATGTAACTTTCGTACCGGTTGTTATTCTAAGAACAATACTTCCATTTCACTACAGAAAATACCTCGAAATTTTGTACGTTAATGCACATACGTTTTGCAGATTTGTAATGCTGTGGCTGTGGCCAAGATAATGAACGCCACCCTTATTTTGCCGATGTTGAAGCAGGACCAGATTTGGAAAGATGAAACGTAAGATATCACTAATTAGCAGTTACATTCATACTAATTAGCAGTTACATTCATAAATTCATGTTGTTTGATATTGCCCTCTTTTCTCTCAAGATTTGATGATTATTGAGCTTGACTTTACATCACTCGTACAAAATCCTTAGTGTAGGGCTTTGTGATTTTCTGTTGTATTGGTTTATGGATCCCACTTCTACCTTTTGTTATACAAACCTTTTTTCTTTTTGTGATAATTTGTATTCTTGTCAATTACTTGTACATGTGCAGAAAATTTCAAGACATCTTTGACGTGGATCATTTCATTGACTACTTGAAGGATGATGTTAGAATTGTACGCGACATTCCAGACTGGTTTCCTGACAAAGCAGAGCTATTCACAAGTATAAGGTTTGACAATATCTTGTTTATGTGGTATAATATGAGTTAGAGAAGTTCCCATACATAGTTAAAAGCAAACTGCACGATAAGTATCAGTAGTCAGTGGTATGTTTGTTACATCCTTGTAGCTTACACTCAGAACTCAGTTTTTTTCAATTCTTATTCTGATTCATTTCTCTGTTTATCTCTACCAATCCATAGAATTGCAACCACTAGTTTGGATATTAGAAAATGTAAACCACATACTTTATTCTCATGTAGATGTTTATTTCAGCAAATTATTAGTAGTTGACATTTGTAATTCCTGTGCAGACGCACTGTGAAAAACATTCCAAAGTACGCTTCAGCACAGTTCTACATTGATAATGTACTCCCAAGGATCAAGGAGAAGAAGATAATGGCTCTTAAACCTTTCGTAGATCGACTGGGGTAATTCATCGATTTATATTATATTTCCTGTACTGATCCTCATCAACGTAGTTTTTAGTTGTGGACATTTTGTTTTGATTGATGAATGTTTACCTGTTCCAACTGCTCAGGTATGATAATGTTCCCCAGGAAATCAACAGGCTTAGGTGCCGGGTGAACTACCATGCCCTGAAATTCCTTCCTGAGATCGAACAAATGGCTGACAGATTAGCCTCAAGGATGAGGAACCGCACTGGTGGTTCAAATCCTTACATGTAAGTCTTAGTTAAAATGTCAGTTACCTCTGCATGGGCCTATAGTTCACTTTGGTATATTGATAATCCAACCTCCTCTTTTACAGGGCTCTTCATTTGAGATTTGAGAAAGGAATGGTTGGACTATCTTTCTGCGATTTCGTAGGGACAAGAGATGAAAAGGTTAAGATGGCAGAATACAGACGGAAGGAGTGGCCACGGCGGTTCAAGGTACTCGAAATGAATGTTCTTCGGCATTTCTGAGATTATCTTTCATATGAAAGACATGTCTAACATATCGGCGTTCTATTTCTAACTTGGTGTTTGCCTGCAGAATGGATCCCATCTTTGGCAGCTGGCCCTGCAGAAGAGGAAGGAAGGACGATGCCCCCTTGAGCCAGGGGAAGTTGCTGTAATTCTTCGAGCGATGGGATACCCTAAAGAAACTCAAATTTATGTCGCTTCTGGACAGGTTTATGGTGGACAGAATCGAATGGCCCCACTTAGAAACATGTTCCCCAATCTGGTAAAACATCTCGTTTAGTTCTTGTGCTGCCTTTTCCATGACCAGAACATTTTGCCAACTTTACTACAGTTTCCAAAGTGCACAAATATACCCGATAAGTTTATGACTTTCTCCTTGTTTATTTCTGTGGAGCCCATAACATGTAATCGTATAATGTAGGTGTCTAAGGAAGACTTAACTAGCAAAGAAGAGTTGGATGGATTCCGTAAGCATGTTACCAGCCTTGCAGCCCTCGATTTCTTGGTGTGCTTGAAGTCAGATGTGTTTGTAATGACTCATGGAGGCAACTTTGCTAAGCTTATCATTGGGGCACGGAGGTATTTGGGTCACCGGCAAAAATCAATAAAGCCAGACAAGGGGCTAATGTCCAAGTCCTTCGGTGATCCTTACATGGGATGGGCAACCTTTGTCGAAGATGTTGTTATTACGCACCAAACAAGAACTGGTTTGCCTGAAGAAACCTTCCCTAACTATGATCTATGGGAGAATCCTTTGACCCCCTGCATGTGTAAAGCTTGATAGAAAATTGACAACTCCTGATGCAAAGTTTCTAACAGGGATTCAGTACAAGGGTGCTTGTTTGCTCCAAGAAATTATTAGACCAACAGTATAAGCTAATTACAGTTAATGCCCAGGATAATACGAAGAACATTGAATATATGGGTTGGCTTCAGATTTAGATTACGCCACTTTAACATTTATAGAAGAGTTGGGTTCCCTTGAAGCAAACTTCTGGGCTACAAGCAGGGATGTTCAGCATTTGGTATTTGGTGACGGTACGATGTCTTTATTTATATTTTTCCAGATATCTTTATTTATATTTTTCCAGATAGATAGAAATGCCTATTTTTCTGTATTTTCTTCGAAAGCTGAATAGATGATTTTGAGTGTACCATTTGTTTGATGACATGTATAAATTTTACACCAGAACTTTTCGCAATCACTGTTTCCATTGTCAAAGCATTCAGTCAATATATTTGCAGAATAATTACATCAAAACATTGTCAATCAATTTATTTTGTAGAACAATCACCCGGCTTTTTATTTTTATTATTGTTTTTTAATGAAACAGATTTGTAGAACAATTACGGGGCTTTTATTTTTATTTTTTAATATAACAGAAGTAGTAGTTGGGGCTGTTGGATCTTTCCATTTTTCTTCTACGTACCTAGGGACCCTTCCCATTTCACTGAAAATTGATTAAGCTTCTGTTACTACATAACTGCCGAACCCAAACCTTTCCGTTCGGGTTATGAATTTATATTTTATTTCAATTCTCTGAAATTAACCATGAATTATCTTGAAGTAACCCACCATCATAATAAGATGGTAGTTCATGAATGTCCAAAATTTCTGCTCAGTTTTTGTATCGTACTGTACAACGCAGTTTAAGGTTAAAATAGAAAGTATTTCGGGATTGTATATAAATTTGGGCCATGGGGCAGATTTAGGATGAACCCAGCTAAAACTTTCAGGACATACCGAATAAAGATAAAAACGGGTTGGAAATAGTAAAATCAATAGCCCCTTAACCAAATATTTTTGAATGGCATATTTGCCCTTTCAATATCAGTGTTAATAATCTTGATTAGTTATTAATAATCATGATTAATGTTAGTGATTAGTGATTAAGATAATTTAGTTATAATAGTTTGTGTAGATGAAAAATTTTCAGGAAGAAAAAAAAGGTTAGGTTTTTTTGGAGAATGAGAAGGGGAAAGTGAGAAAATAACTTGTATTTTGATTCAATGAATGAGGAGGCACAATCTTCATCTAAAAAACCTAGGAAAATACACATCAACTACAACAATGACCCGGAAATGGCTGATTTCGTAGATTATGAGAATGATTTTACACAAACTCAAACTCAAGATGATGATTTTTATGAGCCAAATCCAGATGATGAAGACGTTGATGATGAACCCAATGCTCGTAATACACATGTATACTTCTATCTTATGTTTAATTTCATTTTTGTAGGTTGAAATCATCAAAAGTTTGTATTTTTTCACCATGGTTCGGCGAACCAGGGATATGTTCGTCTTATAACTAGCAGCCGAACCCACCTGGTTCTGTACAAATGAAGAAAAATTCGGCTAGCTGAAATGTTTAAAGTTAGTAGCCGAACCTGTATTTTGTAACTTCGTGCCTATTTGCTAGATCATAGTTCGGCTTATTTGAAAGTTTCATAACAGGCCAAACCTATTCCTGAGAGTTGTTGGAAGAAAATATGTTAATGGTTCGGCTGATTTAGTGAATATCGTAAGAGCCGAACCTATTGGAAATACTTGGTTCGGCTTGTTACTTAATTAGTATTCGTGCCGAACATTACCATTAATATTCCTGAGAATTGTTGGGTTCAGAATTTGTTAATGGTTCGGCACATATGGTGAAGATCGTAATAGCCGAACATTTTAAATGTAGTAGGTTCGGCTTGTAAGTTAATTAGTATCTAAGCCGAACCTAATCATTAATTTTCCTTCGTAGTATCTAAGCTTGTGATATTCTTTGTAGATCGTGCTTGGTGAACCTGTACCGATGGACAATCAACCTGATCCCGTTGACGTAATTCACGAAGATACTAAGGATCACTTCCAAAATGATTTGGTATGTAAGAATTTTGTGTTTACCTTAATGTTGTTGGAATATTCCGAAGTTTTTCTTACTAATTATTTGTTTTTGAATGAACGTAGACATGGAAAAGTAAGCCCGAAGCACAGGCTTGGGATGAGAACACGCAATGAAAATAAATTGCGTACTAGTTTGTGGACGACAAAGCCGAGGGGATCATTTTGAAATGATTTGTCAGCGAAGTGGAACCGGCGATAACAAGGCTAAAAAGGGTTCTGTATATGTTGGGAAGACCGGGAGAAAGAATAAGACAAAGACGAAGAAAACAAAGTGCCCTTTCAAGATCGTTTTCAACCTCAAGAATAAGAATAACACTAGTACGGAAATGGGCTTTAACCACGCCAGATATAAATTTCCCTGTCACGCCTTTCTGGTTTTGGCGTGTCTATAGGGTAGACTTCTACCCTATAGACACGCCATTCTATGGGCGTGTTAATATAAGTGCTTTAAGCCACGCCATGGCTAGTAGTGTGTCCAAATATCAACCGTTCAGTCACGTTAACTTTTAATTTTTGATTGGGCGTGTTTATAGACCAATCTATGGCCACGTGAACCAGTTGTGGTGTGTCCATAAAAATAGTCACGCCACTTGAGGCGTGGTTAAAAAGTTAGTTTAAATAGTCACGCCACTTGAGGCGTGGTTAAAAAGTTCGGTTTATTGGACACGCTAGTATGCGTGTCCATAGTGTGTGTTTTATAGCCACGCCGGTTTTTTTGCGTGGCTAAAAAGTTCGGTTTATTGGACACGCATACTAGTGTGCGTTTTATAGCCACGCCGGTTGTATTGCGTGGCTAAAAAGTTCGGTTTATTGGACACGCTAGTATGCGTGTCCATAGTGGGCATTTAGTAGCCACGTCGGTTTTGTTGCGTGGCTAAAAAGTTCGGTTTATTGGATACGCTAGTATGCGTGTCCATAGTGTGCGTTTTATAGCCACGCCGGTTGTATTGCGTGGCTAAAAAGTTCGGTTTATTGGACATGCTAGTATGCGTGTCCATAGTGTGCGTTTTATAGACACGCCAGTTCTATTTATTACTGGGTACATGATAGGTGTAGAATACACCTAATTTACTATCTAGTAGTTTATGCTTTCTTTGCTATTTTTATTGTAAATTATGTATTTTACGTGTGTTTTTGAGCTATTAGATACTTTGGAGTCGCACGGACGAAAAGAAGGAGAAATCACCAAAATTGAGCAAAAAGGGCAAATATGTCATTTCAGGGGAGAACACTATCTGGAGCCCAGTCACATGTTAAGGGGCAACTTACTTTTTGAAGAATTATAAAAGGCAGCCAGCTATAGTTAAGGGGCTGCCAAACTGGGTAGCCCTTATCCAAAAACGTAGTGCTGTTATCAGTTGGTAAAATGGATGGGTTATGGATGAACCAAACCCATAGACCCACACCCGTACCCGGATCCATACCCGAGTCCGAACCCAGTTTATAACTCCAAACCTAAAATCGAGAAAGGGTTTTCTTTCTCTCTTATCAACCATTTTTTTTATTTATTCCTACACGAAAGTGAGAAAAGCAACCATGGATGTCAGCATAATGGTGGAATCGAAGAGGAGCTCGAGAGAGAGTAGATCGAGAGATGGAATCAAGTTTACGTTGCCATTCTTGAAGTCCGATGAAAATGGTGTCGCAGTTCGAAGAAATTAGGGTTCGATTTGTGGAAGATGGGTTGGTGGTGGATTGATAGAAAGGTAGAGATTGAGTTTGAATGGAGAAGCAGAAGGATGGGTTCGCTGCTGTTGTTCGAATCACGGAGAGCTGAAATTGTGAGAGAAGAGAAGTAAGTCGATGCAGCTAAGAGAGATGATGTTGTTGCCGCTGTTCAATCGATTCTGACGATGTGAGATGGGTTGATCCGAAGGTGAGGTGTGTATGGTCTGGCATTTTATGGCGATTCAAGGAATTTAAGGAATTGGCACTGGTTTGAATCGAACCAAGAAATTGAGAAGAAATCGTGGAATGAAACCAAGTCAATCGGATGTGAGATGGGTTTGGTGGCGATTTGAAGGCACAAAGAAGAGCGGATAGTTTCTTAGTTTACAAATGAATTGAAGTCTGTCGCCATGGATTAAACGGTTTGAGGTAGTGGTTGTCCAACGGTCCGGTCCTCCCGTTAGTACATGGCCGGTAACAGGACCGGCATATCAACATCGGTTCGGGTCCTCACGGTTCCGGTCCGGTTCCATAATGTGTTGGCCGGTAACCGGACCCGTTTAAAGTCCCAAATACCCGTTTGTCCTAGCATTGCCGTTAGGTATTAAAAAAACTATTAAAATCTTAATTTCTTTCTCTTTTAACTTGAATATAAATTATTTTTATAAAAATTTATTATTATTTCTTTATTAATGTACTAAATAAAGATTAAATGTAAGAAAAAAATCAAAAATAAAAAAAAATCAAAGCCAAAAACTAACAAAATACCTATAATTTTGCTAAAAAAATGATCAAAAGGTTAAATAACGGTACCCATTACCCGCGGTACCTGGCCGGGTAGGACGGTTGGACCCTGCTATAAAACGGGTCTATTCTGGGCAATTACCGCGGGTCTTAAGTGGCTAATGGGTCCAACTTAGATCTTAACCTGGACCCAATTAGGCGGGTCCTGATTCCCAATGGTAGCTGGTACCCATTGACAGCCCTAGTTTGGAGGCCGAAGTTTGTAATGAGAGGAGCAATGGGTCCGTGGTCACACCGAGAAATGCTAAAGAAATTGGCAGTGAGTTGGGGTTTGGTGTTGTTTGGAAGCTATAAAATGATGGAAGTCAAGATGAGTTTGATTGAGTACATGATCTTGCATTGCGATGAGGTCGAGACAAGGTGCAGCTTGAGCCGAAGTCACAGTGGAATGGAAATGGCTCAATAGATGAATGTGTAGGATTTCTTAACAGTGAATGAAGGAAAGAATGAATCGCCAGGAAATGCCGTAAAAACAAATGTAACTCCGGTCGGTTTTCCATTATGGCGAGTCGACTCAAGGTTTGGCGATGACCGATCCAGACGAGTCCGACGACTGCCCAAGAACGATCCCCATGAGCGATCCGACCTATCCCTGCACCACTCAACCTGACTAAGACTGCCGACTCGTTGTCTAACTCACTTCCCTTTTGACCTTTGACTAATGCTGGACTGACATTTGACCCGTTTGACTCGTTAGTCCTAATCTGGACCGATTTAATATCCGTCGAATATTCCCTCGACGGATTAATTTTCAGTGGCTCATGCATTTATTCCGGCCACAATCCCAAGATTTCGGCGAGCAAAAAATTCCAGAATTTTCTATGGATTTCTCATGGGTGTGAAGACTTGGCTAGGAATTGATGGAGAATTGGACTCAAATTTGAAAGAGAAGATGGAAGAAGAAAGACTTGAATTTGGAAATTGAATTGCTAAAGGAAAAGGATTATATTCCTTGGAAGATTTGGAGAATATTGAAGCCTATAAATAGAGAAGTTTTCTACATCTTTTTACACACATCTCTACACACACAACACTTTTCTTTTCTTATTCTTTGTGTGAACTCTTTAACATGAGTAGTTAATTTTATTGATTGAGGATGAATTCCTAGTTCTTAATTTATGTTTTGAGTTTTTGTTTTCAATTCTATCTTGAAGTTTTTCACATGATTATCGTTTGTTTTTACTAATAGGAATGATCTTAAAGACATTCATGATTGGTGATAGATTGTTTGGGTGGTGACTAAATTGATTTGTTAATTTGATCTAAAGCTAGTGAAAGTTAGGGGATAAGTAATCGTTTCTTGACTCTTTACATAAGTAGCAAACACGAGACCTTGCGGAGGGATTTGTGGAGCAATTGTGTGTGAAAACAACGTTAGCAAGCAGACCTTGATCTAAAGTCTAACTACTAATATTGACCTAATAAGTTCATGAATCTTAATGCGTTTATTTAAATTACATCTAGAGTGATCTACTACTAGGTGGTTTGGTAAATAGAACTTAGGTTTCGAGAACTTCCGTGTCCCAGGTGATATAAGGGATTTAGGGTTTAGCAATCGATCTATCGCTTTACCTACGGTTGGTGATAATCTGTGACTAATAACAAGTAGAAAAGAACATAACTTGATTCATTGTTTTCAGAACGAAGAAGGATTCCTTGATCTTGTCTCTCTTATTGCTTTCAACTTTATCTTTTAATTGCTTTGCTTATTTTCTTTTTTACACCCCCTTTCGTGACAATTTTACAACTAGAATCTCTTGCTTCTCGTGGAAACGAACTTGACTTCCATTATATTATTTTTAATTGAGTGGAAATATTGATTAATTTGATTGCACCTACGACACGCATCGGTACATGAAATGGGTCAGAATCGCTGACAAAGACATCCCGGCTCTGTTGAGGGCCATTTTCTTCTCCACCAACAATCATTAATCGACATTCAAAAATAAATAAAAAGCTTCTACCCAAATTCGAACGCATGGTCTCGACTGAAGGAGGTAGGTAACAAGAAGAATCAATCCACCAAGCTGCAAATCTATAGTTGTTTAAGATTAGTTACAATAACCTATTTCTGCTATTCCATAGGGACCAAAGGATAGTTACAATCTATAGATGAATCATTTGATGCTCCGCAACTCACAAAGAAGAAATTCTTCCTCATCCTCCTCATGCTCTGCAACTCATTCATCCCTTGTACCCCAAACCTATATTTCCATTTCCTCCTCCTTTACTACTCTTTCACCCCTTTAATCCCAAACACTATCACTAATGCTTGGACTTGGTTTTGTAATTGTTTCCTGTTTGCCGAATGAATCCATTAATATATTTTGGTGCTTGTGCAAGTGTTTTAATGGATTCAACAACAAACAAGAAGACAATAACAAAAACTAGTCCAAGATGCTCTGCCAAGTTAACCTGCATCTGAATGTCTATAAATAACACATCTGATAGACTTGCCTTCTATGAATGCATAAAACCAAATGGTTGACCTAACAATGCACCTCTTAATTGGAGTAAAAGCTAATGAATTAAGCGACTAGATTTAGGCTTTGGAAATAGGGTACGTTTAGCAGAGTAATGACGGCTTTGAAGAGGGTGCGCATGGCATTGAAAAGGCGTTAATAGCCAAGCGCTTTACGAAACTTGACCAATCTCCATAAAAGACCATTTATGGCTAAGCTATTACGATTAATTAAACAAGGTAGGGGGATAAACAGATTATTATACCAAAAGAAGAAATCATAGAAATAGAGATTAAGAAAACAGATAATGGCAGAGAATGCTAGTAGTTCAGCAAATGGAAATCACACCGAGACACCACCCGATTCAGAAGCAATGGTATGTGCAAAGTTGACAATTGGGACTTTATCAAGCTCTAAGATTCAAAGGTTGATTCCTTTCCTGAATTAGGAGAAGATAAGGAAGAAAGAGCAAGAGGAGCGAGAAGAATTTGAAAGATTAAGGGTTGAAAATGATGAGGATTTTTAGTTGTGGATGAGAAAGTTGGATGCAGAAGATGTACGCGACACCAGCAAAAAGCTTCAACGACGAGGAGAGTGGAAGTGTTCATGGGGAAAAACTCAAAGGCGCGGAAAGTGATAGTGAAGATGAAGAAAGAACTGTGAAGGAGGAGAAGATGAGGAGCGCAATGATGATTCAATGAAGAGAGATGAGAGAGCAAAATAAGCAGAGAAAAAGAAGAGGGAGAGGCAAGAGTTTGAAGATGTGATGTACAGGTGCTATCTCGCCGAAAAGAAGAACAACCCTCGTAAGTTTGCTCGAACCATGTCGGAACCTTTGAACGTGGATTCTGACGGAGAGGAGATTCCCGGGTTAAACCTCGATGGAGAGCCTGTGTTTGCCGGTGAGATGGTGGTTTGCAGTGAAGCAGAAGATAAGGAAGAAGAAAACGAAAATGATGATCTCCAAGGTCCCTACACATCTTCAGACGATGATGATGGTACTGGTGCCTACTACGAAGAGGATGAGTTAAACTACAAAGAGAACGGTGATAGCGATTCTCGGTGATTGCCTTATACCGTCAAACCTTAGAACTAGAGTAATGTGATGTTTTGATTACTATTTCTCTTGTGCATCTTCATGAAAACTTTTGGGGATATTGATGGTACTTTATGTTGCTGAAAAAGTGTATGGATAATGGGGTTTCAATTTCACAAATTTGGTGGTAGTTTTTTGTTCTGTTTTGTTTTTTGTTTGATAGATGGTGTTGATGAAGAAGATGCTAGGGGGATTTTGGGGTTCGGTTTCAGCTGTGTGCATTGTTTGGATATCAATTTGGGAGAGTTGCGGTGGTTATGATTGGGTAAACTTTTTATGTCGTAGATTAGTAATGTTGCATCTTTGAATTTTGATTGTAAAAGAAAGTTGTAATGGCACCGGTAGCTTTGTCAAGTGTTTAGAAGTCGTATTCTGTTTGCTTTGTACTTCTTTAGATGTAATTAAACTAGTTGTGTTCTTCCAGTTGTTTGAATTTTCAGTAGTATTAAACTTGTTATGGATGTATGTTTGAAGGGTTTGAACATAATGTGTCAGTTTTTGTTTGATAGATGGTCTCGACAAACGGTTGTAACATAACATCAATGTCCTTACAAGGCCCCCCATCGATAATTAATGACAGCATGGTGAACTTTCTCTTCATACACAACTCGCGGAAGGTTGTAAATCAACTTCATTGGCCACACACTTGTCTTCGTTTTTGCATGCCTTTGTTTACGTCAACCCTGAGTCGTAGAAATGCCTAGCTACTGATTTCGAGGATCATCACGAATTACGGGATATCTTTCATCTATATTTTCCATGTCGTGAGTCCATGGGATGCCGTAAAACACCCTCTTCTTTCTTTCCCAGTGTCGTACCACAATAAATATTCGACAATTCTCTTTGATTAAAA
>JAJJWW010000569.1:0-243656 GCA_023531295.1 Papaver armeniacum
AGCGTGTTGCATGTGCCAATGGCATGCTCGGCTATTAGGGCTACGCCCTGGGTGAGAAAATCTACCAAATGAGCGTGTTGGCGGTGCCACGGGCATGCTCGGGCCATTAGGGCCACGCCTGGTGGGAGAAAAGCTACCAGCGAAAGGAGCCAGATGTGCCAATGGCATGCTCAGCTATTGCGTCACGCCGTGAGTATAAAAGCTACCAAAGGAGCTGTTGGCATGTGTCAATGGCATGCCAAGACAGGGCCACGCCCGGTGAGAAAAGCTACCACGAGCTGTGAGTTGGCATGTGCCAATGGCATGTGTGGCCAATTTTGGCCTAGGTTGCACCTGCTTTTGGTAAGCCTAGGTGCGGTAAGCATTGGTACGGGCGCGGCTGGGGGCGTAGGTAAGGGTGTTTGGCTTGGCGTAGCGTGATCTCACGTAGCTAGGGCTGGGCTGCGCAGTGTGTTTGGCATGGCGGCTAGCTTGGGAAATGTGGCCGGTATGATTTGGCATTGGCACTGAGGTGCGATAGCATGGTTGGCATGCTTTGGCACAATGGTGTGGTCGGGCATGATTTTCCACAGCATGAGGAAGTGGGGTTAGCATTGCTGGTACAAGCTTCTGGCGCTGCTTGGTGTGAGACTAGCATAGCTAGGGCCAAGGCAGAGGCACAGCATGGCGCGGCTAGCTTGGGCTAGTGGATGGTATGATTTTCCATTGGCACTGAGGTGCCGCTAGTAGCTGGCTGCATGTCAGCGCGTTTGGTATAGTATAGCTAGGCCATGGCAGATTGCGCTTTGCATGCATGCGGCTAGCTTGGGCTAGGTGTGGTCATGATTTGCCATTGGCACGAGGTGCCAGCTTAGCATGGTTGGCATGCTTTGGCGCTGCTTTGGTGCTGGCCGGCATGATTTGTCTGCACATGCTGGAATTAGGGTTTTGTTCGTTGGTAACCCTAATTTGAAAAATAATTTCCTATTAATTACCGATCATATGCATTAAATGTCCTAATAAAATGTCGCCGGTGACATTAGGTTATTTGGGGTTTTACGAAGCTTTACCTTCGTTTAAAAACCACCATCAACATTAAGTCCCCGTTTAGCTCCTAATGTAGGAGCTTTGTCATGAGGTAAACATGTACGTTACAAATTATCAACAAATAAATTGTAAAGAGAATCGAGGGAGGCTTGTCTTCGACCTTTTTATAAACAGATTTAACCCTGCCTCTCGGCGCGCTTTGCACAAATCTAGAGGCCGGGCATTAGCCTGGGAAGTCAGCTGGCTGAGAGACAAGCCGGGCGCATCGAGAAGTCGGGACCCGAGTCGGGAACCGAGCGTGCTAGATGGCGGGGACCTACAAGCAAAGTGGGAAGCCGATCGCGCGAGCCGGGCGGGACTTGGGCGGTCGTTGGGAAGTTTGGGCGCAATTGGTGGGACCGGTGTGGCTTGGGAGATTGGAGATCGGCGCGAGCTTGGTGGGATCCCCTGGGAAACAAGAGGAGCAGTGTTTCTGCTGTGTGAAAAGTTTCTTTTTATTTTGCCTTCCTTTCATGCGCGGCTTCAATCGCATCATCCATGCCAAAAATCTCGAAGTTACAGGTCCCTTATTGATTCCTTTCCTTTTTTAAGGTTCCGTATTCACCCAAATCGTAATTGTACCGCCTACCTTGTTTGAGAAAAGGTTCTTCTTGTTGAGTTTCTCGTCTTCGTCTAGAGACGAATCACTCCTCTAAATCACCGCATCTCTCCAAGTGAAGTGCGCGAGGTCTCCACTCTGCAAAAGCACCGACTCAGGGTTATTCAGGGCTGCAGAAGATCATACCTGGATGCTTTCTTCTTCTGCTCTCGTTCGTGTTATCCTTCTTTAGTACGTGCATAGTATATGACGGAACTTCTGATCATTTCTCTTCCATCATCTTTGCAAAGGCAGCACATGGACCCTCCGTGAGACGGGTCCGCGCCTTTAACTCTCTTCGGAGGAGGACTTCGTGACTTGGCTGGAGATCGATCTTCTTCCTCTTGAGGAGGCATTGGTCGGATCGAATCCGTCCCATGAAGCTAGCGAGAATCACTAAGGACCTACCTTCCATCTATCCCCATGAAGAACAGGTGCATGTTCTGACTCTTCTTGGGTTCAAAGGAGCATGGTGGGGGAGGGGGCGAGAGAACGAGGAAGAGTCTTGGCATGTTGAGAGGTTTCGCCAGGGCAAGCCTTCCCCATCCTGCATGGGGCGTTGGATCGTTTCAGTTGAAGCGACGGGAAAGTGCGAACGTGTGGGGGTCTGGAGAGAAAGCGCCATGATTCTGACTCCTTTGATGCGAATGAATCAAAACTTTCTCTCAAGTGTCACCGAGAAAACTCTTAAAGGAGCATATGACTTGAAACGAATACCCTTTGAAGTTGATGCCAAGGTGGTCACAGATACCCTGGAGGGGCCATGGTGGCGTATGGCCGGGACCTGGCCATCTGTGAGGACATTGTTGACTACCGTGGTTGAGCTGTACGGATGTCGTGGGTTATTGCCGGTAACACCGTTGAATGGAATCTTGTTGCCCGAGGGATTGTCAGAAGCGTTTTGAAGATAGTCTTACCCGAGGGGACGTGTGGCTCCATCCTTCGAGGGCTAGTTCTTCCCCTTTGTTAGTTTCTCAATGCTTTAGTTCCCCGATCCTTTTTTTTTTTCTCGCAAACTCATCTTTACCTCTTCTTCATCAATCAACATTTTGCTTCATATATATATTTTTGAAAGAGGTTGTATGATGGCTCGCAATGGTTTTCTTCGGGGTTTATCCTCGATGTATTTCATATCCGGAGAATTTGCTTGAAAGAGATGTATTTATGCCTTCTTTTTTTGACTAAAAAGGGAAACCTGTGAAAAAAGATACAAACTGTGTACTCATCTTTGGGGAGTACAAACTACTAAGAGGAATTGTTAAAGGAAATACTAAAGGGATGACGGAGGTACAACGCTAGAGAGATTGGAGACCCTGAGCCATCACGCGGGTGTATTATCACGCTTCAGGTGTGTCTACATTGATTTAGGCTTGCAATATCTCCCAAAGGGTATCCGCAACTGTACATGCCTCGTTCTTCTTTCATCGGCGAATCATGAATAGCTATTTTTATCAAAGTCATCCTCCCAACTTGAAACGAGCTTTCTCCTAACAACTAAATCTCCGATTGAAAATGGGTTCGCACGTCAGGCAACCGCTTGAAGCTCCTGGGCTTCGCTGTTTCAATAGGTTTCAAGCTTCTTGCAAAGTGTTCAAATGGTCCAGCTCTTCCCATTCACATTTCTGACTGCTGTACAGCATCGCGCGCCGAGTCCCCATGACGGAATGGGGGAAGGAAAGACCGTTGCGTAAAAGGTTGCTCTGGCCGACTTACTTCTGCATTTGAAAATCATGAGCTAGCGCTCAACCCGGTCCTGTCCGATGTCCTGGGTTCCTTCAATAGCTCGTTGATGCGATAACCAAAGTGGGATGATTTGTTGGGAATTCCTTCGGTGTCGACACTGGCAGCAGGGTGTACATCCAATTTGCTTTGTTGTCGAGCACCCACAAGCGTCCCAATATCATGTCATGATCTAGTTCTTTGATAATGCTGAATTTGCTATGTGTTACAACGTCTCCCATCTTGATCTCTGGTTGATGTAGCCATGCACGTTCAAAGTTTCCTCCTCTCAAGTTCTTAATCACTATCGGGAATAGGTAGCGCCTTGTTTTGTAAATCTTGTTGCTGTCTTTAGTGTCTTGAAAGTAATGATGTTGTGGCCAGAGGTCGCAGTCGACGAGCGTGTCGTCAAATTCGTTACCTCTAAACTGACGTGGTCACAGATTCCAAGTTCTCCTTTTTTGGTTCCGCCCGTTTGAAAGCTTGGCCCCCGGCGTGGTTTCCGAGGAGAGAAAGTCGTTTGCCTGATACAACACGATTGGAGAGTCATGGAAAATATCTGGGCGCTGCACCTGGAAAGACAGAATTTCGCATACATGCTCGCATCATGGATTGTATACAGCCTGCACTGAGTCCCCGTAGGACCCGCAGCTTTCTTATTGGGAGTGGCCCGATGCACTCTTTCGTCTCCCCGGCTGGAGTCCTCCCGCTTCTATCCTTTCTTTGAAAATATAAGCTTAGTCTCAGTTGCAATCGTTGGCCTGGGCGGCGAACAAACCCGTGGTAGTGGCGTGATTTTCGTCTTCGGCGATCTCGCCTCGCTGGTAGACGTCCTGGAGGTGGCAACATAATATCATCTTGAACTCGTGCTTCTAGGAGGTCAATCACCTCCCCGATGGGAAACGGAAATCAAGGGTATTTCTTCTGTCTCTTGATGCCGCATGGGAGTTTTAGTGAAGGTCTTTCGTGGCTGGTTCCTATCGCGCCTCAGCTCACGCTGGGTCAGGCTCGTAGTTGGGGCTTTCCTTTTTCCCCTTTCGTTTACTATGTTCACGGAGGATGAGCCGACCTTAAATTGCTTGCTGATGAGAAGGCCTACTCCCGCGAAGCCTTCACGCGTGTCTCGCTCGAGCTGGCCTGGCCTCTTCCGCACGTTGTGCGATGTTGTCGTGCATCGCTCCTGGGCGGCTTCATGGAGTTCAGAGAATGTTTGGAAGCTTTGCAAGTTTTCTAGCTGTGTATACGGTAAATATGAACCATACCATTGATGGCTATGTTCACTGTTGCTCTGGCCACGTTTGGGTCGTGATGCTGAAAGTGCTTGAACCCCTTAACCTCTCGACGAAACTGTCTTGACAAGCTCGTTATCCCACCGGTACATTCTTCCGAGGTCCGAGGAGGTAACTTGTTCGGACACTAAGAAGTATTTATTGTAAAACGTGTTGACCATGCTACTCTACTGGGAATGTTGTTCAAGGGGATGTCGTTGTACCATGTATACGCCCTTCCAAAGTAAGTGATTTTTTGAGAATTACCTTAAACGAAGAACGTGATTATATTCATGTTCACCCAGGGATTCCAGAAACGGGAGACATGCTCATGTGCATTCCTGCACTATCGCATGTGGCAAATTGAGGAGAAGAGTACCCCTTGAGAGAGGATTCTCCTGGGTGATTTCGGGATGGGTAAGGAGGCTGGTGATGATGCACGTCCACCCATCATTCTCGATTCCTGGTCATGGGAAGTTGTTCCGCATCTTCTCGCGTGACGGGGTTGGGCGGGCCGATTTCTTTCAACTGGATCGAACGCGGGTTTCCCCATCCGTGGAGGCGTTATTCGCCGAGGTGTCGGGCGTCGTGGTTGTTGGAGACGTTCCTAAGCGGATCCTGAGGACGCGAATCATGCGGTAGTCGCCCGTCGTGGTCTTCGAGATGAGTACCTCCTTCCGGCGTTGAAACCATATCCGTCCTGGCTCGCGAGCATCTCTTGTCGTTCCATCAAATCGATGGTGACATAAGGACGACTTCTCCGGTCCCCTCCGGTCTCGGGTCTCCAGCTGGGCGGGTGTTGGAACCTTAGTCAGGTCGAGGCGCCATGCTGTTTAAGCATTTAGCCGTAGCGCGCTCTCCGGGGCTCTGTGGATCGGGTGGCGTGACACCCGAAAAAGATATTTTCGTTGCCATGATTAGTGGTTGTGCAGAGACACTAGAGGAGGCAAGCAGCCTGGCCTCGGATCAAGTGTTACGCTAAGTGGAGTGTATCTGATGTTATCAGAGTCGAAGAAAGCGATGCAACAACGTATTTGAGAGACGCTAACATCGTGGGCTGCGTTCGTGCTGTTCCTGCACTCGCTCCTGACTCCGAGTTCCACCATGTTGGGATTTCCACGCTTCGAAACGAAATCGGGAGTCGAGTTGGTATTGTAACCGATGCATCAACTCTCCCGCTCGTGGTCGCCAATTATTTACGGTAACACCGTTTTCGCGATTTTAAAATCTTGAGGTGAGTGAGAAACCAAGCTAAACCCTAAACAAATGTGTCGCACGTGAGCACTTTCGTATTCGAGAGATCAATTCAGATAAGTCCGGCCTAAACCAAGAAACGGCCGTCTGCACTTGCTTCTGGCCACAAAGTGGAGGAGAAGGGTCGATTTGGGGAGTGTGTAGCTGTTAAAGGTGTTGAGACCAATACTCCTAGAGAGTAGTGTCTCGACTTGTAATGTAGTGGAAAGCTTGTAGCTTTGCAAGAGATGAAAGCTTTTGGAGAGCTTGCAAAGTTGCCTTTTCTCGAGAGTGTTTGTGGATGCCCGGATGAGACTTGTTGTCCGTGGAAATGTAAAGACCTATTTATACAAGTCGAGATTGAACGCACTCCTGCCTCATGAAGGAAGAGGGTAAAGGGTGAACATGGAGTGAGTGGTGGTAACCGAAGGTGTTTATGGGTGAAAACGCTACCCATTATTTCCTCATTTATTTGACCGCTTTATCCCTTCGCCTGTAAACTCAATAAGTAGCAACCCATTCACAAGACATGGGCTTGAGCGGTCAAGACTTAGCCCATCACCCTGATCCGAGCTCCGTCCCCTCTAAGCGTGAAGATTTCGCCCATCTGCATCCAACGGCTGCTGCCTTCCTCACTTCATTTTCACGTCTCCCGCCTCAACACCAAAACCGCATATATCCCGAGCCGTGAGATCTTCCACTACCCTAGATCCTACAGTGGCGCCGGCTTTCCATCGACCCTCGCTATATCCGCCCAACACCACAATCCCCTATACCTACACCCCCTTGACCAAAACCGTTCTCCTTCTTTTCTCTTTCTTCCCGACCTAATGAGAAAACCCATCTCCTTCGCCTTCCTCCCTCTCCCCGACAAACCGCAGCCCTCACCACCATTTCCCATCTCCTTGTGACACCTTCACCAACAACTCCCAATGCGCTTCTCCCCTCTCATCTCGGGTTATCTCTTTCATAGCTTCTCCAACCCTAGAAGCTAGGTTAGAGATAATTGGAGCTAGGGTTTCCTCCAACATCACATCACTGGTCAGAGACGAGGCAAGGCAGAGAAATCAGGTTTGGGTCTTTGTGTAATTGATAGTTTGAGTGATTTGTGATGTATAAAATCAATTGTTCTTCATGAGAGAGAGGAGAGTCGGTTTTTAGGGTTTGAGTTTTGTAAACCAATTTCAATTTGTTTTATTTCTGCATGATGTTCTAAGAAATTAAACTAGGGTGTATATGAAACCCTTTAGCTCAATGAGAAGTTAATTTGATTCCCAATCTGTTCTTGTTGATTATATTGTCTAGAGTATAATTAATTTGTCACTTAGCAAGCTCCTTGTGATCAATGGTACGTCAAGAAGACCATTGATACTAGGGTGAGTGAATGTATGCAGCTAACTAATTACCCATTTGAGGTCTTCAAGGGGAAGGCATGAGAACAGTTTGGTAATTTGCATTACCTTAGCATAGGACTAGAGGTGGAATTAATCACCTAGTGCCACAAAATCAATAGTCTCAACATCTTTTCAATACTTGTTACCTTAGAAGTATAGTCACAATTCCAACTCAAATATCGACAAACAATCAATATTTGTGTTACATTTCTCACTGAAAACAATTAGAAGGCCCCGGGATCATCCTTGCATACCCCGATTCTCTCAGGATCACGACCGTATTTGCCCCGTTTTTACATTGTAGACACCGTGCACTCTGTGTTTATAATATCAGTAGGTTTCTCACCACAGTCGCGCCTTGGTAGAAAAATCTACCAGCAGCGTGTTGGCATGTGCCAATGGCATGCGTGACCAATTTGGGTCGCGCCTTGGTAGAAAGGCTACCAATGAGCGTGTTGGCATGTGCCAATGGCATGCGTGGCCAATTTGGGCCTCGCCTTGGTAGAAAAAGCTACCACGTGCGTGTTGGCATGTGCCAATGGCATGCGTGGCCAATTTGGTCACGCATGGTAGAAAAAGCTACCACGGATGTGTGTTGGCATGTGCCAATGGCATGCGTGGCCAATTTGGGTCGCGCCCAGTAGAAAAAGCTAAAGCGAGCGTGTTGGCATGTGCCAATGGCATGCGTGGTCAATTTGGGTCGCGCCTGGCAGAAAAAGCTACCAGCGAGCGTGTTGGCATGTGCCAATGGCAAGCGTGGCCAATTTGGGCCGCGCCACAGTAGAAAAAGCTACCAGCGAGCGTGTTGGCATGTGCCAATGGCATGCGTGGCCAACTTGGGTCGCGCCCTGGCCAGTAGAAAAGCTACCAGCGAGCGTGTGTTGGCATGTGCCAATGGCATGCGTGGCCAATTTGGCCTAGGTTGCATGGTTTTCAAGCCTAGGTGTGGGCGCTACTTTGGCATGGCGGCTAGGTCCTGTAAGGGTGTTTGGCTTGGCGTGGCGTGATTAGTGTAGCTAGGGCCAAGGCAGAGTGTGTTTGGCATGGCACGGCTAGTTCGGGCTAAGTGTGGCTGGCATGATTTGCCATTGGCATGGAGGTGCGGCTAGCATGGTTGGCATGCTTTGGCGTGTTTGGTATGGTCGGCATGATTTGCCATTGGCATAGAGGTGCGGCTAGATTGGTCTAGGTGTGGCGGGCATGATTTGCCATCTAGACGAGGTGCGGCAAAGCATGGCTGGCATGCTTCGGCGCGTTTGGTATGGCTGGCATGCTTTGCCATTGGCATAGAGGTGTGGCTAGCTTGGGCTAGGTGTGGCGGGCATGATTTGCCATCGAGACGGAGGTGCGGCTAGCATGGTTGGCATGCTTCGGCGCAAGGCTTGGTATGGTAGGGCCAATGCTTTGCCATTGGCATAGAGGTGTGGCTAGCTTGGGTTAGGTGTGGCCGGCATGATTTGCCATTGCAAGACGAGGTGCGGCTAGATGGTTGGCATGCTTTGCATTTGGTGTGATTTGCGTAGGCTAGCATGGAAGAGTGCATTTGGCATGGTGCGGCTAGCTTGGGCTAGGTGTACCGGCATGATTTGCCATCGGCACGGAGGTGCGGCTAGAATGGTTGGCATGCTTTGGCGCATTTGGTGATTAGCGTAGCTAGGCCAAGGCAGAGCAGTGCATTTGGCATGGCGCGGCTAGCTTGGGCTAGGTGTGGTTGGCATGATTTGCCATCTAAGACGGAGGGGAGTTAGGGTTTTGTTCGTTGTAACCCTAATTTGAAAAAAATACCCCTATTAATTACTCGACTACATGCATTAAATGTCCTAATAAATGTGTCACTGGTGACATTAGGTTATTTGGGGTTTTACGACTTTACCGCTTCGTTTAAAAACCACCATCAACATTAAGTCCCCGCTTAGCTCTAACATGAGCTTTGTTGCGAGGTAAGCATAAGATGGTGACAAACTATCAACAACAAACTTGTAAAGAGAATTGAGGAGGCTTGTCCGACCTTTTTATAAATAGGATTTGGAATCCTTGCCTCCGGCAGATTTTGCGCAAATCGGGAGGTGGCACAATTGGGAAGAAGGTTGTTGTGAGAGACAGAAGTGGGCGGCATTGAGAAGTTGTCATGCGAGTTGGAAACCGAGCGTGCTCGCCGGTGGGACCGACAAGTAAGGTGGGGAAGCCGAACGCTGCTTGCCGGCGCGACTGGGGCGGTCTTTGGGAAGTTGGCGCAATTGGTGGGACCGTTTGCATTGGGAAGTTGGGCGCAATTGGTGGGAACTTGGGCGGTATTGGAAGGCAACTTGGGCGGCATTGGGAAGTTGGGCGCAATTGGTGGGACGAGGTGCAACTTGGGCGGTATTGGGAAGTTGGGCGCAATTGGTGGGACCGGTGCTTGGGCGGTCTTTGGGAAGTTGGGACCGCAACTTGGGCCATTTGGGAAGTGTGAGCTCGCACGATTTTTGGTAAAGGGAAATCCTTCCCTATTTCTAATCTTCACGCCCATATATATAAAACCCCTTTCTCTCATCTTGCACCTTATTCCTTTCATCCTTTCCTACTAGCGCAGAGTTACAAAGAAAACTAGCTTGTGTATGTCTTCCAAGATTTCCCTTGTTTCCCTTTTCATGTAGGTGCAAACCCTAAGAGTAGGCGTTTTTCTTTATAATCCTTGCAATGATATTGCGATATAATTTCTTGGCGTGCTTCTTGTAGAAAATATTGTATATATGCACCCAAGGGAAATACCGCATATATTATTCGAACCCGTAGGAAAGTGCTCCATATATAACTTTGAACCCGAAGAAGGATACCGCAGACACGCACTTGAGCCCGTATAAAATATTGCATATATAATTTTGAACCTCGAAGAAAATACTGCGCTTTTGAAGTGAAAATTATTTTGAACCCGTAGAGAATATTGTACATGAATCCCGAAGAAGAATACTGTATATATGCTTCATACGACTTCGAACCCATAGGAAATATTGCATATATGAATTTCGGTCCGAAGGAAATATCACAAGCGCGTGCAGCTTTTGAACCCGTAGAAAAATGCTCCATATATAATTTTGAACCCAAGAAGGATACCGGGCAGACGCACTTGAGCCCGTATAAAATATCGCGTATAATTTTGAACCCCGAAGAAAATACTGCGTGTGCGTTTTGAACCCGTAGAGAATACACCTCCTCCCCCCTTTTTTTTTTTTGTTGGGTGCGATTATGTGTCAGGGGAGATAATTTCGCCTTTCTTCGTGTGCAGATATCTCGTTACTAAGTTGTTATGAAGAAATCCGACAAGATGTTACCCGAACAAAATTTCGCTCATCGAAGGATGTTCATAGTTCCAAACCAAACACGGATGATGAATTCTTTTGCTAGACCCCTCGCCCCGCTCTAAGAATCACCCAGGTTTCGTGCCAATTTTGTTAACCGGTGGTGAAGATGAAAAGAAAACACGTTCTGTTCGCCCGCAGAACACCATACGGCTCTGTCTTCATAAAGGGGTATACTCTTCTTCCAACATTGATTTCGTGGATGTGTCAAAGCCCATTGCGTTCTTTTGATAGATGGGTTGAGTTCATGGTGAGTAGGGAGCACATAAATACCAACTTGACTCGAGCGCAGATTATTGATGCCGCCGAGCTTCAGAAATCTCCGCATTAGGAAGGATATCCCGGCTTGGTTGCTTTCATCTCCGTGATGGTGTTCTGACACCCACACGATCATATGTAGATGGGGTGAAATAACTTTCTCTTTGGAGAGTGTGGCTCTCTTTGTCAATCTTCCTAACCAGGAATCTTAATATCCGATTGTCTCAAGGTGAGGAAAAGATGCGGGAAGACCTTGCCGCTAAGTTGAGATTACGCTCGGAAAGACTCCACTGCGAAGTCGAAGGATTCTGTCCTGAAAGAGGATGAAAGGTGCTTTTATAGCTGGTGGATATCTCAATGGTTTCCGGACGAGCTGGAACCTAAACAGAAAAGCAATGATCTTCATGTTGCAGCATTTTTGGCTCTCTGGTTGTCTAGAGACATTTTTGATGACGGTTCTGGCAAGAAGGAAATAAGACCCGAGTTGCTAGTGATTGCTGTGGAAGTTAGCAAAGGTGAAGTTCTTCCCATTGGCAAGCTATTCCTTGGTTCCCTCGTATGTGCATCCGGATCACCTAGCTGCGAACATGCGAGTTTCAATGGTTTCATGAAAGTGGATTCATATGTGCACGTTGCTTTTCCCGCAAGTCCTGCTATGGGAGCACTTTGAGAAGTATGCTCCTAAACCGTTGCCTTCGATCCCCGCGAGCTGGGGCGGCTCCCGACTCTTCGATGGGTGAACAAGCGCCCAAGAGTTGGCATGAGCTTGGTTAGTCTTCTCGATAAGTCGCATGAAATCAATTTTCGCCCATGGGATCCTGGCCCATAGGTCGGTGACTCAAATTGACACCTTTGCTTCTCGCTCCGCTCATGTCTTTATCTTCCGATTTCCAACTTGAGTGTTGGTGAAAACTTGTTTGTTCAAAGTTGCATGTCCGGCTATATGCCGTCTTTCTTCATGGGGTCTTTCCGAATAGTTGCTACAATATTGACCTGTCGTCACATGGGTTTCATCAAGGGGTGCCTCTTTCTTACCACCGGTGGTTCCTAAGGATTCATTTCATGCCGCCCTCAATGCCGCTGCCCTTGAGCCGGTATCCGCCTTCCCTTCTTTCGCAAACGGAAGAGTAACTTCGGACGACTTTTGGCTATAATGAGTTCTCGGGTACGATGAGTTCACTATGATCCAAGATTTTGTAAATCACGTGGTGGAGAATGTTCGTTGTAAACCTTCCCAAAGAATTTTGAAAAAGTATCCAATGTTGAGAGATCCCAAGCGAAAGTTGCCTGGCAATTCTGAAAGTCCCCGTGCAAAGGAACAGAGAACGAAGAATCATGGCCGGCGGGGTTCCGGACGGTTTCAAAAGATCCTCCCGCAGCCTCTCGTGTCTTTCTGGCTTCTTCCACAACTGTATGTGTCGCCTCCTTGTTGGTTTGTCTCAAAACACGTGAATTTATGCTGAAAACATGTGTCTTGTTTCTTCCAGGGCTTCTAGAGTGTTAATGCTTTTCGCCGCCCTTGCACGCTGCCGTGAGACGGCAATTTCTTCGAAGAATTCCTGCAAGACCGAGCCTACTCATAGAAGTGATGAGTCGAGAAAGAAGAAAGTTCGACAAGTGAGAGTGATTCCTCCTGGCAAAGACGGGTTCTTTTCGGGAAGTGGTTCGGTGAGTTTCACGCTTCTTTTCTTTTTTCTTCCGTTTCTTCTTTTTGAAAAAATGTCTAACTCAAGTTCGGCAGGAGGAACTGTTGGAGGACGATTCGGGGGTGGAGCCACACGAAAACTTGCCTTTGGTGACCACCGCGGTGACTTGGAGATGGGAGTTAGCCAATTGTCGGCACATATGTGGTTCAAACGGTGGATGATTCTCTCGATGGTTGCTGCCGTAGACATGGAAGAAGACCCTTTGCGAGTCGTGGAGGTCGCCAAAGCGCCATTTTTGATCCCCGTACTTGGTTCCTTATCCAGTCATGTGTCTTGGTTGGCGGTTTCAGATGCTGGCGTGTATGAGGCGTTGTACATGAATCCGGGAGAAGCTGACATATGGCCACAACCAAGAAGGTCACTAGTCGATTTGCGCTGGTTAAGCGTGTGGAAGAGGCTTTATCTTCCATCGAGGATATGCGTGAGGTGACTGGTCACACCGTTTCAAGACGTTATTGCCGATCGGGAGCACCATCGCGACGTGTGCGTAGAAAAGGAGTTCAACACTTCGTGGTTTGTCGAAGGCCTTGGCCGAGATCCGAAGTTGAAAGATGCAGAATCGAAAGCCTTTCCGCCGAGGAGATTGCACGACAGGAGGTAGAACTCGAAAAGCTTTCTAAGATGTTAACTATGAAGAGAGCGGCTCTTGAAGATGCAAAGTTGACTTTCTCCAAGAAAAAGCACCTGTTGAATGATTTTCCTTGATTGTTTCTCTGTTAAACTTTCATTTAGGTTCTTCTTTTTTTTTTTTTTTTTGAGACAACATATTGGATGTCTGGTTCAAAGTTCGACCGGTTTTGATAGACAGCTGGTAGCTTTTGAGGATATTGGATTATTTCTGGGATGAATGGTTTTGATAATATAACTCGATTATGTTTTGTGAAAGGAATATTGTTTTTATGAAAGTGTATGCTAGCAATAGGCACAAGACGCAACAGTATGAAGGTTTTACTAAGAACCTAAAAATAGATGGTATATCTTGCCCAGTCTAATTTTGCTCACTTTATAGGTTTTTGCGAACACGCCCTCTCCAAGTAAAAGGCGGCTTTGCTGGTAGCATCGCCAGTTTGGACAAGTCCCCAATCGCTGGTAGCATCTTCAGCGAGTCCCTGGGTTTTCTTGTGTAGTTTTTACAATCGGTAACCGGGTTGTCCGGTAGTTGAGTCGGATTGAGTCGCCTTCCCCTACCATCTTGACATCCGGGGTCGAAGAACGAGATCGAAATTCGACATTGTAGCCGATAGATCAATCCTCCCATTGTGGTCGCCAATTGTTTATGGGTGAAAATCGCTTTCGCCGATTTTGGTAAATTCGTAGGTGAGTGAGAAACTGGTTTAAACCCTAAACAAATGTGCCGCACGTGAGCACTTTATAGATTCGAGAGATCAATATACAAGTCGGCCTAAACCAAGAAATGGCCGTTCCAGATTTGGTTTTGGTCACAAAGTGGAGGAGAAGGGTTGATTTGGGGGAGGGAAGCAAAGAAAGGTGTTGAGGCCAGATAATTCGGGAGAGTAGTGTCTCGACTTGTATCGTAAAAGTGAAAGCTTAGGAAGCTTGCAAGAGATGAAAGCTTTTGGATAGCTTGCAAAGTTGCCTTTTCCGAGAGTGTTGTATTTTTCTCCCGACCGAGACTTGTTGTCCGGTGGAAATAGGTAAGACCTATTTATACAAGTCGAGATTGAAACGTACCCGGGCCTCATGAAGGAAGAGAGTAAAGGGTGAAATAATGGGAGGAGGTGGTAACCGCATGGTGTTTATGGGTGAAAACGTTTTCACCATTATTTCCTCATTTATTTGACCGCTTTATTCCTTTTCACGCTTTCTTAATGTGAGCGTAGTGTACGCTGCAAAGCTGTGACCGCCAAACCAAAACCCCCGGAAAGCATCCCGGTTTGTGTTGATATCTCGAGTGTTGGTTGGCACCTTGAGTGCAAGTGGCGCCTGCTAGTGGCGCAAGTGGCGTGCTGGCATGTGTGGAATGCCTTTGTGGTAGGTTGTACGTTGAGTGCAAGTGGCAATGCCTGCTAGTGACGTGTGTGGCTGTGCCAATGGCGTGTGCGAATGCCTAGTAGGGCCGGTTGTAAGTTGAGGTAAGAAAAGCTACCAATCAGTTGCATACGTGTTGGCATGTGTGCCAATGGCATGGCACGCATGGCCATTAGGGCCATGGCCCGGTAAGAAAAGCTACCAAATGATGCATGTGTTGGCATGTGCCAATGGCATGCGTGGCCAACTTGGGTTGCGCCCGGTAGAAAAAGCTACCATGGCGTGTTGGCATGTGCCAATGGCATGCGTGGCCAATTTGGGTAGGTTTTGGTAGAAAAGCTACCAATGAGCGTGTTGGCATGTGCCAATGGCACACAGGGCCACTGGGTTTGGGCCGCGCCTTGTAGAAAGCTACATGCCGAGCGTGTTGGCATGTGCCAATGGCATGCGTGTACAATTTGGGTCGCGCCTTGGTAGAAAAAGCTACCAATGAGCGTGTTGGCATGTGCCAATGGCATGCGTAATAATTTGGGTCGCGCCCTGGTAGAAAAAGCTACCAGCGGTGCGTGTTGGCATGTGCCAATGGCATGCGTGGCCAATTTGGGTCACGCCTTGGTAGGAAAAGCTATCGAGCGTGTTGGCATGTGCCAATGGCATGCGTGGCCAATTTGGGCCACGCCTTGGTAGAAAAAGCTACGATGAGCGTGTTGGCATGTGCCAATGGCATGCGTGGCCAATTGGCCGCGCCCGGTAGAAAAAGCTACAAAGAGCGTGTTGGCATGTTCGAGTAAATAAATTGGGGTCGCGCCTTGGTAGAAAAAGCTACCAAACAGCGTGTTGGCATGTGCCAATGGCATGCGTGGACAATTTGGGGCCGCGCCTTGGTAGAAAAGCTACCAAATGAGCGTGTTGGCATGTGCCAATGGCATGCGTGGCCAATTTGGCCTAGGTTGCATGGTTTGCAAGCCTAGGTGTGGGCGCTACTTTGGCATGGCGCGGCTAGGGCCAAGGTAAGGGTGTTCGGCTTGGCGTGGCGTGATTAGTGTAGCTAGGGCCAAGGCGAGTGCATTTGGCATGGCACGGCTAGCTCGGGCAAGTGTGGCTTGGCATGATTTGCCATTGGCACGGAGGTGCGGCTAGCATGGTTGGCATGATTTTGCGCGCGTTTGGTGTGGGCATGATTTGCCATTGGCACAGAGAGGTGCGGCTAGCTTGGCTAGGTGTGGTCAGGCATGATTTGCCATCAAGCACGGAGGTGCGGCTAGCATGGTTGGCATGCTTCGGCGCATTTGGTATGGTCGGCATGCTTTGCCATTGGCATGAGGTGCGGCTAGCTTGGGCTAGGTGTGGTGCATGATTTTCCATCTGGCACGAGGTGCGGCTAGCATGGTTGGCATGCTTCTGGGCCGCCTTGGTATGGTGGCATGCTTTGCCATTGGCATGAGGTGCGGCTAGCTTGGGCCAGGCGTGGTACGGGCATGATTTGTCATTGGCATAGAGGTGCGGCTAGCATGGTTGGCATGCTTTGGCGCATTTGGTATGATTAGCATGCATGATTTAGGCCATTGGCAGAGTGCATTTGGCATGGCGGCTAGCTTGGGCTAGGTGTGGTCGGCATGATTTGCCATCGCACGGAGGTGCGGCTAGCATGGGTTGGCATGCTTTGGCGCATTTTGTGATTAGCGTAGCTAGGGCCAAGGCATAGTGCATTTGGCATGGCGCGCTTGGGTTGGACTAGGTGTGGTTGGCATGATTTGCCATTGGCACGCTTTAGGGGAGTTAGGGTTTCGTCTGCTGTAACCCTAATTTGAAAAAAATACCCTATTAATTACTGACTACATGCATTAAATGTCCTAATAAATGTGTCACGGGTGACATTAGGTTATTTGGGGTTTTACGACTTGCTCCTTCGTTTAAAAACCACCATCAACAATAGGTTACAAACTTACACAAAGAATTTATTAGTTTTAGGAAACCCCTTTCCCAAAATGTAAGTACCATAACTTAGGAAGTAATTAGTCTTCAATTAACTAACATGATTAGGAAAATAAGTAAAGATATGTTGAGCATAATCAAGATCAGCATACTTTTACTGATTTACTAAGATGTAGAAAGCAACGAGAGAGAAATACATTTTACAGAGCACACTAGAACAAAGAGAAATATGTACGGTATTAATGGGGTTCATCATTTCCAATATATTTTTATTTTTCATAAAATAATTGAAAATAAATTTATTTTAGAAAACTTACAATGACAATTGAAGAGGAGTTGACAAATAAGGAGAGGAGGAATGTGCACCCCGGTCAAAGCCAGGGTGCACAAAATCGGACTCTTTGATAACTATATAATTAAAGCAACCAATGAAATCATTTTGTTACGTGCACACTCTTTAAAGGAGTGTGCACAAAATTGGACTTCCTGAAAGTGGTCTCTTTTGCTTTCACGAGAAAGGAAAAGTTTGTTTCAGTACTTCAGTCGTGGTCTTTAGCTACTTTAAGTTCTCAAAAAAGTTAACTCAGGAACTCCATACACTATTATATAGCATCAGTAAACAAACACTTTTTTAGTTACAAGCATCTGCGCCAGATTAATCTAGCTTATTTTCATACTTCTTGCCATCTAAGAACGTGGTATCATAAGTGATTCAATTCTTTAAGAGAGACTTCCCATTGATTTTGCTTTCTCCCTGAGAATGTACTTCTGTGTCTTTCCGGTTGAGGTTTTTGGCAAATCAGCAAAAACGATAGTTTTAGGAGCCATATAGCGTGGCAACCTATCCTTGCAAAACTGAATAATCTCCTCGGCACTTGCACTACACCCATCCTTCAACTTCACAAATGCGCATGGCGTCTCACCCCAATGATTATCAGGTCGGCCAACAACCGCAGCTTCAAATATTGATGGATGGCTAAACAACACTGATTCAACTTCAATTGTGCTGATGTTTTCTCCCCCTGATATAACAACATCTTTAGATCGATCCTTTACCTCTATGAAACCATCAGAGTGCTTCACGGCTAGATCACCACTTCGAACCATCCGCCACTTAAAGCTTCTCCAGTTGCTTTTAAATCTTTAAAATATCCATTCATCACAGTATTACCTCTAAAACATTACCTCCCCCATGGTTTTTCCATTGTCTGGTACACTTTCCATGGTAACTGGATTTCTTAATATCAACCTCCCACACCTATATGTTGCAATCTCTTTGTCGAGACTTCTTCCTTGCACGTTCATCATGGGGCAAGGAGTCCCACTCAGGTTGCCATGCACAAATTGTTGCTGGACCATAGGTTTCTGTCAAGCCATATAAGTGACTTACATTGAAACCCAACTCTTCCATCTTAAAAATAATTCCAGCAGGTGGAGCTGAACCTCCTGTCATTATGTTGACTTTGCAAGGCAGTGGTCTTCGATCATTGCCTGGTGCATTAACAATCATGTTTAAGACAGTCGGGGGCAGCGCCCATGTGGGTCACCTTATGCAGAGCGTGCTGTCATAAATACCCTTCGGAGTGACATTTTAGGCATACATTGGTACCACCTTGAGCTGCCACTCCCATGTGAGACACCAACCATTGCAGTGAAACATAGGCACGGTCCAGAGATAAACAGGCATTGCACCCATACCATGAAGCATAACTGTAGCAAGAGAATTAAGATAAAGAACCCCGTGAAGGAAAACAACTCCTTTCTCGGACTAGACGTTACATTTCCTGAAGTATAATTTATGGATATTGGGTCTAATTCATCATTTGGCCGTCGGATGTCAAACTCAGGATCTCCCAACAAGAACATTCTAAATCCCTAGAAGTTGAGATGTTTATTGTCTTTGATGAGTTATCAGAATCATATCATCACCAAACGAGGGAGTGTGCAGTTTGCTTTAGATAGAAGGTCAAATGCTCCACGAGCACATCAAGGAACTGGTAGTCTACAAAAGATGATCTTGGCTTCTGAATGTTTCAATGGGGTCGAAACCATGGCTGAATCTTGGCGAGTATTCAGTGTACATAGTATTGCCCCTGCCATTGGAACACCAAAATGCAGCTCATACATCGCAGGGACATTTGGGGATAATGTCGCTACCTGCTCAGTTTCTAAGAATGATAAATTACTTCGATCCAAGTTCTGAACTGATTTAATAACAGCATGTTTAGTAATAATATGCAAGTTACATCCAATTAACTTAACAAATTGAGAAATCCAAAACCATTTTCTGATTAAGTAAAGTTACAGAAATCGAAGTAATTAATCAAAAATGAAATAAAAGAAAGAAAAGAGCATCCCACAAATGAATACAAGATAATGATTAAGAAGATTGTTAAGAACTTACAACATCGCCACGAGAAATCCCAAGTTGAGTAAGAGAAGAAGCAAGTTTAAGACATCTATCAAGTGTCTGTCTCAAGTGAACTTAAGAGTACCGTAAATAACAGATACTCTATTTCCATAAGCAATAGCTGATCTTTCTAAGAAGCTAATAGGAGATAGAGGTACATAATTAGCTGAACATTTAACTAACCCCTCCATTGATTTCATCTGAATTCTTAGAAAAATGAGATTTTTGTAAGAAATTTGGTTGATTTCTTTTCAGTGCATAGATCATTGCTCTTGAAGAGGGAATAAACTTCCTAAACATAAAATTCATTATTATTCTAGTAACTGAGCACTGAGCAGAAAGTGCTGATATTCACTAGCGAAGATGGTAAGCTAATTGTACTGTTTGACTGGATCTAGCAGTTAGGCTTACGAGTTAGGTACAAAGTACAAACCTTGAAAACCATATCCCATTGACTTGCTAACAACTTATGACCTTAGGTTATAAATTTTGTAAGAATATCCCAAAAGTCAAGCCTGATCTCGCAATGGAATCTTTCGTTTACCAAATTGGGTAGTTATTTTTTCTCGCGATGTAAAAACCACTACTGCGATAAAAGTACCATAGTAAATACTTTCTAACCAAACTGCTTGCCCGAGTCCTGATATCGCGCACGTATTTGCGTGACCTTATTTATGGACTCCAGAAGTGGACTTTAATACTTTCTGGTTAATGTAGACTCTAGAAGTGGACAAACACTGTTAAGTTGCATGTATGGTGCTGCTCATTCATTTTTTTTTTTTTTTTTTTAAAGATCATATATTAAATCTAGCAAATGTAGTACAAAAGATTTACAAGATCATTTTTATCAAAGGTATTAGAATCTATGCTAGATTTATGAACTTTTTGAAATAGTTTTTCCGACATGTGCCGGTAGCCTTTTAATCCTTGCCTCCTTAAGCGATGTAGTCCGCCGCTTTATTTATTCTTTCTCTTATATACTTCACTTTAGCCTTTGGAGGTAGATCGCCCGATATTATCCTTTTATTTCCCGCAAGGTATTTTCCATTGAGCCACGAAGATTCTTTAGTAACCTTGTTTAAATTGGCCGCCAAAGCTTTGCGATCGATTATTTATGGACACACTTGATAAAATATTTTCTTTTAACCACGTAATCGTCTTTAGCAAGGCCTTTGCTTCTCGCGTGAAAGTCATGTTGCCCACTCCGAACCCTTGATGTAAGATGCATGAAAGTCTCCTCATCACAGAGTATAGGATGACGTATCCCGTCGAAGAATCCTCTCTATAGAAGCATCATGAAGATTATCCAATCCGAATTTAGGTTGACCAAGAATTGTTGATTGATATTTTTCTTTTGATTCTTCTTATTGCTTTGAAGGTATTTGACGGGAGGAATTTAAGAAACTATTGATTTGTCCTATTAAACTAACCGGGTTTGGTGGATTTTCTCAAAACTACCGAACATCTCAGATTTCCAAATGAACCAAATTGTGGTGGATATTTTTTTCGAATATGGCTCAAATTAGCTCCCGTAATCCACCATTTAATCCAGTCAATAACGGTCTTGTGAGTTTCTAGGGATTATATTGTGTAGGGGATAAACCAAACCAAACGGGGCTCTTGCAAATGGACACTCGCGAGAAGAGATGAGTTTCCGTTTCTTGCGCTTGATTGTTTTATAGTTGGCAAATCGGCCGATTTAGACAGAGCACCTAATCTAGCCGGCGTTGGTAGAACTTTTGTGCTATTTTCCGGATAAGAAAAGTCTAATTCTTGGGATGGCTTGAATTCTCCGGATCTTGTTCATGGGAAATCTAGGTTATCATTATTGTCAAGATCTCCGATTGGCTAGAAAAGTATGACATTTTTGGCCGAGAATTTTCCCGAGTGATGGATGTCTCCATCTAATAATGTCTCTCATGGTTCCTTGGATTTAAAGCTTTCTGGATTTTTTTCCTTGTCCTCCGGGTAGAAGAATTGGTTTAGCTTTCTTGATCCCATCTATTTTGATCTGTTATTAGCTCTGAACTCTTTTGTTGTTGCCTGTTCTTGAATGTTAGGGATTTTTTGGATTATAACGTTAGGGGATCCATCTGTCTTCTGATTTTCATGGAGCTCCATTTTTGACTTGCCAAATAAAATTACCTTTTATTAACTCTAATCCTTCAGATATGCTGGTCCAAATCCAAGATAGATTCAAGTTCGATTTTTAGAAAGGGTGGGATTGGGAAATATTTTGCTTTTAAGAGTTTGACCCATAATTGGTCTTGTTCGATTGCAGTACTTTGGAAAGTTTAGTGAGAAGGGCTAAAGTTAAATTGATGGGATTTTTAATTCCTAAACCACCTTGAGAAACGGGTTGCATATACTTTTCCAAGCATATAAATCCTCCCGTCTCTTTGCCCATATTTTTCCACGAGAAGTTTCTCCGAATATGATGAGATGATCAAGAGTTTCTTTTGGCCGAGCTAGGACTTGCACCATTTGATATGTTGGGTAGGATTGAAGGATAGATTTTATTAAAATAATCCTCCCCGCTTGAGATACCGGTTTTGATTTCCAACCTTGAACGTAAGAATAGTAACGTTTCAGAGAGAGGCTCAAAAAGTTGGCTTCGGTTTTGCCGAAAAAGCGGTGTACGGATATCTATCATTTTTAGTCATCAAAGTGGACCTTTAATATTTTTGCTATGATCTTTCCATGTCTTGGATGTATTTTTTTGGTCAAGTAGACACTGGATTTTGAAGGTTAACCATTTGGCCCGTGATGTTCCCCCAAATAATTGTAATATCTCTAATAGGCTTTTCGCTTCCCTGTGTCCGATTTTGTAAATAAAAAACAGTTGTCCGCAAAAAGAGGTGGGAGATATTTGGAGCATCTTTGTTTATTTTGGAACCCGGATATTCTCTTGTCTTCAATTGCCTTTTCGAGGAGTCTAGAAAGAATTTCCATGCATAATAGGAAAAGATACTTGATAAAGGGTCACCTTGTCTCAAACCCCTATAAGTGTTGAAAGATGGTCCTGGGAACCATTTAGAAGAATTGAAAAGGAGGTTGTTGAAATGCATTGCAAAACGAGTTTTGTCCAGTCCGAGAAGCCAAAAGCTAAGAGGACTTTCTCAATAAAGTTCCATTCAACCCTATCAAAAGCTCTTGATAGGTCAGCTTTAACGCCAGAAACCCTTTTTTTTCTCATGATGACTAAGCATATATCGATTACGTATTTGGCGTATGAGTGGTTTGGTTCCAATGTGCCGGTGGCTCCGCCCGCAAGTGAGAACGGCAAGCCCGTTACCTCTTCGTCCCGCCCCATGTTTTCCTTTGGAAAACACCCGCTTGGTTCCATGTTGCCTACCTATCGAGAAGGTATCGATTTTGTCCTCGCTTCCTATTGCCTCTACTTTCTATTTCGGTGGTATGAGATGGTACTCGACAAGGGTCTCGTGTTCCCATTGTTCGGTGATATTATTATCATGTTCCCATGGCGCACGAGATCTTTTTGTTCCCTTGGATGCCGACGATTCCATTGGGAGCTCGAGTATTTTCCGAGCCAGGAAAATGATTTCCAAAATCGATCAAGTATCTTCTTCCGCCGATGTACGGTGAAAATTCGACGACGGTCCGGCGGAGAAGATGACATCATTGAGAATGCTACAGTTGATCGTGCAAATAGTCATATGCTTGTCTCAAAGATTAAGCCATGCATGTGTAAGTATGAACTAATTGGACTGTAAAAAGCGAATGGCTCGTCAATCCCGATTATAGTTTGTTTGATGGTACTTGCTACCTTGATAACCGTAGTAATTCTAGAGCTGTCACGCAACAAACCCAGACTATGGAAGGGATGCATTTATTAGATAAAAGGTCGACGCGGCTTTACCCGTTGCTCGCATGATTCATGATAACTTGACGGATCGCACGACCTTTGTGCCGAGAGACGCATCATTCAAATTTTTTTCCTATCAACTTTCAGTGGTAGGATAGTGGCATACTATGGTGCCGGGAGTGACGGAGAATTAGGGTTCGATTCGGAGAGGGAGCTCCGAGAAAAGGCTACCACATCCAAGGAAGGCAGCGGGCGCAAATTACCTAATTCTAACACTTCCGGGAGGTAGTGACAATAAACAACAATACGGGTTCTTCGAAGTCCGTAATCGAATGAGTACAATATAAATCCCTTAACGAGGATCCACTGGAGGGCAAGCCCAGGAAGCCCGGCCGCGTAATTCCATCTCCAATAGCGTATATTTAAGTTGTTGCGTTAAAAGCTCGTAGTTGAACTTTGGGTTGGTTCGCCTGTCCGCCCTTTGGGGTGCACGGTTGTCTCGTCCTTCTACACCGCGATGCGTTCCTAGCCTTAATTGGTAGGTCGTGCCTCTGGTGCTATTACTTTGAAGAAATTAGAGTGCTCAAAGCAAGCCCAAGCTCGGATACATTAGCATGGGATAACATCATAGGATTTGGTCCTTGCGTTGGCCTTCTGGATCGAGTAATGATTAATGTGGACATCGGAGCATTCAGATTTATAGTCGGAGGTGAAATTCTTGGATTTATGAAACACGAACAACTCGCGAAAGCATTTGCCATGGGATGTTTTCATTAATCAAGAACGAAAGTGGGGGCTCGAAGACGATGGGACACCGTCCTAGTCTCAACCATAAAACGATGCCGATGTGGATGTCTGGCGGATGTTGCTTTTAGACTCCGCCAGACCTTATGATAAATCAAAGTTTTTGTTCGTGGGGAGTATGGCCGCAAGGATGAAAATTAAAGGAATTGATGTATGGGCACCACCGGGGAGGAGCCCGCGCTTAATTTGGACTCAACACGGAAACTTACCGAGTCCAGGACATAGTAAGGGATCGACAGACCGAGAGCTCTTTCTGATTCTATGGGTGGTAGTGCATGGCCGTTCTTAGTCAGCGGAGAGATTTTTCAAGTTAATTCCGGGTTAACGAACAGAGACTCACCGCTAACTAGCTATCGTGAGGATTCCCTCCGCGACTACCTTCTTAGAGGGACTATGGCCGTTTAGGCCACGGGTTTTAGGCACAATGTGTCCGTGATGCCCTTAGATGTTCAGCCGCACGCGCCACACCCATTGATGTATTCAACGAGTATATAGCCTTGGCCGGCCATGTCAGGGTAATCTTCGAAAAGTGCATCGTGACGGGGATAGATCGTTGCAATTTTTGGTCTTAAACGAGGAATTCCTAGTAAGTGCGGAGTCATCATTTCAAGCGTTGACTACGCCCCCGCCCTTTGTACACACCGCCCATCTCCCTCCTACCGATTGAATGGTCCAGCTGAAGGTTCGGACGCGGCGACGCGGCGGTTCGCCGCCGGTGACGTCACGATAAGTCCACCGAACCTTATCATTTAGAAGTAGGAGAAGTCGTAATAAGGTTTCCGTAGGTGAACTCGGATGGGCATCATTGTCAAACCCGCCTAGCATAACGAACCCGCGAACACGTGAATCCACTTTGGTGGTGATGAAGTGGGGAGAGATCCCCCTTGCTCCACCGCTCGTTCGGGGAGTTGGCTAACGCCCTCTCTTCATGAATCCAAGTTAAGTTGCATGTATGGTGCTCATGATGACTAAGCATGGGAAAGACAATGGAGTTATCTTGATAATCTTGCTGATAGGTATAATTGTTCTTGGATTATTTTAGGTGTTTTGAATTTTATAATTAGACATGAGGAGAAAGTTGGTGGCAACCTAATTCCTCAAAGACAACTTGATGAAGTTAAAAATCACCTAGATTCTTTAGGTGTTTCTAACCTGAATTTCATAGGAAATCCCCTTACTTGGAGTAATCATAGGAGTAGGGAATCTCTAATTATAGAAAGCCTTGATAGGGCTCTTGTTAATCCGCTTAATTTAATTTTTTCCCCAATGCCATTGTTTATCATCTTGCTTGTGTTGCATTGATCATAGTGGTCGTGAATATCGCAACAAACAAGGCTCATGGATTAATAAACGACAAAGATCGTCAAGGAGTCGCAGGAGCTAAAATAAACGACGCAATGAATAACGCCAGCAAAACATAAAGAAGACGTGAGACTTTGGCGAGGTTAAGAAGTGTCGCGAGAGTGAAATGTTTGCGCATCTCGCGACACTTCGCGAGACATTCCCGAAAAAATAAAGGGTAGCTTAGCATGTCATCCACTATGTATTACCCTATAAAAAAAGGGCTAAATGAGTCAGAAGAGGAGAGATCTTTTTGGAATTGTTGAGCAAGTCAATAGGAGAGAGAAAGTTAAAAGAGTGTTTTAATTCCTAAGTGTAATCCTATTATCCTGTGTAAACATTTCATGGACTCAATCAATAAATATTCTTGATCTTACATCTTTCAAGGGATTAAATAAGCAAATTGAGTAAGGGGTGTAGTGTGGGATTTCCTCGCTACTACATATGCGCTAGAAACAGGATGTAGAAAAATTGACGTAGAAATCGGGAAGGAATTTGATCGACAGAAAAGATTTGGAGAAGATACTCAAGAATTCATTGGAAAAGAAAAATGGCTAGAAGAAGAAATGTACAGGGCAACCAACGCATAAGAAGAAGTGGGAGACTCAATCGGAGAAAGGAGGAATGAAACAGAGAATCGTCAAGGATGAATATGAGAAACGATGGAGAAGATCAAAACCAACCACCGATCTCCCCAATCAGCAAACGCTGGCCGTGGATTATGATAGAGTAAGTGTACATACTGAGGTCCGATCAAGACGAGAGGGAAGAGGAGCAGCAATGTGCAATGGACAATGGACAGGAGAGCAAGGAATGAATGGAGAAATGAATACAGAAACGAAGAAATTGCAGCATTAGAAAGATTGAGACAAACAATACACGAAGAGAGACGGCTAGAGGCGAGAGGAACGAGCAAACTTGACAAGACGTTAATCATGAATCCCAGGATGGAAAATATGAGGTTGCAAGATAGAGATCTAAGTAGCGTGAGATCAAGTTCAAGATCGAATAGAAAGAAAGAAGGAGAGTTTACCAACAGAAAGTACCGAGGAAGAAACACAAAATCCGAGTATAGAGCATGGCTAGAGAAGAGGGGAAATAGAAGATCGTTATATTCTCAACCCGAAAATCTTCAAAATGAGCGGAATAGGAAAATCAAGGAAACATGCAACTCCAAGAACCGAATGACCCAAATTACCAAGGGAGAATAATCTTGCATGGGAGAGAAGAATTGAGAAGAAACCGAGAGATCGAGGATGACATCGAGAGACACTACATTGAACAAGCGCGCTAGCTCAAGAGAGAAAGGATAAGAGAGTAAAATGGAAAATCAAGAGATGGAAGAGGCAATCCTAAGCAGAATAACCATGACAAATCAAAGGAAGAAGGGAACAAAATCACTAATAGAAATATTAATGAAGAATATGAGAGGGTGCAGATGAGAGCCGAGAGACAGCCAAGAGGAGAGAACAACCGATATAATGGCGTGCGAATTGATTTAAAGAAACGAAGAAGAGCGCAGCAGGAAAGAAGAGGAGAAAATAACGAAAGGGAAGGTCAAGATAGCACGAGCGAAGAAGGAGAGAAGCAGAGTTGAAAAGACCAAAAGAATCAAACTCGAGGCAAATGAACAAATCTTAAGAGAATCAATAAATGAGAGGATTATCAATAAGAAGGGAAGGAGGAAGGAGACACCAGATGAAGCCATCGCAGTGTCGCAAGAATCCCTTCACGCTAGAAGCACAGATGGGAGGAATACCTCCTAAGTGCAATCTAACTCCGCGTTAACCAATATCTTTGACGGAACAACCCGTGCGGATACAACATATCAAGGCTTATATGAGATGTATGTTGCAATGGGAGAATCATGATGCCATATATTGCAAATATTTCGCATCAAGCCTAATAGGAGAAGCACTAAATGGTTTGAAGGTCCGCCAAGGAACACAATCACATCATTTAACCATTTACAAGCCACATTCCCCTGGGAGCATACATAAGTAAACAACTCTTCGCGACTGTGCATTGAAGATGTATTCGGCTGAAACAAAGGGTTGGCGAGAGCTTGAGGCGCTTGACAATAAGATGGAGGACCATGTGTAGCGAAATGGCAGGACGAGCCGAGGAAAGATATCTTATTCTCTCATTTGTGAACGCTCTTCGCGACTAACTTGTTATACATTCAAATTTTTAGAATCAAAAAATACAATCACGATGGCGTAATCGCGAGAGTTACAGAAGAATATATTGCCCAGAAGAGAGACAGAATGAAATGAATTTTATCCACGCGAACACAAGCTCGAATGTTTGAACGCAAGCTTGTTGCCTCAATTCATAAATACAGGGAAGCAGCACTTCGGGCAAGGACAACAAGCAAGGAAAGTTGATGAGGGACAAGGAAGATAGTAGCCATGGGAAGCCACGATCAAGAGGAATTTGAACGAAAGGAACTATTACAACCGTAATGAAGAATAATAAGATTCTGAGGCTAGATCATGTGCAAGAAACTTTGTGACGAAGGCAAAATAACCGTGGAGGGCGTAGAAGTCGCAATAGTATGGGAAGAGATTAAGATGCCTCCACCGAATGCTAGTGTGGAAAAGATCCGGGAAGCTATACTTGTGATGGAAAATGTACCAAAGACCTTGGAACGTGGGAATGGAACCACCGCCAGCGATAGAAGTCATGAGTTTTGTTCTTACCATCGCTTCCATGGGCATCAAACAAACGAATGTAGAAACATAAAGAGAATTATTCTCGTGGATGATTGATCGTGGAAGTAAATCACTTTCTAAAGGGAGAAGAAACAAGCCACTTACCACACTCACCTAAAGGAAAGGAAAGGAAACATTTGTGATAGAAGTTGGACAAAAGCTAAAATTTGAATTGCAACTCTATCGTCCACTCCTATCGCACAATCGAAGATTTTCATGACAACGTGCTCGAGAGTCTTTAAGTAGAGATGCTAATGATAAAGAAATAATGAGTTCCAAGCGAGAATGACGCAGCTTAGAAAATGGCAACTCAAGACTATTTCTTTTCTCCGCAGTATTTAAGTGCCAAAAGGAAGAGAAACACATGATAGCCCGCTATTGTGAAACTAGAGATTAACGAAACCAAATATGGAGAAGATGATGAAGGCGTGTTTTGTCATGGCGATCAACCGAATCCTAATCGACACCTAAGTTCGGTGAATATTCTCTTCTACCATACTTACAAGACGATGGGAGGAAAAGATGAGGATTTGATCCCCTCGACATACAAGATATATGGCTTTAATGGCACCGCAAACAAACCAAAGGGAGAGGTTCTATGAGAATACCTCTACAAGGATTATCAACTCCGATATTTTATTTCGTGTGGTTGACGTGGAATCTCCATATAATGCGCTGATTGGGAGGCCATGGCTTCATGAAATCTTGGGAGTCGCATCAACATATCATCAATGTATAAAATTTCCACATCCAAATGGCATTGGTATTATACAGGAGATCGAAGGAGTCGCAACAATGTCATGAAGTAGATGTAGAAAGTCACGAAGAAAGAAATGCCAAAAGAAAAGGTTGGAAGCAACATGTGAGAGATGAGCAGGTAGAAAGGAAAAATCATGGTGGATGCTATAGAAGTAAGGACTGAACATACTCATGAGGTGAATGCCTAGAGACAAAGCGAATATTATGGTAATAAAGAAGCAAAGGATATGAGGAACAAAAGGCAAAGAAGTGAATAATCAACAAAAACAGGAGAAAAAGTAGCAATGAAGTAATGACAAAGCGAGAATCTCGCACCAAGAGTATATGGGAATTCAAAGAAAGAAAAAAGAAAATGAAAATACAGACTGTGCGAATACTTCGCAAACAAGTATCAAGAAATAATGAAACATGAATGATTGAATGATTTAACAAATATGAATGAGTAAAAGAATGGGACGAACCTTTATGGCGTACACCCTAGTTCGCGAATAACATTCTCAGAAGAGGCAAATGTAAGACCTAAAGTGCGCCATATAAGGGGTATCTCTCAACATGGCTCGGTGGGGGAAGGTTACACCGCTCCCGAAGCCCGAGTCATGAAAATTTGGGGCCCATGAAAGCCTATCCTGGGAGAGGTACCTTGGATTCCCAACTATATAAGGTTATACCCCGGTTGGGGCGACCGAGGGTCTCTTCCAAGGAGCCGTGTATGCTCAAGGCGCCGAGGTACACGGTTGGAGCCGTGAGTGCCCGGGATGGATGAACCTACCCTGGCCATTCTTGGCAAGTCTTGGCATATGTTGCACGCCCGAAGAAAACTCCACTTAGGGTGCAGCTTCCGTAACCATAAAAACCATATAGGTATAAGGGACAAGAGGGTCGCGTAAAACAACCGGTTGTTGTTAAGACCGGATGGGAGGAGCTAGTCTTGTATGGCCGGCGTTTCGCCTCCTGGAAGGGGCAACCTGGAGATGATAAGGGCGACGCCTCCATTAGGGGAGTGTCAAAATAGACGCAAATGTCATAAGGCTATGTTTTCAGCAAGAGAATTTAGGCTCGCTCATATTTGTGCAATGATCCCGCAGAGGCAATAATACTAACGCGAGGGTAAGGCGAGATCAATGGGTCTTTACACTAAAGTGTACTGACGTCCCGCGATTTGCCGCACGACGGCAATGTCATGGGGCTATGTGTTCGCAAGGATATATAGGCCCGTCATATTGTCGCAACTAAAACATCCTTTGCAGAGGCAAAAATACTTGGAAAATGATAAGGCAAGATCAATGGGTCTTTACATGCAAGTGTAAAGACGTCCCGCGATTTTGTCGCAATAAAAGGTATGTGGGAAGACCCTAATTAGGGGAGGTCTAACTCGAAGACCACACAAAAATGATAAGGCAGGTCAATGGGCCCTTACTTGAAAATGTGAGGGCGGGTTTACGACTCTTGTCGCAATGAGAAGAGATAAAATACATTTATGAAGATAAGGCAAGACAAGTAGAATTCTTTGATTTATGAAGATACCCGCGACTCGTCGCAACAATACATTTCAATAACAATAAAATTATTATTCAACCACATACATTACTAAAATCTTCCATCCGAAGATAAATACAAAGGCAAGTATGGGAATGGAAAAGATGGAATATTGTTATTCATCCTCTGATGAAAGAGTTATACATCAATAATGTTAGCCAATTATATTACAAAGAAGAACTATCAAAAAAAGGGGGAGTGAAGATTGATTTCAAGGGGGGAAAATCCAAGAAATAGACTATAATAAAGATACAGAAATGTACAAGATATTACAAGCAGAGAAAGAAAACAAAAAGAGTTATCTCTTTGGTGATTCTTCTTCTTCATCCGATCCTTTAGCTCTATTATTCTCATCGCCGAATTTTCTTCTTCACTAGCCTCACTATTTAAACATCTCGAGACAGTGCATTCTCAGAACATTTTCAAGGAGCCGGATATGGAATGTAGAGGGATATTGTGGTCCTTACAAACATACTCCATGGCTCCATTGCGAAAACGAACAAAGATCATTATTAAAGTTCTTCCACCTCGTCGTTAGAAATTGTTTCTTCAACTTGGGCGAAGGGAGAGATTTTCGAAATGCTTTTTCGTTTCGAAGTTTCTTCAAGCTCTCGGAAAATTCCCGGCGAGTTGTTCTTTTCGCATTCAAGCTTCTAATTTCAGCCTCTTCTCACATTCTGCAAATAAGAAACAACAAGTTAATAATTTACAAGCAATACTACGTATAAGAAGCAATAAGGTATAATAAATAACCTTCTCTATCGGATATCATATCTTTAATCAAGGAAGTATGCCTCGCATGAAGACTAACATCAACACCTAGATTATTCCCGGCATTATCTAAAAACCTTCGCAGCCCTGCGAATCATCATCACTATTAATAACAAGAAGAGAACGAACTTGCTCTTCTCGCCGCTTAAGCATGGTATTCACGAAGGAGTTCATCTCGCTCAACTTGCACACCAAGAAGAGATTTGTGGAATTCCCGCTAATGCCCATGCACCTCGTTAGTAATGCGATCGTTCTCATCTATGAGATCACTAATTTTCTTCCTTAAAGTCTTGATTTTCTTCTCGAATCAAGGTACATTCGTTTAAAGCGATTAGTTAAATTTAAACTAGATCTGTGGTTCGATCTCCAAGAGATGATATTTGGATTGAAGATCCTTTAATGAAAGGAGGTTAGTTTTATCGAGGAACTACTTAGAGATTGATCGAGGTGAGTAGAAGAAGATCATTATCCATAGGTTCAGAAATGTATGGAGAAGAATAGCCCTACATCGGAGAGATTATATACATCTGCGAAGGTAATAAGTTAGTAGCAATATGCAACCGATAAAATAAATGATAAAAGGAAGTAAAATCTTATACCATAAAGTTGTTGATTAATGCTCAAGAGTGGACACCCTATCCCTTTGGGAGTCAAGTTCGGTATTTAACTTTGAATTCTCTGCCTTTATCGCGAGATGACGCAGCCTTCAATTTCTAATTTCGAATCTTCTTGTTCAATTGCAAATTCTTCTTTTCAAGATTGTTGCGTCTTCTCTCTAGATCCGAGGCAACTACAAAAGAAGTTCTTCCAACCTATAAAAGAAGATAGAAAAAATCATTAAATATATATATATTTAAAAATTTAAAATTAAAGGGAAATATGATCGATACGACTAAAGATCCGAGTGCATTCAAGAAGTCAGGAGACACAATTCTAGAGGCTCCATTGAAAGAATTATTGCCCTCTAATAAAGTAGCAGACACACGTTTGCGAGAGCCCCGCAAAGGGAAGCTAGGGGAGCATCTCCCATTCCTTGGAAAGAGTCCGAGAAGATGCCGGATAACCGATCCATAGAAGAACCGGCTCAATGGAATCTTTTGGCAGAGAGAAGGATTCGAGTCATGGTTATCCTCACGAAGATTTAGAGCTTGAGCTAAGGAGAGAAGAAGATTGAATCTTTCGCTTTTTAGCCAATGGAGCAGAAGATTTATCTTTGCGAACGACGGTTTTACCTTACTTTTAGTCTCGCGCTACAAATTTCTTCAACTCCAACCTTCAGATACGGTTAAAGATAAGAAACAGGAGAGGCAACAATATTGTTTCAAATAACAAAGGAAATGTTTCTTACTTCATCCGTAAACGATCGAAGTATCGCTGTGGTACTCTCCAACGGGATTATCCTTGTATCTTTTCTCAATTTGGAGATCCGAGAAAATTTCACAAACTCAAAGAAATATAAAAAGAAAATTGCAAAGCAAGATTTGAAGTAGAAAACATACTCTTTTGCCCTATCGTGCCATTTGAATTCCCAAGGATGATATTTCTCGAGATTCAGTAGAAGAACGTGCGAGCACAACGATATAAGGGCCATTTAAAATCAAGGGTACAACCCACCACTTCTCATCTTTGGAGTGGCGAGGAGTAGTATTATTGCCCGGTGCCAATCAATATCCCGCATGAGCAATTTTATCCTCGTGACATTATCCTTCTTTTTCGCGAATGCCCCAAACGAGATTTCGCATTAATCATCTTTATCGAATAGTTTTCAAAAAAGCTTTCATTAAAGGTGTATTTCTCAAAATAGCTATTTCCAAGTCCTGCGAAATTGGGTGCCTAAAAGAGTAGTAGGTATAAAGATCCTTTGCAAAGACCACGATTCGCGAACTCAAGCATTAGGCGAATGCAATCGCCACTTAATTGATAAACAAATGAGAGAATTTTTCATGGGCCAAGATTTCATAAAATAAAGGCATCTCGTGGATTGTACAAGGAATGGGAAGTCCCGCGAGAAGTTGACCTAGCGAGACTATAATCTTTGATCATCACATTGATGATCGAAAATAACTTACAGGAAAAGTTAATAGATGAAGATTCTTGATCGAATGGTTGATAGAGTGAAACCCTTCTCGAGCAACTTCAATGGAACTTCATCAAAAGAAGCTTTTATATGCACGACTAATGAAAGCCATTATCGCATGGGAATGGATGGGATGTTAAAGGTTAGACGGCCGCTAGAAAGGACGAAGAAAAGATTTGCAAGTATGGTAGAGCGCAAAATTGCTAAGGAGAGAGTCAAAGAAAAGTTGCAGAGAGAAACTAAAGAATGAAAAGGAGGGGAAAAGAAAACTATATATAGGGAAAAAGATCCTCGAGAAAACGAGGTCATTTAATGCGAAGAGACATGAATGGTCAAGAATAAGCGGGTTGAAAGAGACGTGTCAAGAAAAGACATTAATAATCAAAACCTGTAAAAGTACAAAACCGAAATGTATAAAGATAAGCAAATAGGAAACAATATTGTAAAATCTCATGATACTCTTCCTCGCAGGAGAAATATGAGGAGAGATAGAGACGATACTCAGATATATCCTCAAAGAAGCTTCTAACTTTGCAAAAGAATAGAGGCAAGTACGCATTTTCAAGGAAAGTATTCTTTTGCCGTTCCTTCATCAACAAAAATCAAAGATCGCTACCATTAATAGATTTTTCCTTAAAGATCGCTTGTCAAGCAATATTCAAGGAAAAAGAGGTAAGATGTAGGTCGCAATATCGCAACAAACAAGGTTCGTTGGATTAATAAACGACAAAGATCGCAAGGAGTCGCAGGAGCTAAAATAAACGACGAATGAATAACCATGTGCAAACATAAAGAAGACGTGAGACTCGGGAGGTTAAGAAGTGTCGCGAGAGTGAATGTTTGCGCATCTCGCGACACTTCGCAAGACATTCCCGAAAAAATAAAGGGTAGCTTAGCTGCCATCCACTATGTATTACCCTATATAAAGGGCTAAATGAGTCTGTAAAGAGGGAGAGATCTTTTTGGAATGGTTGAGCAAGTCAATAGGAGAGAGAAAGTTTAAGAGTGTTTTAATTCCTAAGTGTAATTCTATTATCCTGTGTAAACATTTCATGGACTCAATCAATAAATATTCTTGATCTTACATCTTTCAAGGGATTAAATAAGCAAAATTCGAGTAAGGGGGGTGTATGGGATTTCCGCTTTCTGCTGCATCATTCTCCCATGTTACTTGTTGCTTCTAAGGAAGATAATGATACTAGAAGACCCCTTAGACTTAATAGATGTTGGTTTAGTAATGATACTTGTAAAGATGTTATAACTGCAAACTGGAGAACTAGTGAAAATGGGTCCAATGCTTACAAACATACCAAATTTCTATCTAATGTTAAGGTGGCCCTTAGGCAATGGAACCTGAATTTTTTTGGCAACTTTCAGACTCACATAAATGAACTTCAGAAACAAATAGAGGATGTCTCTAGTAACATGTTAAACTCTACTAGTATTAATCTCCAAGCTAGCTTAGGGGAATCTTCAAAATACTGGTATAGTGTGAGACAGGACTATCATATGCAAAGATCCAAAGAAAATGTTCTAACTTTTGATGATAAAAATACTAAATACTTTCATGATAAAGTCAAATTTAGGAAAAAGAGAACTCAAATTGATTGTCTGAAAAGTAGCATTGCATTTGGTTAACTGATAAAAGCATGATAGCTGATGAATTAAAGACCATTTTAGTAAGATGAGTAGAACTACAAACCCTCCTAGTGACAGTAGTTTTCTTGATGTCTTAGAGCCATGTATTACCACATAGGAGAATGACTTTCTGATTCATCCTCCCATCATGAAGAGATCAAAGCTATTGTATGAAATGCAACCTTGACTAGTCCAGGCCGATGGCTACCCTCCCGGTTTTACCAACAAATGTGGGATATGGATTGAGTGCATTAGATACTAGCTATGGTTAAGAGTTTTTTTCCATTTCGCCATCTCCTAAAACAGATGAATCATATTTTTGTGTCTCGATTCCTAAAAACAGTACACCTAAGACCCATGCAGACTTTAGGTCTATAAGTTAAATAATACTCCTTCCGTTTCAAAAATGCAGTCTGCTTTGACTTTTTCAAAATATTAAGGAGACCATAATACTTTACTTGACTACCCTTAATTATTTACCTATTTTATGTTAATAAAGATATAAGTATTAAAACTGCCTAAAATTGTTAAGAGGATTGTAAATAGGAAATAAAAAAAGAAAATAGAAAGATATCGAATTTATGGAGTATAAACTCTTTAGGAAATTTAATTCTTGAAGCCAAATAGATTGTCTTTTAAAAGGATAAAGGATGTATTTGTTTCCTTAATTGTACAAATTTCTTTAAAATTTTAGATTTGGTCCCATAAATATGTATTTAAGAATATAAAAAATTAAAGGCTATAATAGATAGTTCATTGAAAAAATATGCCTATCATGAGAAAGTTTGACACAATTTTGAAACCGATTTTAAATAGAATAGAGGATGTCTTTTGAAAGAGGAATATGAGTTATAAAATAATCTCTAAACTCTTATCTAGTAGACTTAAAACTGTAATGGATAAGTTCATTAGTCCTTACCAAGCTGCTTTTATATCTTCTAGGCAAATAACAGACAATATTGTTATAGCTCATGAACTGGTAGATACAATGAGGAAAAAGAGAACTAAATCAGGGTTAATGGCCATTAAACTTGGCATGTCTAAGGCTTTTGATAAGATATAATGGAAATTCTTAATTGATATTTTGAAAAAAAACTTGGCTTTCATGATCTTTGGTGCAATCTTATTGAACAATGTGTTTCTACTGTGTCCACTTCTATCCTGCTAAATGGTGCACTTAAAGAGGTTTACTATCCTACAAGGGGTCTTAGACAGGGAGACCCTTTGTCCCCTTATCTATTCATTATATGTATGGATGTGCTCTAAAATGCTTATTGATGCTGAACATAAAAACCATATTCAGGGAATTAAGGTAACTACAACTAGTCCTTTTCGTGAGTCATTTTTTTTTGCCGGCGATAGTCTTGTGTTTACTCGGGTGATAGGTGTAGAATACATCCTATTTACTATCTATTGTTTATGCTTTCTTGCTATTTTTTCTTGTAAATTATGTATTTTACGCTTGTTTTGAGTTTTATAGCTACTTTGGAGTCGCACGGAGGAAAAGAAGAAGAAATCACCCAATTTGAGCCAAAAGGGCAAAAAGGTCATTTTACTGTGCGATTGATATATGGAGCCTCGTTAAGGTTAAGGGGCAACCCAATTTGGAGGAGTTCTAAAGCCAGGCTGACCAAGGCTAAAGGGGTTGTCATTCGGGTACCCCCTTATCATCTACCAAAGGGGTGTATTTATCGGTCTTATCTGTGGGCGGATAAACCGACTCAATCCAACCCTAAATCGAGAAGAGGTTTTTTCTTTCTCTCTATCACTCATTTCTCACCCGAACCGAGAGAAGAGCAACATGGCTGCTGGAGTTACTATTCGAGAGCCGTAGAAATTGAGAGAGCGGTAATCGAGGGAGTAATCAGAGCAGAGAACCGAGTTTATCGTTGCCATTAATGGTGTTCTTGAAGTTCGGTGAAAATGGGTGTCGCTCTTGAAGAAATTAGTGGTTCCGATTTGAAGACGAAAGAGATGGGTTTGTGGTTAATTGAGTTTCACTGTGGATTGAAGGAATTGGCAAGGTTCTCGAAAACGGGTTTCGAGATCGAATGGCGAGATTGATGGTTCAAGCCGAGAGGACGAAGAATACCGGGTGTCGACGGAAGAAGGAGCCGAGCTCGCGGTTTGTTGGCAAAGTGATGATGATGAACTGCCGTCAGAAGAAGATGGAGTTGCGTATGTAATCAAGGGTGAAATCGAAAAGAGAAGATTAAACTCGAGCCGCACCTGGTGTATTTGGTTGGTGGCGCCGTTAGACGGGTTTTAGATGGAGTACATGGTGTTGTTTGAAGTCAAATTGAGATGGGAACGATTGTCGCCGGCAAAGATTGAGACGGTGATGATTAAGGGTTATGAAGAACAAAAGGAAATTGGTGGTTGAGATCCGAGTTCCCGCCGCTATGGGTCCGTGATTGAGTTGAGATGTAATCAGAGATGGGTTTGTGAGAGATCACCTGAGAAGAAATGATGGTGTTGGAGATGAAGGTGGTTCCATTGTTTTGGAGGAAGGAACTTAGGGTTATGGCCAAATCGATTGGGATCGGAAGCTGTGAAAGAAAATGGGTTCGATTTGAGACTTCAGATAGAAGCCACGTAGTTCATGTTGAATCTCTCGTAATCAAGAAGTTGAAAATACAGTGGAGGAGTTTGAAAGTGATCTCAGATGAATGATGGTGCTGGTGGATCAATTAGAGTTCGAATGGAGAAGCAGAGAAGGAGTGAATGAGTGATGAAACAATAGATGTATGTGTTAGGCTTCTAGCCAGGGAATGGAGCTAAAATCGGCCCGAGAAATGCCCAAAAAACAGAGGAAACTCGTGGTTTTCCCTCAGATGAGTCAACCAGGTGACTGGACACCCGATTGATGAGTCCAATGAACGATCCAAACGAGTCAGACCCCCGACTTAGACGAACCGACTTCGGTGACTCTTTCTTCCCTTGACCTTGGTTGACTAACTTGGCCCGTTTTGACCGTTAGTCCTAACGGTGGATCGACGGAATATTCCGTCGAATATACCGCTGACGGTGAAATTTTCAGGTGGCCAAGGCGGACGGATTAGGCCAAATTCCGGCCATAATACGGTTTTCAGCATGAGCCAAAATTTCCAATTTCTGTGGGACTCTCTCTCATGGGTGCGAAGACGGACTAGAATCGGATGGAGAATTGGGCTCAAATTTGGAAAGAGAAGATGGAAGAGTTGAGAAAGGCTTGGATTTGGAAATTGAATTGCTAAAGGAAAAGGATTCTATTCCTTGGAAGATTTGGAGAATATTGAAGCCTATAAACAGAGAAGTTTTCTACATCTTTTTACACACCTCTCTACACACACAACACTTGTGTTTTCATTGCTTTTGAAAATTCTTCTTTTAATTATTTGTGTGAACTTGAAAATTTCCTTTTAATTATTATTTGTGTGAATTTCTAAAAACATGAGTAGCTAATTTTATTATTGATTGAGGATGAATTCCTAGTTCTTAATACATGATTTGAGTTTTGTTTCAATTCTATCTTGAAGTTTTTCACATGATTATCGTTTGTTTTTACTAATAGGAATGTTTATTCATTCATGATTGATTGATAGATTGTTTGGAGTGCACGCTAAATTGATTTGTTAATTTGATCTAAAGCTAGTGAAAGTTAGGGGATAAGTAATCGTTTCTTGACTCTTTACATAAGTAGTAAACACGAGACCTTGAGGGATTCCGTGAGCAATTGTGTGTGAAAACAACGTTAGCAAGTAGACCTTGATCTAAGAGTCCAACTACTAATATTGACCTAATAAGTTCATAATGTAGGATCATAAATACGCAACGCAAGACTCATGGATTAATAAACGACGCTGTCGCGAGGCAGTGCAGAGCTAAAATAAACGCACGCAATGAATAACGACGGCAAAAACATAAAGAAGACGAGAGACCCGACGAGGGTTAAGAAGTGTCGCGAGAGCGAATGTTTGTGCATCTGCGACACTTCGCGGGACATTCCCGAAAATAAAGGGTAGCTTAGTCAGCCATCCACTATGTATTACCCTATATAAAGGGCTAAATGAGTCTGTAAGAGGGGGGAGATCTTTTTGGAATTGTGGAGCAAGTCATTAGGAGAGAGAAAGTTTAAGAGTGTTTTAACTTCTAAGTGTAATTCTATTTTCCTGTGTAAACACTTCATGAATTCAATCAATAAATATTCTTGATCTTACATCTTTCAAGGGATTAATTGAGCAAAATCGAGTAAGGGGTGTAGTGTGGGAAATCCTGCTACTACACATAAATTTTAATGCGTTTATTTAAATTACATCTAGAGTGATCTACTACTAGGTGGTTTGGTAAATTGAATCGGTAGTCAAGAACTTCCGTCGTATCCGGTGATACAAGGGATTTAGGGGTTTAGCACCGATCTAGCCGCTTTACCTACGGTTGCAGATAATTTGTGACTAATAACAAGTAGAAAAGAACATAACTTTAATCATTGTTTTGCAACAAAGAATGATTCCTTGATCTTGTCTCTCGTATTGATTTCAACTTTATCTTTTAATTGTTTTGTTTACTTTCTTTTGCTTTATACCCCCCTTTGTGACAACTTTTACAACTAGAATTCTCTTTGCTCGTGGGAACGAACTTGACTTCCATTATATTATTTTAATTGAGTGGAAATAGATATTAATTTGATTGCACCTACGACACGCATCACTGGGCTACAGTCAAAGGTGCTAAGAACTTAGAGTTGATGCTAGAGACGTTCAGTAAGTATTATGGTCAAGTCATAAACTTTGATAAGTCAGGAATTATTTTCAGTCCTAAAATTGAACCTAGGATAAAGTCTCAAATCCTAGCTATTCTTAAAATTAAAAACTTAGGATTAGCTGATAAGTACCTAAGTGTGCCATTATTACTTCAGAGGAATAAAATGGCAACTTTCAAATATCTTTAGGATTCTTGTGAAAGTATATCAGAAAGATGGCAAAGTAAATACCTTAACCAACCAGGTAAAACTTTCTTGATTAAATCTACTCTAGGTAATCTTGCTGCCCACAATCTTTCAGTTTTTCCTATGCCTAAAAAAATGACAAATACATTAGATACTATTCAGAGGAAGTTTTTAGAATAAAAGGTTCTGCTAGAGGTTATTACCCTAGGAGCTGGGACACTGTGTATAAACCTATAGAACTAGGTGGTTTAAACATAAGAAAAACTGAGCATCTCAACACTGCCCTTCTGGCTAAGCTAGGTTGTAGTATCTTAAATGAGCCTGATGCTTTGTGGGTGCAAATTCTCAAACATAAATATTTTCTAAATTCTAATCATCATCATGCAGAGAGCTCTTAGTCCGTGTCTTGGGTTTGGAAAGGTATATGTAGGGTCTAGAACTGGTAATAAAGCTTTATTGTTGGGAAGTTGGGGATGGTAACTCTATTGAAATTTGGAAAGATGAATGGTTACCAAATATGAATTTCTTACTTGATGTTTCTTTTGCTTTCAGTAACATGAAAACTGTTAACGAACTGATTGTGCAGGAAACAAGTAAGTGGAATGTAACTACTTTATATTACCTTTTTGACACAGCTACTGTTAATGATATTTGTAATATCAAAATCCCTCTCTCTGGTAAGGATGTTTTAAGATGGTCTCCAACCTACAATGGTCAATTTAGTGTTAAATCATCCTACAAATGTATTATGCATGGAATTTATGGTGGTGAAACTAGTAATTTTCCATGGAAATCTTTGTGGAAACTAAACATTCCACGAGAGAAGATAAAACATATTCTCCGGAAATATATGAATGATTGTGTTTCGTGAGAAGCAAACCGGCTAGATATGCGAACTCCATGAGTAATGTCTTTCCTGTATGTGAGCATGAAGTAGAAACAATCAATCATCTTTTCATTGACTGTGTAGTAACTAAAAGATTGTGGTTTGCTCTTGATGTTAACATTACAGGTAGTATTCTAAATGCTAATATGCAGAGTGGATTAAAAGTTGGTTTCAAAATAGTAATGAGCCGTAAGATGGACAAGAGAATTTTATAAAGCTATTTGGCAGATCTGGAAGCTTAGGTGTTAAGTTGTGCTTGATAATGCAACAGTTTAAACATCTCAATTAGTAGCTCAAGTGACTAAGGAGCTAAATGAATGGAATATTAACTCCATGAAGTATAGGATTAGCAGATAAGTCCTAGACAAAATAGAACTGTGGTTCCCCTGGCAATTTCTAGAAAATGGGTTTCACAAATTAAACTTTGATGCTGCATTTTGAAAGATAACAAATACATGGGTATATGACTTGTTAGAGCACTGCTCGGTCGAACTCGCAAGCTTTGCTATCTCAAGCTTGTTTGTCAAGTTTAGTTGCCAAACCTATAAGTCTTGATTTCTAGTCTACTTATAGTTAAGTCTCCGATTAGGATAGTAAGTGTAGTTGAGCTTTAGACTTCATGGCGTTCATTGATTGAAGAAGAAGATCTACTAAGCTTGTGGAACTTCACCAACAAAAGGTATGTGGAGACTTGAACTCATATATCACTCAAAAGTATATCTACTCTATCTCCTATTTGAGACAAAAGTCGTATAGCTATATAGACTTCGATTATACACATATGATATTTCGAGTTGAGTTTAACTCACTTACATATTTATCGAAATATGTGTTGGTAAGCTTTCGCTTTAACCAAGTTCATCTTATATTCTTGACCAAAGTCAAAACATGATCATGTGAAAATCGCCTAGTTACATTTTACATGATTTGTGTGAGAAAGCCATTTGATGTAGACTCGGAATGTTTTGTTTTGATCATTCGATCACTTGAAAATTGCTTCGAAGCTAATGGTTTGTGTGAGACAACTATTCCCGTTTTCTTAGAATGTTTCAATAATTGAAATGAGAGTTTGGAACAAATTAACCATGATTGGATATAGCACAGTATGTGTACTTGTATGCTAACTGCCGCAAGTTATTCCAAGTCCGGGAACCATGGTATGTGTCACACGCCCATTTAATCGCCTAAAAATTTTCATAGGACATGACCAGCAATGTTTATGGTTCAGTGAATCAACTTCACCCAAAATCATTCAGCCTTGCATACTTGCATCAAAGTACGCATCTGCCTTCACTCAAAAGGCTTTGCACAACAGAAGTCTTTTTTTCTTTCTCTCTAACTCTTTATGCCCTCATAAGCATAAGAGGTTCTGCCATATACTTAATCAATTCTCACACAAATCAGCAACACAAAGAACACAAAGAATACTGCAACAAACCCATTTTATTGCACTAAAGGAAGATTACAAAACTCGTCCATCACATGGACCAAAAAAGCCATTCACCCTCTTGGTGAATGCCTAACTCTCTCAAACATGAGACTAACTCTCTCCTATGTAGCCTACTGATTTTTCCCACTCCTTAGGACTATTTATACAGTAGATTAACTAGCCAAAACCGTGCACAACACTTGTACACGCATGGAACAACCATGTGTCCCATAAGGTAGTTTTCCTAACCGCCAGCTTGCTTTTCAACTGCCACATTTTGTGTTGTCAAGACAAATGATGCCGCATCTGTTTTTGGTGGTTATGAACACTCCCACATATATAAACTCTTTCTATAACCGTTCTATCTTATCTCACGTCATTGGCATGCTTGTGAAGCCCGTAAACAACTCCTAACCGTCACTTGAGCCATATTGCACCACTGTTGTGCTTTACTGAATTCTGCCTCGCTCCAATGATCAACCATCTTGACCCTGCATGCTTATCACTCTAAGCTAATGCACGGACAATCCTTGTGCTTCAATCACTGAGGCCAGCTCCGTAAGATCATTCTGGTTGCTCATGCAGCATATGCTTCACTTAGCCAATTTTCTTGACAATGGTAATGCCACTCTTGCATTACTAGCTTGTTTGCATTGTTCAAGCTTTGGACAGCCTTAAACTAATGCCATAGACCAACTCCTGGCCTATTTTTCACTCTTACATCATCCTTGAGTTTGGGCCAACTCAATTCCACGGATATGCATCAATGCCAACATCGCATGTTGCATCTGTCAACTTTGGCCATGTCTTGCCAATCCCTCAATGAAGTCTCATTGTGTCGGACAATAAGCTTCATTACTTAGCCAAATGTCTTTACAGTGTAGCGCCACCTTTGCGCTTCACTGGTCCTGCAGAGTTTTGCCATTCTTAGCACTTGACAGTCTATGCAGTGTCGCACAATCATTGTCCGACACTGACTTGGCCTGCAATACTGTAACACGCAATCATTATGCGTCACTTGCATGACTTGTAATAGACCTCCCCCACCTAATCCATTCAATGCCCTTGTTGAACGCAACCAGGTATAAACTCTATATCGGTCTCAATCTTCGCTGCATGCACTTTCAGAACCCTTTCTGAAATTCAGCAATCTTTGCTAGCTTTTGCAAAATGCCCTTAGCCAACTTCTATGATTTAGCATCATCACTTAGCTTTACCGCTTGACATTGATCCTACTAATCTTGAACTTTGTTGTTGGTCGCGACCGCTTTCAACTCCATCTCAAATCATATATCAACACCCAAGTGCACTTGCGATATGTAGCTATGCACTTTCGTAACTCCTCCAAATTCAAAGAATACTCTTTTAGCTACACCCTAAGCCAATTTTCCACATCCGATTGCATCACATCACAAATATTTTCTCCACCATTTCGTGCTTAAGTGTATACGCCAAACATCCAACATATCACCCTAATATGCATAACTTAGCTTTACCGCCTTCAATTCCGAATGACATTGCACTCTTGCAATTCAACATGCCTTACTGTAGACTAAGTGTTCTTCAATCATTTTGCAACACTCTTGTGCAAACTCGACTGAAATGCATGACATTAGCCATGACTTAGGATACTCGTGACATCACACCGCTCATCGGACAAGGTTCATCTTCACGCTCCTTTGAAACCGGCAAAGAACTTAAGCATCACTTGCTTCTTTCAAATCGCTACGCTTTAATGTAGCGAAAAACAACATCATGTTCTTCCAAACTATGAGTTACTCTTAACTCATATACTTGATGGACTTACATCTTCATTCTTGTTGCGTTACTCCATGTTATCGCTGCCATATGCCGTCGCACTTCCACATAACTCTCAACAGCAAACTCGACTATGCCACCAACTCTATTTGCTTCTTTCACTTTCAACGCCTTCTATTGCATATTTTGGCTTAATGTGCTATGTAGTATTTTCAACGCGAACTAGCTTTACTTTGAACGAAAGAGGCAAGAACTTTCGCTTCACATACCCTCATTCACTACTACCTTACATAGAGAGACTTCATTCCAACACCAAGGTCCACTCGACCCAAACTGAAAGTATACTCAAACTTGAGAAAATACTCACGCCAACTGATTGCAACTTGTAAGACCTAACAAGTCTTCCAATACTGACTTCATATTCATTTCTAAGCAACAAAGGAAGCGAGACAACACCTATCGTCCCCAATGTAGAAATTCACTTTGCCACATGTACTCTTCCAACTATCAACGTTCTTATGCAACTCTCATAACCAAACAAAATATAGATACACTTGGTTGAATACTCCTTCAAACTGATGCCATCATGTTGTTTTAGCTTTCATGAAGATTTCTTCAATAATGGTCACATGCCATCTTTATGCATCACCGCTACTTTGTCCTTCTTCTCCATGCATCTACAATTCGCCTAACTTGCATCTCCAACCGCATCATGCATCTTGGCCATGCCCAAATCTCATTTGGCGCATGCTATTGTTGCATTCCGCCATGCCAATTAGCACCCAAATCTTGATACAAAATTGTGCACCTTTGCACAATTGGAATAGACTTAACTTGGTGATTCTGAGCATCAACATAGAGCTCAGCAAAGTCATATCACTCAATGACTTCCGCGGATAAATTCCCTTGGACAATCTTAACAAGGCCATAATCCTTGCAAATGAGGCACCACCGCTTACGTTCCATGAAGCAAGAATGCCACATTCTTCTTAAAACTTAGAACTCATTTTTACTGTCCATGCACAACTGGCAACTCTTGTCTTTCCCCTTCTCCAAAATCAACTTTAGTAGCAACAATTATTGATTTGCAGTAGACAAGAACATACGCTTTTGGTTATGATCAATTGCAGGTCTTTGGACACTGATAAGCACGTATGTGCTACATTTTATACCCATATTTATATTATCTAGGACTCTATATTTCGACTAATAACACTATTTTAGTGCTTTTGTAGAAAGTACGGTGAATTCGATCATCGATCAAAAATGGCTAAACGAAGCTAATCACAGGCTTATGACAAAAATGACCAACACCTTACGACACCAAAAGAGACAGGGTTGAATTATCGGTGGCTTGCCTGGTATTTCTATATATCACCAGCAAAGAAGTCATAACATTGCCAGAGGCCCAAAGGTGTGATTCAAGGGAGCAAAGGGTTATTCTTGTTTGCCAGGTGATAGACACATTTTTGTGTCTACCATGTCCTTAATTTCTTGTATTGTTGGTACTCGATTTTTGTACTTATTATGGTATTTTATGTGTTTGAGGTATTTTTGGGCAATAAACATTTTTGGAAAATTCGGCTCGAAAAGTTGTTAAAGGCATCCCGGAGGACTTTTTGCTAAACGGACCCCTGCTTTGGATAAGGGGCACCTCAATTGGACACCGCTATTTACACTCCAAGGCACGGATAGGGGAAACCCTTCCTTCTTCGTTTGAAACTCCAAATTGGGGAAAATAGTCACAATCGACCGCATAATTAGGGTTTGATTTTGGAGGCAGTTAAGAAGACTCAATGGCCGAGATTGATTGGGATGGATTGATTGAGGATAACCGTGCGTTGTATGGTTGCTTTCTTTGATTATAATTGACTGTATTTTATGAGTGAGGCAAAACAGAGGCTAAGGATACTCTGGATGCTGCGGATGTTGTTTTGGAAAGTTCGCATGAGTATGAAGCTTGTTAACTGATTATGGAACGTGTATGGACCTGTTTAGAGTGTGCTGGAAGAAAACCAACGCGTCAGGAGATAAATTAGGGAAATAAAATATTCTTAAAATATCTTTCTTTACTGCCGAGTTATGAAGATTATTTGGAGTGATGGCTAGGATTTTCTTAGCCCCGTTGAGTATAAATAGACTCTTGGGGTATCCTTTGAAGGGTATGGAGTGATAGGGAGCCAACAGAGGGGTTTAGGATCGATAGAAATCAGGTTGCGGAGAAGAATCAGATTCTGCTTTGGCGAAGAAGAGGACGAAGAACATAGTGCCGCCGAGAACTGGTCATTTCTCAACAAAGGTCTCGCGACAGTTTTTTCGTAACACTTGTTCTAAGCTTCACAAATGATTTTTGAATTAAGCTTACATTGTAATGTCAAAGGTTCTCAGTAACGCCTATAAAGCGTTGCAAAATTCGGGATTTAATTATTTTCTCCCTTTTCACCTTTGTACACACTTTTTGGAGAAATAAAAATTCTTGTGAGATGGCTACAACATGAGAAGTTAAATCCCTACATTGGGACAACGGAGGAAGACGAATTTCATACATGGGTAAAATTATTTAATTCTTTTTAAGACTTTTGCATTAATTTTAATTGAAATATGATTTGAATTAATTGGTTGTCATTTAATTTGATGAGGTATACTTAGCTTAAATGTTTTGATACATCATGCTTAGGATTTACAACCAATCTTTTGAGAATATACCTTGGAAAAATCAGAGTCCATGTTAATTTTATTTATTGAGCTTTAATTGTCGAGAATTAATAAATCGAACCCTATGTTATGAATTCACGAAATCCTAGTCCCAGTAACTCTCTTCATCCGGTGACAATATTTTGTATATATTTTTCTTTTATTTTAGTTTATCAATTCTTAAAATCAATCTTATCAAGTCCGAGTGAACGACAACCTTATTTACCACTATATAAAATACCATCACCAGGCACGTGAGTCTCATTAGTGGGACGTGGTGAAATCTATACCACACATCTCAGTGGTATGTCTAAGGCATCAAACACATGAGAATAACATTTTATCTTCTGTATCAAAATAAAAAAAATTCTTTAGCTACTGTCTGGTATCTAGTGTTCGTGGTATGTGATGAAATGAGGTTCATGGTGCGAATCAATGGAAGAATGAGTTGTTGTTGAATTAAGAGTTTGATGGCTTACATGAATGAAAGGGATTTTCGGGATTCCTGATTATGGTTCGAAATTGGTTGGAGTTCAAGTCTCGACAAGAAGAAATGAATATTTGGTCCAGTAAATTAGCTGAATTCATATCTCGGGTTTGGCTCGAGTGACTTGTTGTTTGTAACCCGTAAATATTTCCGGGCACTAAACAAGATGATTTTGGTGATGATGACAAAAAAACAAGGTTAATAACATGAAACAAGCATAAAGATGAGAGACACGAATTTTACGTGGTTCGGCAAGTTTTGCCTACATCCACGGACGAATCCCCATAGGGAGAGATATTTCATTGATGTGATTACAATTGGTTTTTTATCCCTTTTTGGGTCTCCTTCCTCTCTCTTATTTCTCTATGTATGTCCCTATTTATACACAGGTTAAACCTAATTTCAAGATAAACTTAAATGGCATTAACTTTCCTTGCATGTCTCCGACATAAATTGTATTAATTCGCTCGCATGCCTCCTCTATTAATCCCGCATGCCTCTTTTATGTTGTTGATCGCAACCGTCAAGCTTTGAATGGTAAGACCTGTTTGACCGTTTGGACTGTTGACATGCATAACGGCCGGGCAAAGTATGGATGGAGGATTCCGCCTATGGACATGGCTGAGCAACATGGGGGACATGCCCGTGGACATGGTCGGGGACATGCTCGGGGAACATTCTGGGGAGATGTCCGGAACTCGTTGGCTGACATCGGGCCGGCAACATGGACGAAACCGGCTAGAAGCGCGATCGAAATTTGGCCCGATAGTTGACCGACGGTTAACTTTTATCATTGACCGGATGTTGACTTTGTCCACCGACCAATCGTTGACTTTACGTAAACTCTTGGACTAGTTGGTATCTACGTCGGTCGGCTGGATGGCAGCCTTGGATGAGGGACAAAAGGTGATTCAAGTAGCAATTCGCCCATTATGTTGCATTTTTACTCATGGTACAAACATCTCCCCCTCTTAACCTCCAACTTGTTGGGGTTAAGAAAATTTCGTATTTTCCTTGTTCAATGACAAAATTAGCCCCCAAAGTGTGTATTATTGCTTCTTGAAGTGATTGGCAACCTTCCCTTGTTTTTTGCGAAAATCATAATCAGGACGCCCCCAAGTGAGGCTATTGTGTTCGGAAGATCGGCGGGCAACAGTTGAGCATGAACCGTTGTTATATGTAAAAACTGGAACGAAGGGTAAACTGGTGTGCAACGGAAACGTGATCTTTGGAGCGAGTAGTGTTGAAAGTGAGTTGTAGTTTGGATGTAAACGAATGTGGGAAGTTGCGAGAACTATACGGTAGAAGTTTTTGGAAAAGATGAGCTATATTTGAAGTCACCCAAATTTGAACATGTCGGCTGTCGTTGTAAGCGAAACTTGTGTTTGTCGATCGATAGTAATTTCTCGCTGATCGGGTAGCGTAGGCCGTTAGCACGAATCTGCTATCTACTCTAGGATGAGATTGAACTATTAGCTAAAAGGCGACAACCATATAAAGATGCACTTCACAAAGAATGGGAAAATCGATTGCAACAACTTCCGAGCAAAGCCGGATCAGCAGAACTTTGATCACCGGATCAGCAGATAAAGAGCAAAGCCGGATCGCAGCAAATGCGATCACTGGGATGAGAAGATACGATCGCTTAGATTGTGGAAGTTGCCGTGGTAATCGACTATAGCAGATTGATCAACTTGACTATAAGTGTTGCGAGCAAAACGGGGACTATATCATTGCGTCAGGCCCAATCGAAGTGCGTGGTTGCCGGGTAAAATCGGGATCGCATCACTTGGGCCCAACTGAAAAGAGTTGCTTGCAAAATCGGGACATCATCGATTCGTGGCCCAATCGAGTGCAGCGCTTGCGAGCAAAACTAGACTACATCGCTTGTGTCAATCGAAAAGTAGATTCGGGTAAAATCGACCGCATCGGCGGCGCCCAATCGAGTCGCAAAGCGATTGCTTAGGAAGTGAACTACAAAAGAGTGCGATCAACTCGGATATGGCGATTATTAATCTTTCTGCTTGCGATAATTTCATCAAAATATTAGGTATATGTCAACCCCTCTTAATCGAAGAATCGTTGGAGGATTAAGAAGTTGAGTTACCCTTTGTTTCGATTTCAAAGATTTGAATTTCACATCGCATGTAGGTGCTACGTAACTCGCCCCCAAGCATTTGAAGTGTTACGCACTCGCCCCAAAAGAGTTTCTTTAGACCATGAGGTGTTAAATATCTCGCTCCAAGTGATGGTCACCCACATTCAAGTGATATGCAACTCGCCCCTTAAGATAGTGACTGTCATGCTTCTCAATGCTCGCACAAGGGTGCACAACTCACTGCATCTTGCTCGCATGAAATGAAGTTAAAGGTGTCTCTATCCGGGTGCAAGCAGGGGCCAATCCCACTATTCCAGATGCTGTTAGAACTGAAATGTGTGCATCTCCACATGCTTGCATCATGAAATGCCGCTACATTGTAGATGTCTCACTGAATAAAAGTATGTATGATTAGATAAAAGATGCTAAAATATTTAAGTTGTATACGCACCATATAAAAAGTGTTATTATGTGATATACGACGTCATCTTCAGTAAGTGCTCGATATTATTCGATGAATAAGGGGTAGCTTCACGACGACATCATGTTGAAGAAGATGGCTCAATCATCTTGGCTCAGAGAGCAATGGCTATGTATGATGCAGTTAGCTTGGTGTCTAAATCTTGGCTCGATTTTAGTCACTAGATTTTATGCCGGACTAGATTGCACCAGCTTGAATCAAAACTCGGATCTGCTACAGATTATATTGAACCGGATCGCAGATGTTAATGCGTAATCGCATTACCGTAGCTTGTGACGAAAACTAGACTACAAAGAATTCGAACAACCGGATCAGAAAGGGATTCGAGAAAAGGACCGCAGCAGCTCGATCAATGGCCGCAGACATTACTAAGGAACTGAACTACAATAATTCGATCAATCGGATCAGAGAAGTTGCTAGAAACTCGACTACAACAGTTCGATCAATCGGGATTGTATCAGTTTTGAGAAATGACTCGCAGCTAGTGGTCATTTCATGGTAATGGTTAACCGAGAAACCGAACCAAACCAAACCGATTAGGGGAAAACCTAACCGATCCATTAAATAATGGTTGGTTTTGGTTTAGAAAAGATGAAAACCGATAGTTTTGGTTTTGGTTTGGTTTGACCTCTAAAACCGAACAAAAACCATTAAAAAACCGATTAATTTTAAACTTAGTTTCTGCAGTTGATTTACAAGTATTAGATTCTACACATTAATTTAGAGGATAAATTGAAACCCTAAATCTAATATTACTCTCCCTCTTTCTGTTTCTCCTTCTCTCAGTCACCTCCTTCTCCACCCCCAACTACAGTGCTTTGCTACTCGACTTTTTCTTAGGTCTTCCTCTTTTTATTTGTCAATAACTAAACTAAGATATATTATATATCTTCTTTGATCTCTAGATTTAGAGTAAGCTTTAACTATCTTGATGTTTTTTTTATTTTATTTTTTTTTCTGTAAATTTGTGTAAACCAATACTATCGACAACCACGATTTTTTTATCTATAAATTTGTGTATTTTTTTTTTTTTTTGGGTTTGACATAATTATTGGTTAACCAAAACCACCGGGACAAACCGAAACCAATCGAACTGTTTGGAAACCAAACCAATGGTTAATGGATTGGTTTGGTTTAGATTTTTAGGAACCAATAGTATTGGTTTCGGTTTTGGTTTGGCTAGAAACCGAACCAAAACCGACCATGAACAGCCCTAACTGCAGTAGTTCGATCAACTAGACTGCAACATTGCTAAGGAACTGGACTACAACAGTTCGATCAACTGGACTGTAGCAGTTGTTGAGAAACTGGAATACAACAGTTCAATCAACTGGACTGTAGCAATTTTTTCCAACATCGAACATGAGAAGGTTGAGGTTTAATAATTGAACAAGCACTTGATAATTTTTCACACAGGCATGTTGTGGATATAAATCGACGCAAACAAAGCAGGCTGACTTGGCACCCGGTTGATGTTGTGGCGTCAAGATGTTGATGACGTGAACCATTTTTAATGGCTTTTCTCGGTGATCATCTTCATGATGTAGGATACTGAAATACGATCGTAACGAGCCAAAAATCATCTAATTCGGACGTCATATGGAGGAGATATCAATGAAACAAGATCGATCACCAAGCCCAAAAAATGATAGTAATTGGCTAAGCCCACGAAGTGTGGTAGAAATATCCTCAAGTCAAAGCAAACGGGGCTGAACATCCAACAAGGTTGAGTTGGCTCAACTCGGTGAGTTGACTCGCAGAGTTGACTCGCCTAGGCGTGAACATCCAGCACAATACAAAGATGTGGCGGTAATATCTAAAGACCATCGAAATAAGTTATGTCGCGAAGCACATGATCAAGACCAACTAGCGCCGGGAGGAAAAGGCTGCAGCGCCGCGCAAGGGCGCAGGTTAGACCGCGGACTTTGCCGTCGGCCTTGGTCACCTTATTGGCCGTGGCTGCCCAGCCGAACCGGTGAACCGCGCCCCGACGAGGGTGAACAAAACTCGACGTGGGTGAACGAACCCAGACGGGTGATAACAACATGATGGAGGTGAACGACACTCTTAAAGTGGGGTGAAGAAGACCGATAAGGGTGACAACAACATAACGCGGTGACCGGATCGCCCGACGTGGTGAAGGTTTGCTGGTGCGGAATATGGGCCGCCCTAAGATAGTCACTTTGAAACCTTTCGCAACACTTTTCTCGAATCGTGGTCTTTCTCTCGAACCTTTTGTAACAATTTTCCGAATGTTGTCTTTTCCATCTTGCAAAGCTTGTTGTATGATTGGAGAAATTTTGTCTTTTCTCCTTGGACTTTCTCGCAACAATTTAGGGAGTTGTTGTATTTTCTCCTTGAACTTTATGCAACAGTTTTCTCAGTAATTGTTATTTGAGATGCCTTCGGACCTTTTCAAAGAACTTTTGTGATGCTTCGGAGGTTTTTCCTAGGGTTTTCATCTCCGCCTCGTCCCCACGTGCTTCTCTGGGTGCATGCGTGTAATTAATGGAAACAGATTAAGATGGGTAGCTTGGAAACCCGATAAACATGGTGGTGGTGATTTGATTTAACTACTGACTAATATGATGCTATGTGATCGAACTGGCGCAGATCGAACTTTGGATTCAGACATGTTGCGGATCGAACATCCTAGCAACAATTTTAATGATGCTTTCTTTCAATCTTTTTGTTGTAGACCGAAAGTCCGCATCGATTTCATCGAACTTTGTAGTGATGCACTTTCTGTGGCTACCAAACTAATAGTTTCAAAGAAATCTAAAATCATAAGTCGGGTCAGTGGTTGCGATCAACATGGACTGCGTGAATTGTAATTAATCGACGGCAAGCGATTATAATTATCTGGTCCCAAGAAGATGTCGCGATCACCTGGCCGCGATAATAATTTTTGAAGGCGTCAACGCTTCTCACGAACAAGATTTTGAAGTTTTCTGTACAACTTTTCTCACTTGGAAAACATGATTCCTTTTCTCGTTGTCCCCTTAGTCGGGCGCACAATGTTTGTACCTCCGTAAATATTTCCAGGCACTAAACAAGATGATTTTGGTGATGATGACGAAAAACAAGGTTAATAACATGAAACAAGCATAAAGATGAGAGACACGAATTTTACGTGGTTCTGGCAAGTTTTGCCTACATCCACGGAAAGAATACCCATAAAGGAGACATATTTCATTGATGTGATTACAATTGGTTTTTGATCCCTTTTTGGGTCTCCCTCCTCCTCTCCTATTTCTCTATCGTATGCCCCTATTTATACACTGGTTAAACCTAATTTCAAGATAAACTTAAATGGCATTAACTTTCCTCGCATGCCTCCCGGGCATAAATTGTATTAATCTACATGCATCCCTTCCTCTATTAATTCTACATGCCTCCTCTCTGTCGGGTTGACCGCAATCGTCAAGCTTTGAATGGTAAGACCCGCCGCACTGTCTTGACCGGCATAACGGGCCGGGCAAAGTGGATGGAGGATTCCGCCTATGGACATGGTCAAGAGCAACATGGCAGGGGACATGCCTGGAGATGGCCGGGGACATGGCCGGGGACATGCCCGTGGACATGATCGGGGACATGCCCGGGGACATTCCGGGAGATGGCAGAACTCATGCAGGCAAGCCGCAACATGGACGAAAAAAATTAGCTGGGAAGCGATCGAAATTTGGCTTCGATAGTTGAACGATGGTTGACTTTTATCATTGACCGGATGTTAACTTTGTTCACCGACCCGGTCGTTGAATTTACGAAACGCTTGGACTAGTTGGTTGCTACTCGGTCTACCGGATGTTAGGCTTGGATGAGGGACAAAAGGTGATTCAAGTAGCAATTCGGCCAATTATGTTGCATTTTTACTCATGGTACAAACACTTGTATTTTCAACTCTTACTATCTCGATTGATTGGGAGTTTGTCTAATACGGGTTTGTATGTAATGATTTGAATTTGTATGTGGTATGATGAATTGGTACCGTGAATCTCTCGATTGGGATTGAATTTGCAAAAGCAGCAGCTAGGTCCGAAATGTGCCTGAGTTGGGATAGCTTGCATGGATCGAATTAAATGCAAAGTGAATCAATTGGTACTCAAATGAAGAAGATGACTTGATCTGCTGCTCCCATTAGTTGTGTGGATAAATAGAGAGGATTATGAGCTTGGACGTGGATCGATATGGGAATGGAGATGGATTCTGTGGATTTAACTACAGTAATGGAGCAAAATGGGAGTTGTGCTTAGGTATGGCCGGTCTCAGATAGCGGCAGTCTGCGAGTGGATTTAAGTTTGGTCGGGAATGGTGATGAGATTCGGAGGTTCAGGGACAAGGAGTGGTGTGAACTGTGTTTGGTGATTGGTTGAGTTGGTTCTACCGGACCGAGATGAAGATGGAATTGGTGATAGTTTTGGCTTGCCGCACAAGCCATCGATTTTAAAGAATCCTAAATGGTGATGGATGTCTGAAAATTTTGTTATTGATAGTGGAAGTATCATGATGTGTTTCGATGGTGCAGTTCAGTAATGGAGAATAGTCGTTGAATATGAAGATGGCAAGTGCAATGGTGAGAATTAGGTGCGGTTGGTGCCTAGAAGTCGAAGTCGAAAACAGGCAAGGAAGGAGTCAGTGGTAGTGTGGAAACAAGGCATCAGAAGGCAGAAGATGGAAATATTTTTTGGCTAGTTTTGGTACAGATTGAAGCTATGATTTCTGGTGGTGATTCTCGAGTTCTTACAACAAACCGCAAAGGGGAATCGAAGATGGACTAGCAGAGATTTGGTTTGATAGATGATTGCACCGGGTATCATGAGGATATTCGCCACCGAACTCAATATGGATGGGGAAATGGCGTTTGGCTTCTGGCGTCCTTTGTGATCGCAAAGTCCCGCTAAAGATTAAAAGTAAATTCTATAAATCAGCGATAAGACATGCCATGCTATATGGTGCGGAATGTTGTAAAATGAACAATGACACTTTGAGAATGAAGAGTACCGAGATGTGGATCTTTGAGGTGGGAATGCAGACATATGAGGCATGACCGTAACAGGAATGAATACGTACGTAAGAAACTTATGGTAGCGCCAATCAAGGAGATGCTCGTGACAAAGACGGCTCGGCGGTTTGGACATCTCCAACGAAGACTTTGATGCCCCGGTCGAAGTAAGTAGCCGCATCAGCGCGCCAAGGAAGGATGAAACGCAGAGGCCGACCGAAGTTAACATGGGACGAGTCGGAAGAACGACTTGAGAAACCGAAATCTTTTACCCGAGCAGGGCGTTGGACGGACAAACATGGAGGGCGCGATACGCGCGTGGAAGGGGTGCGTTCTGTATGTAGACTAATATGTGTGACTAACAACCCCTCTTCTTTATTTCCTATAAATTTCTTTTACAACTCAATCCCAGCTAGCACGTAAAGGCAACCCTGCAGTTTGTGAAGGGGGTTGGGGGTGGGGGTGGAATCCCCTATAGCGCTGTAGTTGGCGAGGATTGTAAAGGAAACACCCCGTAGCTTCAGAATCGGGACATGGTGTAAGTATATCCACATTAATGGTCGAGAATTCGTAATCCTATTAATACAGTGAATATTGTCCATCTGGTCCAAAAAAATCGCGACGCTGTTAGCATCTAGTATTTTGCTTACATCAGAGGAAAGTTTTGCAAGGCTTGGACAGGCCGGCGTAAAACCTATGTTCGACCTTTTAGGAGATATTTCTAGCTGACCTGGTACTTGTTACTGGAAAAGGCTTTGGATTAAGATGATTGCAGCTGGTGTTTGAAGTGAATGTCGAGATCGAGAAGGTGTTTATTGGAGTGGCCTTGAATCGAGTTGTACGACCAAAAGTTTGTGTTTGGTTTGCATTCAAACTGGCATTAATGGTGGGCCGAGTGTGGTCTGAAGACGATGGAGTTAGGGGTTGGACGGACAGATACAGGCATTAGCCGGACTCGGTACTGGACTTCTGGAAACTAAAAGCTGATTTTGGGTTGGGCCTTGGGCACCTGTTGCTCTGGCCCGGAGTGGATACATGAACAATACCTATATGGAGGTGAAAGGAAATCGAGAGGGTATCGGCGGTTTGAGAGCCGTAAGCAGAGACAAAGAGGAGAGAGGAGGCGACTGAAAGCTGCAGCGGGGTTTGAAGTTTTGTTTTCCATTTTTCTTTTCATCTTGATTAGTCATCATTCTATTTGATACATTTGTGGCTTTTGAGAAAGCCATATCTCGCGTATATTTTTGTAACTAGGGTTTTATGTGGAAACCACTTGGAGTATAGGTTATTTTGAATTGATTAATTGAGCAAAGACTATTATGATTTGAATAAACTAATTATTGATTATTGTTTATCGATTAATTGAAAACATGAGTTGTTGCTTCATAGGTTTGAAAACCTATGCGCCTAATTTATTGGGTTGAAAATATATTTGTCTACTTATTTGATATTTCATGCTTGGGTTAAATCCTTTGATTGGATATGCTTAGAATAGTCAGATATTATTTGAGAACCTAAAATTTAGTTTCGTATTATATTTTCGCTAACACAATTTGATGGTGCATGCTTTGGTTTAAACTCTTGATGTGTCATGTTTAGGGTGTCAGTGATATTTGCGATTCTAATAAATATAATAGGTGATGTTGATAGAATGAAAGATAAACATATACTCATAATTATGTTTCATTTCAGTAATTGAATAGAAATAGTGGTGGATACTATAAACCCTAGTTACCAACTTTGTCATTGAGTTTGCTTTGTTAGTGTAATTTTATTATTTATTTTTCAATTCTAAAAAAGATCCAAAAATATTGTCCGCGTTAGTTTTATTAGAGATATTGATTACGATATCTCCACCGCTCCATGTGGGTTCGACCCGTACTTGCCTATGTCTATTATTTAGACACCGTGCGATTGCGGTTATTATATATAGGCATCTCCGGATCCTATCAGACACCCTTGTCCAAGCATTCTGATCCCACTCATAAACCAGGTGCAAGCACACTCCTTGTGTGCATCTAGCATCAACGAAGAACTTTTGCAAACGTAATACCGTGGTTTATCAGTTTTCTCCTAACTTGCGCTTATGTCTTGACCTTTCCATAAGCTTTATACAGATAAGAATTGGCCATCCAATTCTTCCTTCATGGCATCACATTGCCACAAACATGCTGGTTCGCAACCAGACTTTTTGCACTACCACCAAGGTACATGCATTCAAGAGAGATAAATATAATATTTCATCATATGGATACGATGAAAACACCTTCAATCTATCGCATATATAGGTTCTACATCTTCTTTGCTACAGCAAAGGCCATCACCATCTTTGAGTTCAGGAATTTTCGCAAAATTCCCATTACCACACATGTAATGTACTCGCTACTAATAACTCTACAAAAACATGCATTCAAAATGCTTAATCTTCGCATGCTTGTGAGAAACATGGACTTTAACACCTGACTTGCACCAAAGAAGTCAGCATACTCCTTATTTTTGTCATGCCATCACTTGAAAACACGGTTTTCAATGACTCTTGCACGTTCGTCTAACACTTTGGGCAGGAATTTTGACACATTTGTCATAAACTTTCATGGCATGTTGATACTTCAAGCTTCAAAGTTCATTCCAATTGATCTCTCCACACAAGACCAACTTCTTCTAGTCTCCATACTAGCGAAACCCAAACAATTCCTCACTGAATTTGACAAACAATGACATTAACTTGAGTAAAAGAGAGAAATATCAACAATTGTGTCCCCTAACACACTCGATACCCGCCGTCACTCGCCCATTTAAACGCCTAAAATTTTCATGGATAGGACCGGCAATGATTTTGGTTCAAGTGAATCAACTTCACCCAAAATCATTCAGCCTTGCATACTTGCATCAAAGTACGCATTTTCCTTCACTCTAAAGGCTTTGCACCACAGAAGTCTTTTTCTTCTTTCTCTCTAACTCTTCATGCCCCATAAGCATAAGAGGTTTGCCATGTACTTAAAAAATTCTCACACAAATCAGCAACACAATGAACACAAAGAATACTGCAACAAACCCATTTTATTGCACTAAAGGAAGATTACAAAACTCGTCCATCACATGGAACTAAAACAGGCCATTCACCCTCTTGGTGAATGCCTAACTCTCTCAAACATGAGACTAACTTCTCCTATGTAGCTTACCGATTTTTTTCCACTCCTTAGGACTATTTATACAAAGAAGTTAACTAGCCAAACCGTGCACAAAACTTGTACACGTATGGAATAGCCATGTGTCCCATAAGGTAGTTTTCCTAATGCTTGGGCTTGCTTTTCAACTACCACCTTTTGTGTTGTCAAGACAAATGATGCCACATTTGTTCTTGGTGGTTATGAACACTCTCACATGGTTATAAACTCTTTCTATAACCGTCTACCTTGTCTCGCATCACCTGGAATGCTTGGAAGCCCGTAACCAACTCCTAACCGTCACTTGAGCCATAATGCACCACCGTTGTGCTTTATCGAATTCCGCCTCTCTCCAATGCTCAACCATCTTGGACCTGCATGCTTATCACTCTAATCTAATGCGCGTACAATCCTTGTGCCTCAATCACTGAGGCCAGCTCCTTAAGCTCTTAAGTTTCTCACGCATCATATGCTTCACTTAGCCAATTTGATTGACAATAATAATACCACTCTTGCATTACTAGCTTGTTTGCATTATTCAAGATTTGGCCAGCCATTAACTAATTCCATAGACCAACTCCTGGCCTATTCTTCACTCTTGCATCATCCTTGAGTTTGAGCCAATCAATTCCCACCGGATATGCATCAATGCCAACATCGTATGTTGCATCCACAACTTTGGCCATGTCTTACCAATCCCTCAATGAAGTCTCATTGTGTCGGACAATAAGCTTCATTTCTTAGCCAAATGTATTTACAGTGTAGCGCAACCTTGCGCTTCACTGGCCCTGTAGGTTTTGCCATTCTTAGACTCGACGGTCTATGCGGTGTCGCGCAATCATTGTCGGACAGTGATAAGGCCTGCAATACTGTAACGCGCAATCATTATGCGCCACTTGAATGACCTGTAATAGTATGCATACACGTATGCGGAATGGTTGGTTAATGAAAGTCTGGGAACTAGGTATGCGCACCCGTTCGCGTCATTGGCGTAAGTCTAAGTTCCTGGATTTCAAATTAGTTTGGTGGTATGCGTACCCGTCCGCGCAGACCGGCGAACCCAAACTTAGTCTGGCCACTTAGGCATGCGTACCCGTTTGCATACTTGAGTAGGATATGTTCTAAAATCGGTTTGTTCATGAACTAATACATTTATATATTAAGGAATGCAATCTTTTTACAAACCGTGGGCTATAATGTTCATGAATTGATTCGAGTGAATCAAAATCGATTTTGCTTCAATTGTGTCTTGTATACTTCTATGAGAATATAAAAAATTGAAAAACTCTAGAACTAGTTTCAATTGAGTCATTTGAACTAGTTATGGTTAAGATGATGAATAAGGTTGATATGAAAGTGTTCATATGGCTAACTTCAGTTAACTATTGTTGAGCCAACAAGGTGTACACGTTTAGGTACGGTTACCCATATCTAAATGAAGTCACTTTTCATTAGTGTAACAAACTAAGTTCGATCTAACTAGTTAAAGATATTAGCTTGAGTCTAATCGTGTTTTCATCTAACTAGTGAATATTAAATGCTTTGTTACCAAGGTAGCATTGATTGCAAACCCTGATTTGAAGAGTATATAAAGGAGATTTCTAGCAACTGGGAAACCTAATTCCCACTACAAAAATGATGAATTTTATCCACGAGCTTCTTGCCATGGTTCATGTGCATGTGGCTATTAATGACATATTGCTACGGCTTAGATTTGGGTGTGGCAATATGTCATTCATTTGCTACGCATGTAGAATATTTTCCACCGGCATACAGTAGACCCATGTTTCATATGTATGAACGTGATAATGGCTTCTAGTCACGATTTAGTTTGCCGTAATAACTGGTGGGCTTTTGCTACGTCAATTCTATCCTAGCCGTAGCTAATTGATGAAGAAACTGCCCATTATATGAGCGCCAAAAATTAAGAACAAAATTAAAAATTCCCGCTGAATGAAAATTTGGGCCACGTTCTAAAAGATAAACAGCTACCCACTTTCCCTTGTACTCGCGGCTCCATTACCATCGAACCCACACCACCAGCCAAAAAAAAAAAAAACTAAACCTGTAGTCGTCTTTCTTTCCTGTGGAAGATGAAACCCTAAACTCCCGTGCTTCGTTCTTTACTCGATTGTTCTCTTAACACAACCAGAAGATCATTCCCACCTTGTTCCCCCTCAATTCCAATATCCACTCTAAACCCTAAATTCTTTTAATCCTTAAATACCATTACATTTCACCAATCAAATAACTGACCTTAACATATTGTCGTCAATCACAAAATGGTCGATTATATGGATACTCATAGAATGTATGTTTGGGGTCCGATCAGCGTGGAGGAAGTACATACCGCATAAATTGTTTTCGTGTACTTGGTAATTTAAATTAACAAGTTAGATTTCTTCCAAATAAGATTCTGATGTTTGATTGTATTGAATCGATAGTTTGTTTAAAATGATAGAAAGTGATTCTGTATATGTATCCAGGTGCTGGAGACATTGGTTAGATCGAGAAGTTTGAGATTGTCAGATGAAATCACTTCTGAACCTCTTGTTGCATGAAGATTTCTCGAATACCGCTTACCTCTTGATGGAGTACACGCTAGATCAGAATGGTACGACAATCTAATCTGCCTTTTCCAATACAAAATTAGGCTGTCTTTGTTTGGTTTGGAACTTGAATTAGGTATTATGAGTTTCGTTCATTTCAATTTAATACTATGAACAAAAACAAGATCTCTAGATGTCTAAATGGGTACTCGGATATGGACGTATAGTGTTTTCAGATCCATGAAATCAAATCAATTCACTCAAATTGAACTCAGAAGTTTAAAATCTCATGCCCATGAAAACCTAATTTTTTTTTTGTTGTTGTTCTTTTCAATTACGTTAACGGCTTTGTGATTTTGTTTTTTGTTCTTTTCATGAGAAGGGAGCTGGGAAAGGACACATTAGAAGATTTATTGGTGTTGAAACTAGTGATCGTTGGTGAGAATCTATATTGATGAAAGGTGAAGCTCTTTTTTGTTTAAATGAGGATTTGAATCAAGATTTGATTTTGAAGTCTTTCTAAGGGATTGAAATTCCTAGTGATTTTATTGAATTAATCACCGAAGTATTAGTTTTCAGTAAGAATCTATTTTTTGGGATTTCGATTTTATACGATTTTGTTGAAATGTCTATTCAATTGATTTGCTTAGGTTGTAGTCATCTAAGATTTATCTTTGATTTATTTAGATATTAATTTGGTATAAGTAGTACATTAAGTAGCAATTAAGATTTGGGATTCTAATCTAATATTCGTAGGTATGTCGATCGAGGTTTGTTGCAAAGGAATTATTCCATTTTTTCCTTTTGTTTGAGTTCTCTTTTAGGATTTGGAATTAAAATCGACTAATCTTCATTCAGTAGGTGTATTTGAAAATGCAAGCCTGTACAAAGTGCTAGAGCGGGTGTAGATGTTGCAAATGACTCATCTACCTTTCTCTAGGCTGCTATGAGGACAATATTGTGTACACTTAATGAATATGAAAAGTCATCTTATGTTGCTCATATAAACAGTTACCTCAAGAAGATTTATTTCTAAAGATATCCCTTAATTCCTGTAGATCCTTTGACTAGTGATCTCTTGATTGTAAAGGATGGAGTTCTTTCTTTAGTGGTAATTTTTCTATCTAGCCATTTTCATATGTTAAACTTAAAGAATATATATGTATTCATGCAATTGGAAGGTCTACTACATTTTGTGCAGTTAACTTATGAACGTGGCAGTCTCCGGGACTATCAATGAACATGCAATCAATGATAAAAAGGTACCTTAACCATTTTGGAAAGTAATAATAATCATATACTTTATCTAAATTCTGCAAAAGTTACTGGGTGTAAAGTAGTAAACAATGGCAACCAGGATTTTATTGAGGGAAGCGTAAAACTCTACGTCCAATGAGTTTCTTGTCAATAGTGTATCTGATGCGGGATGTGCTTTCTCAAATTATTAAGGTATGTTGTCGCTGACTTTGTGGATGCACAGTGCACAGTACTCATGTATTTATTTTATGGATCCATGTTTAGTTTACACTTAATTATTGTTTAATACACCTGAAACATAGATACAAGTATTGGAGGACCTGAACTTAAATAAAACACCTCTGTTGTTGGTCATTTTTAATGCATAGTTTGAACCAATCAAATACGTTTATTTAGTAGTAGTTGTGGGATTAAATTTATGCAATCTCATTACAACACAAAGAGATCTTCCTAAAGAGTTAGCAGGATGTGAATTTGATGGCCTGAGTATGTTTCACATAAAAAAGCTTTTTTTCATTTGGACTAAGGTCGCCTAAAAGCGTTACATACCCAAATTGGAGCTTCAATTCCAGTGCTTGCTTTTTAGGTACTAATCTTTTGATGATGCGTGTTTGTATATCATCTTTTACGTATGTAAAGTTCTAGGGATAATGATCTATTAATTAAACCGAAAAAGAGTATTTTGGTAATATATATTAGGTTCTAATATGCTTGATTTCATTGTAACTAATAGATTGTGTGGCTCGAATCTGTTTAGTTTTAAGTCAGTAGCTTTGTAGCAATGAATTCCAAGATCTATGTAAAACTAATAAATAATGTTTTGGTATAAATAGATCAGATGGCTCTGCTTCGATTTTGAAACCTGAATCATAGGAGATTGCAGGAAACTTGTTGTGAAACAAGCCATTTAAGTTGAGTATCCATGTAAGTTTTTCTAGTTTAGGCCTACATTTGGACATACATTTTCTTCATCTGCTAAAACCCTTGGTTTCCACTTTGGGTATTTTTAACCCAAAGTGCTCTTATCAATAGGTAATTGACCATAATTCTTGTGAAGTCTGTATGGATGATTACGTAGAACCGTCATATGATTGATCTAGTAAAATTTTTGGGGATAACATAAGCTTTGATGTTGAATATTTTTGAATATGGAATGTGTACTATTTATGTCTGCAGTGGTGCTAACTCAAGTTTTTTGGATGATGCAGTAATAGATTTGGATTCTTGGTTCGGGATTTTAGCATTCTTCTCAAGCCAAACTCTCTTACTTGCTTTTATTTTATATGCTATGGTTATTTGTTTCTTAGAGTGTCGCCATAATAGTGAACGTATATTTGCCATTTTTTTTTATATAATTAAACCATTTTTATAAAACTTTAGATTTGATGGTCCTATGTGGTGAACTTCGTGTGTATATCAGTCTGCTGCCATTGGTTTCTTGGCGATGGTTAAGAGATACGATTTATTTATGCTTATGTCGTCTTGAGTTTACATTGTGAGACAACGTATGTATTTGATGCTCAGGGCTTCTCTAAGTGGCATTCGGGGTGAATTATGTGTCAGAGGATACTTGTTGATTGACATCTGAAGTGAAAAAATGTTACGTCATCCTCTCGTTTACCCATCTTAATTTTGTTTTTAATGTTAAACTAAATTGTTTGGTGAAACTCAACATTAGACTGGAGATTATTTTCATTTAGCTTTTCTTTACGATATTTAATATAATCAATTATGACCTTGTAATACTTTCTTGAATGAATGAAAGAATGATGTTTTTTAAGATTCTTGTACTGTAAACAAATCTGTTTTTCAGCTCCATTTGGAAATATTAAGTACCAAGAGTCCTAAAATTGGAATAGCCTTTTGTGAAAGCAGTATATAGCATCAAATAGTTGAACCAATTGCCACGACTGGTATATTTCCATGGTTAATTTATACATACGTGTGAATCTAATCTCTTGATTAACCACGACCACATGCGTGGCAAATAAGCTTGAACCAATAGTTACGGCGGAAGAATCGTGGCTAGCATCGTGGCAAAAACTATTAGCCACTGGACTATTTGTTACGACTAAAAATATTAGCTTGAACTATTTTGTTCGGTGAGGAGTCGGCTATTTATCTTTTGCCACTGGTTTGATTTGTAGCCACGGACTCTTGTCGTGGCTAAAGATGATTATTTTTGTAGTGTCCCACACCTCCTGTGTGATACTAGTTGCAACTAGAGTCGATTCTCCTTTAACCTTAATTTTTTTCCAAAACCCTGTACGTTAACGACTTAAAGACTTCATTGGGATTGTGAAGCCAGACCCAACTATTTTCTGTAGTTGTGTTATCTGATCTTGTTGTTTTCTATCGTATTGAGTACTATCTTATTTAAGATTAACTCGAGATTTAATCTCCGATAGGCAAGATAAAAGGTAGTCACAAACATCTTCGTCTTATCGTTTGTGATTCCACAATATCTTGTTTTGCTACCATAAGATTAAGACTATTGTGAGGTGATTGATATTACTAGGATGTTCTTCCGGGAATATAAGTCCGGTGTATCAATTGGTTCATGTTCACCTTGATTCGTCAAAAGACTAACAAAACCCTTAGGTATTTACGCCCAGAGGCATGATTTATCTATACAATAGACTTTTCTATGTGAGATGATTTGTTTATCAAGTCTTCGACTTTGGATCGTAGCAACTCTTAGTTGTGGGTGAGATCAGCTAAGGGAATCCAAGTGCGGAGTCCCGCACAGGATTCAGAGGCGTAAGGAACACGGTTGTACCTTGATCAGTGTGAGATTGGTTAGGGCTCAACTACATTTGATCCCGAGTTAACTTGGAGTAGGATAGTCTATGTTGCGGCAATACGATTAGTGTGGTGTTCAATGTCTGGACTAAGTCTCGGGGTTTTACGCATTTGCGGTTTCCTCGTTAACAAAACTACTGGTGTCGGTGTTATTTCTTTTTTAGTATTATATTTGTTTATATAATTGAAAAATATCACGAGGTTGTGCGTAAGTTCAATCAATTGTAATTATATTTGTTTATATAATTGAAATATCACAGGTTGTGCGTAAGTTCAATCAATTGTAAATCCGACCTTTGGTTGTTGATTGAATTAACTGACACATAAACATTGGTCTTTGGTACCGTTCAAGTTGTTTCTCATAATAATCAGGCTCACGGATTCTATCTGTTTGATTTGCTAATTACATTGAGAACAAAGATACAACTCTTGGATATATTTCTATTGATTGAGTGTACATCTAGTTGATTCTCTTGGAATTATACAGGAGTTTGTCCATATAGATTGTCTAAACGAAATATTGGGTGAGGTTGTTAGACCCCCGCTTTTTCAGTGTCCTTATTGGTAAATCTCAAAAGTCAAAATCAGGGAGAGTTACTTGTAATGTCATCAGAGCTTTGTTAAAGTTTCCATCCATGCCTTCTTCCTCACCACCCACCTTAGTATATGATCTGTAACTTGAAGTTGGACACGTGAATCTAGAAAGGCATATTAGGATGCCTCACTAGCGTGTAAGTCGAGTCCTCCGTATCTAATAGGTAGGGATGATATCCTCCACCGTAACTCTCCAAAGAATAAACCTCCATATGCCACTATATCTTTTATCGCCTCTCTCAAGCGTCTATCAAAAATCTTTGCCGCCTCCATAGTGTGTTCTGGATGACAAATACGAAGTCCAAACAACAGCTTGGAGATACCAATGCATGTATGAGTAATAATTCACTTTGAGGATCATGAAGTTTTGACATAATCCACATCAAGTCAACTACTGCTTTCCATATAAACCCATCATCTAGACTGACAGCACGACCACATGCGTGGCAAATAAGGTTGAACCAATAGTTACGGCGGAAGAATCGTGGCTAGCATCGTGGCAAAAACTATTAGCCACTGGACTATTTGTTACGACTAAAACTATTAGCCACTGAACTATTTGTTACGACTGAGGAGTCGTGGCTATTTATCTTTTGCCACAGATTTCTGATTTGTAGCCACGGACTCTTGTCGTGGCTAAAGCTGATTATTTTTGTAGTGTCCCACACCTTCTGTGTGATACTAGTTGCAACTAGAGTCGATTCTCCTTTAACCTTAGATTTTTTTCCAAAACCCTGTACGTTAACGACTTCATTGGGATTGTGAAGCCAGACCCAACTATTTTCTGTAGTTGTGTTATCGATCTTGTTGTTTTCTATCGTATTGAGTATTATCTTCTTTAAGATTAACTCGAGATTTAATCTCTAGATAGGCAAGATAAAAGGTAGTCACAAACATCTTCGTCTTATCGTTTGTGATTCCACAATATCTTGTTTTGCTACCATAAGATTAAGACTATTGTGAGGTGATTGATATTACTAGGATGTTCTTCGGGAATATAAGTCCGGTGTATCAATTGGTTCTGTTCACCCTTGATTCATCAAAAGACGGAACAAAACCCCAAGGTATTTCTCAGGAGACAGATTTATCTATACTGATAGACTTTTATATGTGAGAGAGATTTGTTTATCAAGTCTTGACTTTGGATCGAATAGCAACTCTTAGTTGTGGGTGAGATCGGCCTAAGGGAATCAAGTGCGTAGAGTCCTGTCGCCGCCGGGATTAGGAGGCGTAAGGAACACACTGTACCTTGATCGAGTGTGAGATTGGTTAGGGCTCAACTACATTCCAGTCAAAGTTAACTTGGAGTAGGCTGCTAGTGTATGTTGACTTACTCTGATGTGGTGTTCAAACGGACTAAGTCTCGGGGTTTTTACGCATTTGTGGTTTCCTCGTTAACAAAACTTCTAGTGTCGGTGTTATTTCTTTTCCGTATTATATTTGTTTATATAATTGAAATATCGCAGGTTGTGCGTAAGTTCAATCAATTGTAATTATATTTGTTTATATAATTGAAATATCACAGGTTGTGCGTAAGTTCAATCAATTGTAAATCCGACCTTTGTTTGTTGATTGAATTAAGCGACACTTGAACATTGGTCTTTGGTACGTTCAAGTTGTTTCTCATAATAATCAGGTTTACGGATTCTATATGTTTGATTTGCTGATTACATTGAGAAACAGAGATACAACTTTGGATATATTTCTATTGATTGAAGTCTCGGCCTCTAGTTGATTCTCTTGGAATTATCTTTGGAGTTTGTCCATATAGATTGTCTAAACGAAATATTGGGTGAGGTTGTTAGACCCCCGCTTTTTCAGTGTCCTTATTGGTAAAGCTCAAAGTCAAAATCAGGGAGAGTTACTTGTAATGTCATCAGAGCTTTGTTAAAATTTCCATCCATGCCTTCTTCCTCACCACCCCTTAGTATATGATCTTGTAACCCCCAGGATTGGACACGTGAATCTAGAAATGCATATTATGATGCCTCACTAGCAGTATGTAAGTCGAGTCCTCCGTATCTAATAGGTAGGGATGATAGCCTCCACTAGTAACTCTCCAAAAATAAACCTCCATATGCCACCCTTTATATCTTTTATCGCCTCTCTCAGCGCCTATCAAAATCTTTGCCGCCTCCATAGTGTGTTAGGATGACAAATACGAAGTCAAACAACTGACTTGGAGATACCAACGCATGTATGAGTAATAATTCACTTTGAGGATCACTGAAGTTTTGACATGTCTGCATCAAGTCAACTCTTTGCTTTCTCATAAACCCATCATCTAGACCGACAATTTACTGAATAATTTAATCCTAGTTTCTCCCGTATTGAGATTTCAGCAAGAAATATCCCATCATTTAACTTTCTTCCATCATAAGAATTTAAAAAATCTCTTTTCTTAATATTCAATATAAGCCCTAGTGTGGTTTCTCCGTGACCACAAGTGCCTTTGCCAGTTCTGCGGTGTCACTAATACCATCATCAAGATGCCAAGCCTGTAAAGATAACTTACATTGATCATTTATCTTTTCCACAAGCAGATGGAGCACCAAAGAATTAGATACGTTATATTTTAATTTTCTTTTCAATTGTTAGTTCAAATGAATCTTTAGAAAGTGGATGTATGATTCTTTATGTGTTAAGGAGAGAGAAAATCCTTGATTGTTTGGTATGCATATGAAACATGTTGAGGGTACTTGTATTGATCAAAGAGGAAATTCATTGAAAAGGGAAATACTTAAGAGGGGTACCTCACCCAATGAATACAATCAAGAAACGAAAAGAATATAAGGGAACCGAAAGCAAGATCAGCAACCTTAAAAAAGCATAACAAGATCCTTATGTTCGACTCCGAAAAAGAAAAAAAAAAACAAACTTGAAAGCATACACAAAGTACAACCACAACCGTTCTTATGTGACATAAATCAGATTACAAACTTGACATGAAAAAATTAGTTCACATCAAAAGAAAGAAATAATCTCGTTTTTAACTTACTAATAACTTGACATGACAAAGTTATTTATCGCAATTTTGTTTTTGATCTTTTCCAGAGATTTCAACGTGGAAACCTTTTTCAAATGACAAAGCTCTTTTTCTTAGCATACAATCCCATACATTATGCACCTAAATCTTTAGCTCACGCAGTTTACCAATATAATTACGAGCATCCACTTCTAACTAGCTGTGTCTGCCTTGATTTCATCCCCTCTTTTGGAAATTTTAACATGGAAGCCGTCCCCAAATGACAAAGATGGCGTACGAAACGCATTTCCTCCTTTGATTTTTGTCCACCTGAAGAAAAAGCAGCAGGAAAATAAAATAATAAGATGGCTTAATTATTTGAGAACTTTATATAGCAATACACTACATGCTAGTATAGAGTATAATTGTTACGTGAACTTAGTGACCAAGACATGTAGAAATATGCCCACCAACGTTTTGGCTGAACCTGCCCAACACAATTCCTCACCCCAGATCCGAACGGGGATGCTTTGGATGACATATTTGGAGCTAGGATCCTGTGTGTAAGAAAAGATAAATCAGGGAACTATGCTCAGGAACAAATAGGTAGGTTCAGCCAACGAAAGGCTTGCGAACTGCAGGGTGCTGTCCTTTTCTGTTATCTAGCTAGGCCATGTCCCGACCTATTTAAACTATTATCCTTATCTTCTAATACAATTTGGCAGGGTATCCCGTGTTCAAAATGACATTATTTTCATATATATATACATTATACATATGGTAAATTGGTAATGGATGGATGTACTTACGTTCCATCTTGCTGGATTGAAGGCAAATGGATCTTTATATTTATCAGGATTCATATGAATAGCTGAAGTAACAATCATAATCGTCCAACCTTTCGGAATTACATATCCTGCACGTAAGAAACCAGGTGCATTCAGACCTTAGTCAATAACTCGGGAACATAACTCGATTCTATGAAAATAATTAATACTTATCTTATATATATATATACTAATATAAAGCAGTTATGCATTAGCCAGTCACAAAATACAAAATACTTTCAAAGGTAACTCTTATATTACTAATATGACTTAAATATCAATCATTACTCTACATAATGACAAGGTTAAAAAGACATTAAATCAATATTCGCTTACTTACGCGAATGCCATCGTTTTCTTTTTAAAAAATGCATCAAAAAATTTAAAACTTAGACATCTTTCAAAATATATAGTGTGATTTTTGCAAAATTAGTATATTTTGCAAAGCTCTTTGAATTATCTACGTAATGAAAGCATAAACGTTAATATTAAATTCTTATTTTAATAATTTTTTTTTTCATTCTTATCAAATTTGTGTTAAAAGGACGAATTCAAGACGCGCATCGACACGCTACTTACTAAGAATAACTATAATAATTTCCGTGGTATAACGCAAATACAAGTGTAGTGTATGATAAATTGATTCGATGCATGTACCATTAATGTCGATATCTTGATTGCTTTTCAATATCCTGGGGTGTGCAATACTCACATCCTTAATGTTTCGCAATAACCTGCAATTCATAATTACATTTTGATTGCTGATACAAAAATAAAAAAATAAAATGAACTCTGAGCGTGTAACAAAAATGTTACGAGCACCTGAGACATATAAGTCATCGATTTCAACTCTTTCCATGTAAGTGAGAATTACCACTTCCTGTTTTTCATAATGTTTTTTGTTCCTTCCTAATCATCCAAAATGAAAACATATGAGTAATTAAGAAGTTAAACCAAATAGATTTTGGCTACTAATTACTTTCTGTTCAAGCAGCTGACTACAAATACCAAAATATAATAGTTTTCTTGCTTTTATGGAATATCTAACATACTAGTGGTACTCACCAGTAGTTCTTTCACTACTAAAGGGTGATTCGTTAGAAATGTCATTGCTAAAGTGACAATGGCAGAAAATTGTTGCGAAACTAGCAAGAAGAAGCTTCCAAATATCAGGTAAATAACGAAATCATCTGTTAAGAAATCCTTTTTCATATCTTCTAGGACTTGGTCAAGAAAATCCCTATGTTGGGAAACCTCTGGTGAGTTACGTCTTTTGTGTAGGATATCCCTCATCAGTTTCATCGCCTTTTTGATTCTAATGAATATCAAATTAAAAGAAAAAAATTATAATGATAAGCCAAACCAAAAGATGGTAGTATTTTTAAATACTGCTATAATAATGGCGGGGACAAAGCAGATTATATTAATGCATACCTGCATGCATCTATGAAAAGCAGTACCAGGGATGTTAATGGGAAAGGTCATGAGACCTTGAAAGAAGCTCGCAAACATCTCACTGAGATTCTCTGTAGATTTCGTCGAGTCATAATCAAACAGATGCTCAGTTAAATCGAAGATCATCTGCAGCGCAAATCAATTAAACAGAGAAAAAGATGTTTCATACATTGATCAAAAAAAAAAAAATGGTTTATACAGATTTTTTTTTAGATGATCAGTTTGCTTTGGTTTTCATTATGTTCGAGCCAAAAACATGCATTGACATTGTGTACTGAAATGTCAAAAAATTTGCTTTGAAAATTTTAACCTTTCAAGTCAAAAAAAAATAAAAATGTCAGGCATCTATATATATTTATACTTACACTAGTAATGGAAGATTTGAGTTCAATAGAAGATTGATTAGACCATGATTCCAAAGCTTGGTTAGACATCCTTTCAATTTTAGGGAGAAGTCTTTCTTTCAAAGCTTCAGTACCAAAATGATTCAAGACCGCATTTCTGAAATACTTGTGAATTTGAGCATCAGTTGCATATTCAAGACCTCCACCGAAAATTGCAGAGAAAGAATCCATGTACCATAACTCCACCGACTTCCGCTCTTGTTGGAATATGAAGTAGTTAAAATCTGGATCCGATGATACTACGATAGGGTGACCTGCCAAACTAGTCCGGAACATTGTCCCGTACCTACAAAATCCAATAAATTCTGCTTAGTGGCATTGCTGACCATCTCCACAATCATATCAACAACTATCAAGAGTTTAATAAGGTCTATATATATCTAGATAACATAACTATACATGCATGTGTTGATAGGTCGACAACATAATTACCTGGCAAATCTCTTCTTAAAGAAGTATGGTACATCTAATGAATCATTGGAAGCAAAAAACTGAATCGTTTCGCCGATGAGAGGGAAACCCATTGAACCAGGTGGGAGTTTTCCGTTGCATTTTGGATTTCTCCATCTATACACATAATGAGTAAAAGCAACTATAACCAAAGATATGAAACACAATACAGGAGAACCCCACATTTTTGTGTCCACTTGAATTCCAATCAAGAGATCTTATGAAGTTATTGGAGTTTCATATGGATTGTCTGATGATTTACTTTATAGGAGCTACATATTTGTCTTTATATAAATCTCGTATACAGGCGACTAAAAAAATAATAATACTCGTATTGTTTAGCTAGACTATATCTTCGGCGACAATTTATCATGTGCGGAGGTAATAACATTAAGGCTTAGTGATCATGATGTCATTGTCTCACTGTCGTGATCGGAAGTGATACATAAAAAAGAAAATAGTGACTAAATATAACCCACATTTAAGTTAAATGCAATCCAGAATTATAACTAAAAATATTTTAAACGAAACTTATATGGGTAAATAAAACGACATATACCATCTATTCAACCTCCATGAAGTTAGGATTTCATCCATGATAACTTATATGGTATACGAAAAGATTTGACACTTGCACCTACAATAGATATGATAAAGTGGCAAACATAACCGGTTAAGTGGCAAATAAACCACTTGGCAAGTCATGAAAGGTCTTTATGGAGCAATAAAGACTCCATCCTTGGGTTAGCGACTAAATCTCTACGGTGGCGTATGAGAAATTTTGTTTCCTCATGATAGAAATATAATCTCCGGGTAATTATATGTATAATATTGGGGTGTTAAGAGAAGTACAACCAGAATTAACAAGATTTGGAGCTTATTACCTTTCGCAATTTGGTGGAGTTTGAGGAGGGAAAGGGAATGATAGGTTATAATAATATTTCTAGGAACACTAAACTGCATTACATATAAGGATTGCTATTTAATCGGGCTTCTGAATTCCGACATTTTTGAAGATATATCTTTATCAACTTTGATTTATAATTGACAATAGGGTTCACACATCCATGTAACTTTGTTCTCGCGAATCTTGCCACTCCTTTGGTGACTAAGAACCATTTTTATATTTGCCCTTTTTCGGCCAAAAAATTATATGTATATATATATTTTTTTCTTTCTCTCCTACTTTTTTTTATTATTCTGATATATTTTTATATCTAAATAGTCTCATTGAATATATTATAATATCTAAAATTCTATAAATATCCCACCGTGATTATTAATAAATATATTTTTTATTATTAAGCATCAGCACCATACACAACTAAATAAGTTATTTATTAAAATTTGTCAATTTTATCATGGTGGGGAAGCTCATTTGGCATGGAAAATTAAAGTTTATATAACTTTATACCATACACCATAGGAACCAGCCTAAGGAGTATAACCAAATAGTTTTTACTTCACCGATTGATCTCCAAGGTACACAGACAAGTCTTAAATAGGGAGAGTAAACCATAAATACAACCTAAACATGTCCACGACCTTACACGTTGAAACATTTCACACTTCTTTCTTAACAACTAATATAAACTTAAAAACAGAATTAACTAATTTTTAAACTCAATAGAACTATTGTTCTCAGCACATCTTTGATTACCGCTATGAGATAATGCAGGATAATACCACCATATTCAGATCATCTTTGTCCTCGAATTAAGATTAAAGTAAGGGAAATGTGCTTTCACATCAGCTATATCCTCCAAGCCTTGGATCAACGACAAGATTTATGGAACCTGAATCAAGACCCAGTGAATTAAGTGATCTTGTCGAATTTCGACGAAAGGCTAAAGCAAATATCAAAATTATCCCCTCTCATCATCAGCTAATGGAGGTAGGCGCCCATTATAGAAGCTGCAACTCCTATCTTCTTCTTCAGCTACGAGACATGGAAAACATGGTGTATGTTTGACCGAGCAGGAAGGTCCAATTTATAAGCAACATGTCCAATTCTTCACGACAAGAAATAGACCATAATATCGAGTTGAGAGCTTGAAATTCTTTCTCAATCTCATAGATGATTGCATGTAAGGTTGTAGCTTTAGGTATACATTGTCACCAACCTCGAAAGACTGGTCAAATCTCTTGGTGTCAGCAAACACCTCCATTCTTTCTTGTTCCTTGTGGAGGGACTCCTTCAAGAGATATATCATAGCATCTATTTCCTTCAAATACTCTCAACAATCAGCTAAAATAAAGTAACTTAATTGAGGAAGGCTAAGTGTGGAGGGAGAGTAACCATAGAGGGATTTTAAATGGTGTCATCTTCAAACTTTTATGATAATTAGTATTATACCACCATTCAACAAGAGAGATCCATTTGATCTAGTTCTTAGGTTTACGTTCTGACATCATACACCTCAAATAAATCCTAGCTTTTAAGCATGAGTTGACCATCTCAGTTTGGCCATCTGATGCTGGATGATAGGATATACTTCAATGAAGTTTTGTGTCTAGGGATTTAAAAAGTTTTTGCCAAAAAAGCAGTTGTAAACACCTTATCTCTGTCAGAGACAACTAAGGCTGGCAAGCCATGCAACTTGAAGACACCGTGTAAGAATTCTTGAATCACAGTTGATGCAGTGAATTGGTGGCTCAGTGCGATAAAATGGTTGTACTTGGTGATCCAATCAACTACCACCATGATGACATTTTAATTGGATTTAGGTAACCCCACAACGAAATCCATAGTAATATTTTGCCATGCTTGAGAAGGAATAGGCAGAGGTTGTCAAGGCCTCATTGATGTGTATGTTCTATCTTATTTCTTTGGTAAGTGTCATAGTGATTGAAAATAAAGTAGTGTCTTTTTCCACTTTTCCAATAAAATTAGATTTTGGATCTTTGATAACTATCATGTATGCCCGAGTGTCCACCACACTACATAAGAATGAAGAGATTAAATATATTTTTTTTCTCTTAAGTTATGATAAGTACAAACGTGAATCCTCCCTTTGTATCTGATGATGCCATCCTGATAAGAATATTCTGAGACAAGAGGAGAATTGACTAAGAGTTGTGAAATTATTGAAGTAGCCACTTGAAGTGAAATTATTGAATTAATGAATTATCCACTTGATCTTGGTCATAACTTTGTATAATATATTGAGCCTAAGTTGGGACTGCAGAGTGAAAGAAGCACAGCTAACAGAGGTTGTATCAGAATGTATTCTAAAAGAGCATCAACAACTTTCAACCCATTTCAGAGTTGATTTTGTAATCAAATCCCAATACTAACCATCTTTGTTGCAACATGGTTATAATTCTTTTACTCCGTGAAGTATTTGATGCTTTGCTCATTAGTGTTGATGAAGAAATGGTGGCCAGTGAGATAGTGTGTTCATCTAGTAACTGCCATTACCACAGCCCAAAAGATTTTTCTTTATAAGTTGATAGTCCTAAAGATTTGGGACCTAGAGGCTTGCAGAAGAAAGCAATGACTCTACTTTCTTGTATAAGAACAACTCTAACACCATTAGAACAAGCATCAGTTTCTACTACAGAGGGTTTAGAAAATTTGAAAGGGCTAACATAGGTGTAGTACACATTGCAGTTTTGAGCTAAAGAAAAGCACCCAAAGCAAGAGATGACCAGTGAAATGCACTCTTTTTAAGTAGTTATGTCATAGGTTTACATTCCATAACCCGGGAAAAATTTCTTATAGTAACCTGTGAGTCCTAGGAAACCTCTTAATTGCTTAAGATTAGTGTGGATAGGCCAATCCTTCATGCAAGTTATCTTTGCAGGGGCAATAGCTACACCTTCAACAATAATGATGTTCCCTAAGTGTTCAAAGGAAGACTGAGCAAAACAACACTATGAATACTTGGTATAAATCTTTTTTTTTTGTTAAGTAATGCAATAACCAACGAAAGATGTTGTACATGATCAGAGATAATGGTAGCACTATAAACTAAGATGTTATCAAAGAAAACAAGTACAAATTTTCTAAGATAAGGACCAAAAACAGAATCCATGAGTGCTTAAAAATTTGCAAGGTCACTAGTTAATCCAAATGGCATGACTTTGCATTCATAATTCCCATTGTTGGTTCTAAAAGCAGCTTTTCTTCCTTCTTCTCTTCTTCTCTTCTCTCTTCTTCTTTAGGAACATCTGGTTCATGCAGTCTTATTTGTAATAGCCTGACCTCAAGTCTATTTTAGTGAACAATGTAACATCATTTAGTTCATCTAAAAATTCATCAATTACAAGGCCGGATAAGAAACTTATCTTTGATGGTGATATTATTGAGTTTCAGTAATCCACATAAAAGCGCCAAGTGTTGTCTTTCTTCTTCACCGTAAGTAATGGAGATGCAAAGGGACCATGACTATCTCGAAATATACCAGATTGTAGCATTTCTTTCACCAATGACTCTACCATAGATTTGTGAATTTGAGAACATTTATAGGTAATCAAAGAGACAGGTTGAACATCAGACTTTAAGAGAATTTTGTGAACCAAAATCTTTGAGATGGTAATTGATTTGGTTCTCAAAAGACATATGTGAACTCATCGAGCATAACTTGTATGGATGGAGAAATTTCTATCAGATTGCAGCGTAAATTTGAAAGAAATGACCCACTAATGCAGGGTATTCTTTTTAATATTATTTTTGGCTACCTTACCACTCATCATCATGAGTGATGGTTTGGTTGAAATTCCATTAAAGTTTGATATTCTGGTCGTTATAAATAAATAAATAGAGAGAGATTTTCTGCTGAACATGACATCTCCAATGTTCTCAAATTAACCGCACCTAATACTATATCACATCCAGCTTGGGCAAGTAATCTCAAATCCCAAACAAACTTTTGATCTTGCATTTGCCAATTAAGTTGCTTGCAAACACCAGCGCTTAGTGGTTTTTGCTCCATTAGCTACTATGAAAAGCATGTGAGTTATGGATTGTACTTTACAAGAAAATCTATTTGCAAGTGTTGAATCCTGGAAATTACGGGTGCTATTTGTATTAACCAGAAAAGTGACACCTTTTTTTTATATATAAACCCTGAAATACGTATGGTGCCAAAAATTACATGACCAGCAATAGCATGTAAAGAAATATCCATGTCTGGTTCTATCTGAATGTCAAATGGAGATTCATTGATAGGGGGTTGGTCAACCTCATCTACTTCCTCTCTTCTACCATCATAAATAATTGTCGAGATATACATCTATGGCCAGATTTTTATTTCTCATCACAATTATAACAGAGTCCTTTGGCTCTTCTTTGACTTTGTTTAATGCGATGAATTGGTGGCATGTAAGGAGGTCTGGTGGTTGACATATAAATAATAGTAGAAGTAGTTTGTATAAAGGAAATAGGTACGGTTGTATTTATAGTGGCGTTTTGTGGAGTGGAAATGAAACTTGTTGAATAAGTGGATGCGGGTTGGGGGCTTATAGAAATGAACTTTTGGTGGTCGGTTGTTGATAGGTAAGAGAGCACTTTCCTATGATATTTCTAGGAACAAATCTTGAGAGAATGTGGTTGGTTTATGCAATGAGGGTACGGAACTTAGTTCTTTATATTTTCTTGAGAGATGATACCAGTGGAGTCATCATGGTGTATTGTCGTTTGATAGAAGTATTTCGATCAACAACATCAAGAACATGCTTTTCTGGGAGAGCTTTAAGTAAACTGCCTCAGTTTTTTAGTTGTAGCATCAACTTCTTTTGATGGATAGACTGTTGGTCATTTCAGAAACTTCAAAAAAAAAAAAACACCTAGATAATACCAATTATAAATGATTTAGAAAGTGATACTCCAAATAAGAAAAGGAATAATATAACTCTATACTCTAATTAGAGTACATCCAAATAATTTCTACTTCATTTGTTGAGCTCTTCAAAGTAAACTAACAAGTCTTAAATAGGAAGAAGAATGGGAGTAAACCCTAAATACAACCCAAAGCTTTCAACAACCCTACATGCACACTTCCTTCTTAACAACTAATTTAAACTTGAAAACATAATTAACTAAATTTTAAACTAAATAGGACTATTATTCTTGCATATCCGTGATTTCTTCTAAGGCCTAACGCAGGGACATGACATTCACCCACCACATGTTATAAACATTTCATAACCTATTGTTTGTAAGTTGCAACTCCTTCAAATGAAGCTATTATTTTTCCTCAAGAGTTCAAATATAGAACAAACTGTTAGCCTACCCTCTTCGAAATGATTAGACAGAGCTAAGGCAATTCAGTCTCTAAGTTAAATAATTTTTCGTTCATAAATTTTTTTGACCTCATTAAAAATACAATAATACACATTATTCTAAATCCAAATATGTCTTACTCAAATCCACAAATTAAATTAGGTTCGAAGTCCCCATATGCACCCCTTTAGGCTTTAGCTGTGTCCCTAGATATGAACATTAACATTTCTGATATCCTTTCATATTTTTTTCATTTTTATTTTTTTAGAGGGATGACGGAAAAATAAATAACCAAATAGTCTTGGATCATTTTGTGTTATCTTCTTTAGATAATATGTTAATTTGCATTATCTCCTTTGTTTTTCTCTGATCATTTTACAATGTGAAATTTCGGGAGAAACCTAAGTTTGGTTTCTCTCTGCGTTTAGAAACACATCATTAAGATAGTATATATATATTTTTTTCTCTTAGAACATGGACAAAAGTACTCAAAGGTTACAACACCAACTATCAAGTTTGTCCTTGATCAAACATTGGTAGGATGATATTAATGTTCTCTAACATATCAAAGTTTATATCTACAGTTGAATTGAATCTGATTTAGTAAATACATGAGATTTGGTTATTTTAATTAATGTTCTCTAAACCGGTATAATAAAAGCTAAATTATGGAGTTTAATTGCCGTAAAATTCTCGATGTCTATTAATTTTGATGATTTTCTTAGGACAAAAGATGCTGCTTCAAAATTTATATCCCTCATTTGATGCTAATCCTGGCTAAAGCTTTGTCGTACTTCGTTTTGGTAGATTGCTTGGATTTTTGCTAGAGTTGTGCTATCTTCTGCCTGGAAGTCCACATTTGATCTGAGCATTTCTTTGGCCCATTGAATGGCTAGCTCAGCTCCTCTTCTTGTTCTTCCGACTCCAATGATTGTGTGTTCATGGAAATTAGAGCAAAGTTAGTGTAAGAAATAATACCACCATTGTGCTCCATGTTTATTTAACTCATGTAGTTAATGCTGATTGTAACTCCAAATTTATGTTTATGATTGTTAGTTAGTCTTTTGATTCTCTGGTGATCCTCCATTCTGTTGAATAGATCATTTAGGATATGAGCCATTTAGGTTATGCATGACCCCGCCGTTGAAGGAAATGAGGTGATGAGTAATTTTTAGCGATTATGCTAGCAGAGGTTTTGATCTTGTTGAAGATGAAGTTACATCTAGCTTTCCATATGAACCATGTATAGTAACATATATTGGTATCCAAATCGTTATGAAGATTTTGAGGATGAAACTAGTTGTTGACCCATAATGTTGATGAAGAGCTGGTGTTGGTGACCAAAGAGGTTTCTCCAGACTTCAGAAGCGTAGGGGCGGGGAGATAAGAGTACGAGTGATGTCTTCTTTGGCATTATTGCATATGGTGCAGTGGAATCAATATAGCTGAGGATGCTCGCAGTTTTGGCATTAAGGGGAGAAGATCCTGAGAACATTTCCATATGAACATTTGGATAGATGGAGAGGTATCAAGCTTCCATATTTGACTCCAAGCTGGGTTTTGTATATTATTTTTTTATTTATTTATGAATTTTTCTCATACGCAGAGATTTGACGGTGAATCTTCCATTTTTAGCTAGCCCCGTTATTGGATCTTCTTTTTGTAAATTTCGTTGGTTCTTTGAATATCACTTGATCCTCTCTGGTGATGTTTTAGGTCTAACAAATCGCTAGAGAAATTTGGCTATATCTTGAAACTAGTTTCGAGATCTCAATACATGGCAAAGAAGAATATGTTAAGAGCACAATTATATGGAATTTAAAAGAAATCTTTCTCGTTTCCGCATATCTTCACAAGATTAAAGGCATAGATGACTCTCTTGCAATATTGAGAGAAAGTAAGTGATTCTGACTTACCGATGCATGTATTGAATGGCTTAGGAAGAGAATATGACAACTTTGTCATTTCTGCTCAAAATAGAAACCGGCTTACATTTGGTGAATTAAAATCAAGACTTCTTACACATGAACAATGGTTAATTGATCAAGATCACTCTAAAAAATATTATGCCTGGATGGTCAAAATGTTTCGCCTTTTATGAAGAAATTCAAGTTCGTAATGGGTCTAACTTCTTCTCATATTTTGTTAATAAGAGGAAGAAATAAAGTTCTTAGTATTAAACTCTGATAATAATACTAAGCTTTACCGGTGCTAAGAAGTAATGGATTTCTTCATCCATGTGAATTATAACAATGCTTATTCCGCAAAATGGGTCTTCATCTAATACTGAGGGTCAATGGGATTTTCACAAGTGGAATGTAAGATATGTAGAAAGAAGAGCCACTATGCCGTGAGATGTCACTTCGGATATGATCCACCAGTGCAGGTTTGTTGGTGTTTAGAGTCCCAACCACAAGTTCGGGGAGAAGTTAGTATTCTGCACTCTCAAGCTGCTTTGCTTTGCACATGAGTCTGGTGCATTAGCGATGATCCTTCTGCTCCACACATTGGTTTCATGATTACGGAGCTTCGGCGCATACGACCGGTGACTCCTCCCTTTTTGCGAGAATACTTCCACAGGTATAAGGACGACAAGGTCACTATTGGCAATGGTAAGTCCTTACCCATTGCTCTAACTGGTTGTTCATCTTTGAATACTTCAACATTTAGTTTCAAGTTAGATAACATATTACATGTACTGGACATGAAGCATAATTTGTTATCGTGAGGGATGATTCACAAAGGATAATAAGTGTTACTTTAAACTAGAACCAACTGGATAAGGAAATTAGGGATTTAGCTTACCGATGTTCTTTTGGCTAAGGGAATATAGTAAATAATTTATATTCTATTTCTTCACTCAATTTACAATATGCTTTCTCTTCTTTACATGCTTCTCTTGATATCCGGCATGGTAGAATGGGTCACCCCATTTAATAAGATCATTGATCAACCCCATTCTTCAAAGCTTATTTTGTTTAACGGTTCTAAATCTTCTTCTTTATGTCATCCATGTTAGATAGTTAAAAGTAAAAAGATTGTCATTTACTCTGTCTCCTTATCATGCTTGAGTTCCATTAGCTTTGATTCACACATGATGAATGGGGTCGAGCTCCAGTTCATTCATTGCAAGGATATAGATATTATATTTTGTTCATTGATGATTTTAGCGGAGTTTCATTGGATTTATCCAATGGAACTTAAATACGATGCTCTAAAATGTTTTTATTCATTTCAAAACCTTAAGCTGAAAATTTGTTTTCTACAAAAATTCAATATTTTCAAGTGATGGTGCTAGTGAGTAGTGAAAATTCCATTAGGTTCTTTTCTTACTCAAAATGGTATTGTTATTAGAATATCTTGTCCAAAACTCCGAACAAAATGGCCTTTTGAGAGAAAGCATAGACATATCAAGGATGGGAAATACACTTCTTTTAATACATTTTGTCCAAAATTCTACTTTGGTTTGATGCTTTTCTAAGCTGCTTCTTATTTGATAAACCCGAACCCCTACCCATGTTCTTAACAATAAGTCTCCTTTTCAAATTCTATACAATACTCTCTGATTACTCTTTTTTGAAAGTGTTTGGTTTTATTTGTTATCCTTTTTAGGTCATTCGAAATTTGATAAACTTTCTCCCAAATCGAGTTAAGTGTGTTTTTAGGATACAAGCACTTTATATAAAGGCTATAAGTTTTATGATCTATTCTTAAGAAATTACATATTTCAAGACATGTTGTGTTTAATGAAAATGAATTTTATTACTCTCCTTCGCTGATTCTTGATAATTCGATTTTTTGTTATCCATCAATTATACATTCCCTCTTGTTAATCCTTAATTGATCATTCTCTTCCAAAATCAATTGTCACTAGATCTCAAAGAGGTGTCTAAACCAAAAATTTGTGACTTTATGTTATGAATCCTTCTATTCTATATCTATTCTGTTGCTTATTGTTCTTTATTAGATATTCCCCTGAGCCAAAGACATTTAAAAGTGCTGTAGAAAAATCCTAAATGGCAAGTTTCCATGAAGGAAAGAGCGTCTTATTTGAAAAATAATGATACTTGGGATCTTGTTAAACGGAAGAACCTCATATGAATGTTTTGGTACATGCGTGGGTTTTATAAGATAAAACTCCAAGTCGAGATGGGAGTTTTGATAGATTCAAATCTAGATTATTGCTCTTGGTTATAATCAACAGGATGGCGTAGATTACGGTGAGACTTTTAGTCCGGTAGTTAAGTACAACGGTCACCGAGTTGTTTTAGTTCTTACCCAATCACTAATTCTTGGAGTATTAAGCAATTGGATGTTTCAAATGCTTTTTATGGTTTTCTTCATGAAGATGTATATATGGTTCAGCCACCGGGCTTTGTGGATCCTAACTATCCACGATTATGTGTGTCGATTGAAGAAAAGTTTTATATGGATTGAAGCAAGCGCCTGAGGGCATGGTTAAGCTGTTTAGCACCTTTCTTATGCGGTATGGTTTTGTTCGATCGATTTGTGATTATTCTATGTTTGTGTATACTTAAAACGATGTGATGATATACACTTTATGTTGATGACATTATACTAGCTGAGTAATGATTCTCTGTTTAGCCCGTTGATTCAAGCATTGAGTGTTGAATTTGCTATGAAGCAACTAGGAGATTTAAGTTTTCTTGGAGTGTTAAGCATTAAATGCAGAATTCTATTTTTTTTGACTTTCAAAAAAGAAATATACTATGGAATTGTTAGCTAAGTCAACATGCTTATTTATAAACCATGTACTACTCTAGTAGTTAAAAGAATCCGACCTATTCATGATGGTAATTTGTTGACTGATGCTGCAGAATATAAAGCAAATTGTAGGTGAGTCTACAATATCTAACTTTAACTACGACACGATGTTGCTTTTGGTGCTGGAATTATGTATCACAATTTATGCATGCTCCTCTGAGACTTGCATATGCTTTTAGTTAAGAGGATTTTAAGGTATCTTAAAGGGTCGATTGGTGTTGGTCTTACTTTATGCAATGGTGATATATCTTGTATAAAAGCTTATACGGTCGCATTGTGGTGGATGTCTCGATACCGGAAGATCTACTTCTTGATATGCTATTTTTTCTTGGTGGTTCTTCCCCAATATCACGAGGTAGTGAGAAGCGACCCGACGGTTCAAGATCCTCTGCGGAGGCGGAGTATAAGTGTTTATCATGACAACTTAATTAGAATGATTTTGTCAAATTTATTTAGGGTGCATATTGGTATTTCTTATCCAATTGAGTTTTCTGTGACAATACATCAGCTATATGTTTAGCTTCTAACCTTCATGTTTTGCGAGGGCAAAAACATGTAAGTGCGATATCATGTAGTGAGGGGATTTGGTGATTGCTGTATTTTAAGATTAGTCATCTTGTATCTGAAAATCAGGTGGTGGGACATCTTCACCAAAGGCTTATGTTTTCCAACTTTTCACATTTACTCCATCAATCATCAGGATCTTCACAATCTTCATCATCTGAGGTTGATTCTTCCATAGTGTCATACATTATTAAAGATTTTACGACACTTAAAGTTTTCTTTTGTGTTTTTTTTTTTTCAAGTTGATTCTCGGGATATTTAGTATCATCAGCAGGGGGCCATTAGTAAGTCAAATAGTCAAGTCAATCAAGATTGTCAAAGTCAATGATTGACTTTAGTCCTTGTAATAAAACCCTTAAATCTTGTAACAATGTGTGTGTTTTGTAAGGAAAATATTGTTTTCTCTGAATAACACAATACCTTCTTCACTCTGATATTTCTCAGGTTTAGAAGAATAATTGCGATCAACCCTCATGGTAAAACATCTGGAATCATGGTTTCGTAACGATGAGAAGTTAGGAGATGGTAAAACGTCTAGTAATCCATATTTTTTTGTTGTTCTTGTTAATTAGGGTTTTACCTGATAGATTATTAGTGAATATTTTGATTATCACGAAAATCCAAATTGGATATTACATGTGATAGTGTTTCCCTCTAGTTTAGGCTCTATAAAGATTATAATGTTTTAAAAATTGATTTTTAAAAACCATAATTATGCACAATTCGTCATTTTTCTATTTGCATCACTAATATCTCTTAATAAAACTAATGGTCTGGTATCGGTGCAAGGAAAGAGAGATCACCCGAAAGACATCACGCTAATTATTTTACATGTAACTACTTAGAGCAAGAATAAATATCTTTATATTTGAGATTTTGGACATTCGCACTATACACGAGAGTGCAGATGCCGGCTCAAGTGGTGAATGTGATAATAATTTATATAAAAACTATTGTCTTCACTCAAATGGTTGTGGTTCGACTTCCACATGCGGTATATAAATTTTATCGCGTATTTCATGTGAGAATTTCTATCTTCTCTTTTTCGTGTGAAAATTTTGATTTTCACCGTTTTTATTTGGAAATGTTCGTTTTCACATGTATTCTTGATTGAAATTTTTTAGGAGTAATTTTAGGAAATCAAGAGTTTTAGAATTTTGGTGATTGGACCTGAAAACCAAAATAGTTGGGAGCAATTTTAGGAAATCAAGGCTTTTATAATCAATCAACAACCTAAAAACTCAATACCATCCCTCACCGGAATAAAAGTAATCTTGATCTTTGCTTACCCTCCCTCTTATTGGTTAGTTATCGTAACCTCGGCTCTCATTTGCTAATTGAGAAACCATTCGTATTCGTCGGATGAAATTTCGTTAGATATGGTGCGTTGATCTGACAATGCGGTGTAGATTGGATGAATTAGTACAGGACTGCACGCAACGAACGGCCCCCATTATTTAGAAAAATTGTTATATTAATTTCGTGTATTTATTTTGAATATCCAGAAAATAAAAAAGATACTATATTAATTTTGGACATTTATGATTAAACTAAAAAAAAATCAATTCAACATATTTATGGAATAAAATAATCTTTTATAATTTTATGAAAATCCAAAAAAAAAATTACTATATTAATTTTGGACATTTATGATTAAAATAAAAAAATCAATTTAACATATTTATGAAATAAAATAATTACATTTATAATTTCATGTAATTATTGTAAAATATCAGAGAATTAAAAGATATTAAGATTCAGAATTAAAAGATACTACATTATAATTTTGGACATTTATGATTAAAATATTGTTACCCAAAAAAATGATTAAAATAAAACAAAATCAACATATTTACGGAATAAAAAAAGATTTATATTTTTTGAATCTTTTAAAAGGAAAAAAAATAGAAATAACTATATTAATTTTTAGTATTAGATGATAAATATCTAAATAAAAGGAAAAACAAACAATATATAAAAATACTACATTAATTGATATTTAAATTACTATTTTATATTTATGTTAACAATATCCATTATATATAAAAAAATATGATCATTTACCTAAACAAAATCTAAAAGTACCATTAATACGGTTAATTTAATAATAAAAACAAAGCCAATGGTTAATAAAGGATGAAATCATTCTTCATCCCTATTTTCTTTATAACGAGTCATATAACAGGATTTAATTCCATGAGTTTAAATATTTTCTTTGGAACCAAGTTTCCAACATCTATATAAAGAATGCAAATCACTCTTTATCAACAACCTAAACTCAATATCATCCTTCACTCCAGAATGCAAATCACTCTTTACAGATCGGGCTTGTTTATGCGATATATAGACACATCCCAGATACTGTTGGGTTAATCATTTTTCATTGATCTTTGAATAGTATGTTACGAAAATTTTAGTTTTGTTGTGTTTTAGGTGGATAACACGGAGAACAAATGCTTAAATTTGAGTGATGTTGATCCTTCTCTGGATTTTTTCAAGGTTTCTCACTGAAAAAAGGTAGTATACATTTGAAGTTGTACCATTAATACAATTAGCTTCCTTGATCTTTGCATTGGATATTTTAATAGATAATTGTACTATGCTTTAGTGTTCTCATTTCTAATGTTAGATGAAGTATTGCTATGTCTCTGAAGGCGGGGACAACTACTGATCAAAAAAAAATCGATTTATATTTTTCGGATCATATTTAGGGTAAAAAAATCTATTAATTATTATTAAAGTCATTTCAAAGAATTTAACTTAGTGATTATGAGTTAAAAAATCCAATAAATATAGAGTAAAAAATTTGAATAATATTTTGGACCATTTTTTCGGGATAAAATCTATGAACTATACGAAAATTGTTTAGGCCAAATTTTCAAATTAGTTTAAGGTAAAACAATTTAAAATTTTGAATTAATTTAAAGTAAATAAAAACCCTTAAATTAATTATATGTTGAGTCATTTTAGGATATAAAATCTTTAGAATAATATATATTCTTAAATAAATATCCAAAGATAAAGTGATTATCCAAAATTATATAAATCACTCACAAAAGTTTATTAAATCTTTTAAGATATTGATTTCATATTGTTTCCTTAATAGAATTTACTATTTTTTGGCATTTTTTCTTTCCCCACACTCAAACTTTTGTTTTGTTTTAAGTAGGTGGTCAATAAAAAGTATCTATGCTTTAAAAAAAAAAAAACTACAAAGTATCTCCCAGAATCGCTAATTTCATTTTATTCGTGTGAAAAAATAATGGTGTATAAAGGAAAAGGCGTATCTGAGATGCAAGCCTTTGTCATACTGTAGCAAGGTGAATAAGGATGTTGTAATTAATGTTTATGAGAGGCTATTGTTTGTTTCCGAATAAAAAGCAAAGATGAGTAGGAGAGTTTTTCTTTTCATTTTTCATTTTGACTTATTGTTGATTGTTTAACAATATTAGAGGATATTATTAAAAAAAATGGTGATGATAGTCTGAATCGATGAATTAACAACGCTCTTTGCAATGTTCAAACAAGAGCCTATTCATACCGCAAATAGCGTACATATGGCCCGGCCGAGGCTATATTATCACTGACTGGAAATCTTTGTATGCACGAAAATGACCAGTTATCGAGCGCTCAAAGCAATTTGCAAATTCAGTTTGGTGATTTTCTTTTTCTTGACATTCGGGTATCAAGTTTAGTTTGTCTTGTTAGTGAATCTAGGATACTCATGTTGTGGAATATCAATGAAGTTGGACATTGAAGGTCCAAGTAAGTTAGCATACCACAGAAAAACAATACTTTTGGAAGAAAATAATACTTCATATTAGTAAGAAAAATAATTAAATGCGTTTTTCATGAGTTTAAATTGTTGCTGTCATTGATGCTTTTGGTTTTTTTGATAGGAAGGGTGAACCTTGAACTTGGAGTTGATTGTCACTCGGCATGATTTTTTTATTATGAATAATAGGATGGAAAACTTTACTCTTTAACTCACCGAATGGACACTATGGATCTTTTAAGTATCACCTACTAAAATAAGTTAATGGTGCTTTGATTAATCCATTTGTTGGTCTCTTACTTTCCAAACTGCAAGAAGAAATCATTTAATTTTCGCAAATATGGTTTTTAACTTTATTTTAGTAGAACGCTTTCCATTTAGTTACTAAATCCGTTGGTCCCTGTAATTGGCTTATTAATCAACATTTTCTTTCAAATGTATTTTGATTACAACTCCATTATTGTACTTTTCTTCTCTCCCCAGGTTACAAAATTGGAATGTAAGAAGACATCAAATGGAGTAGCTAATGAGGGGAATAATCAAATTTACAATATGGGTGATGATTGAATATGTCGGATCTACCGCGAATGATGTGTTTGTTGCCGGTAGTAGGATAGGAGCCGGAGTAATTAAAGGGTGTGACTTATTATTCCGTTGAGGCAGGCCAGGCAGGACATCTCTAGGAAATAATTTTCATCGTATCGATGAAATTTTCCAAGTTGGTGGTAGTCATGAAATCACTATAATTAGTTATTTTTATTTCCTTAATTCTAATTTGATTAATACAAGGAGATTGAATTTATAAACACTTTGATTGTACTCTTTGGTTTCTTAATTTAACGGCCGTCTTAAGATTTTTATAGGACCGGTAAATTTTTTTTGGTGTCGTCGACACTTGGATACCGAACTAATAATAATTGAGCTCGTATTTCATTTATTTCCCATTAAAGTCTGTGAAAATATAAATGTCTACCTTACACAAGTAGAAGTAGTAACACATCTATGGATTTATTAGATGATCGATGGTGTACCAATGGAAAGTAAAGTTAGTCGGCACTAATTAATTTTTGTGGTGGTGTTGCTACCATCAAATCGATCTGGAAAAGGGAGTAAAAATACGAATCAAATAATAATAAAAAGAAGCATGTTTGTATCTTTGACTGCCATAAGAAGCTAAGTGAATGGGAATTGAGGCTTTAACTAAACTTCCGGTCTAATGTCTTGATTTCTAACTTTGAACAAATCCAACACGAAGAAGAAGGTGACTCGGAGAGAGATTCACGAACATGCAAGAAAATTACCAAAAAATGTTGCGCATATATTTTTTATTGTAGATTTTAACATGAAACAAAACAAAAATTATGATGTCACATCCATGACATTATTACAATGTTGGATTATATGATCTGCCATATATTTTGCCACATCTGCTAAACTTGCGTATTACACTTTGTTTAATACGATAACATGAATACTGCTTCAATAAATAAATAAAAAACAAGAATCAAGAATTACATAGGCGTTTGAAAAAGCACCAAGTAATTTTCCATATTTTAAATGTGCATATGGTTTTTTTTTTCTTTAAGAGCGAGAAGCGTTGGTAAATTCTCGCCAATTAGTTAGGGACTTGGGGAATGTTAGTTGTTTCTCATAAAAGTAGGTGATTTTGTATGTTTGCAAGTACATCGAAATGTACAATGGAAAACCTATCACCCACCAGACACTATATGAATGTGCAAGTGTAGTATTTCAAACATTTCCATTAATGGTATTATTTTACGATACAAGAAGACGTCACCAACAATCCATGCGTAACAAAACCAACAATAAAATAAAATTAAACTAGCATTTAGGAAAAGGAAAAAAGAAAAAGAATCTATAACCAATTTAGATTCTCTTTGCAGTAAAGTACTTCAATTATGCAACACAAGAGGAAATCCTTACAGTTAAAGCAACAATCACGAGTAATCAAACGGGGCTATTTTGGATGTTCGCGATTCAGGCGAAAGCGTTATATATGGGAGAAAGCCATTGTGCAGCTGATGTGCAATAGAAGGAAGCAGCAAAGTGGCTAATAACTTTAATTGTTAAGAGTACAATATTACCTATTACAATGACCCACGGTAGTTTTTTTTTATGGAAGAAAAAGACTTTGAATCTTTGATAAAGGTCAGTGAGAACATTTGTACATAACATGAAAACAATGATTTATGCAAATGGTTATAATGCAAAGGTAAATACAAAGGAAATTAGATAAGTGTTATTCATAGAAAGCAAACGGCATTTTAATGGAAACCCAAATTTATCAAGAGATTGAATTTTAATAAATGAAAAATTGAATAATGGTTTTTTTTAGTGTGGCCCGTACAATGAGTGTATATCCTTGATTGCATCTTCTTTGACGGGAAGCACTTCATCTATTCCGTACTATTTAGAGTTGGCAAGTTATTTTATATTAATATACATATACTCCTTCTGTTTTTTGGAAAAAGAGATACTATCACTTTTTCTAAAAATTGAGGTGGTATTGTTTTAGTGTCTCTAATATCAAATATTGATTAAACTACATAGTGAGTGTGATTTTTCATTTAATTACAAGGATTTGGGGCCTCAAAGAATAATTTGAGATGGACCCTTAATTTTTAATATAAGTATATGAGGAAAAAGATATATCGATTGCATTTCCTTGATTATGTCTTTTTACTTGGGAAGCACTTAATTGGTTTTTCACTATCTGAGTTGACAAGCTATTTTATAGTAATATCATGTATTCTTTTAGTGTCTCTAATATCATATATTTAAATATATAGTGAGTGTGATTTTTCACTTAACTACGAGTAAATGGATCCAGGAGGAACAATTGAATTGGCCAGCTTGATTCTTAACACAAATATATGATTTACGGCGTAAAGATCATCTTTGAAGGAAGCACTTCTTATGCTTTTGAAACATTTTAGAGTTTGCAATCTATTTAATATTAATATCATGTTATTTTAGTGTCTCTAATATTAAATTTTTGTACAACCATATAGTTGGTGTGATTTTTCATATAAGCTGGGCGGGTGAGCCAAGCGGAGCAATTGAGTTGGTTGCTTGATTCTTAACGCAAGTATATGATTTGAAGAAAGCTATCTAGGGTGTATTTCCTTGATTACATCGTCTTCTACGGGAAACACTTCATATGCTCGCACTATTTGGAGTTGACAATCTATTTTATATTAATACCGATTTTTTCAACGTGTTTCTTTAATAATGAGATATTGATACAACTATGCATTGAGTATGATTTTTCATTCAACTATAAGAGTTGGAGCTTAGATGAGCAATTGGGGTTGGGCGCTAGATTCTTAACACAAGTGTATCATGAGTACGTGAGGCATGTGAGGATTGTATAAAGGGTAAATTACAATAATATTTTACGAGCGTGAACAAATAAAGGTTTTTGGTAGGAATATTATTGACTTTGTTTCTTTACCTTTAGTTTGCAAAATTGATTAACCAAGAGTTATTGCATAGGTATTCTAAAATCTATTAAGACTAAGGGTAGTTGTGATGCTACTTTAAATGCAGGACTTCAAATATAACCTTACCAATTATCTTTAGAGTAATTAAAGTACTAATTTAGGCAATATTAAGAAAAACTTATTAATTTTTTATATGTTATTATAATTTCCAAAATTATTTTCCTTAAAGAAGATTTCTTAATCCAAATTTTTTAAAAGTATATAATTGATGTTTGTTTAACCCAGTTCACATCAATTTCCTTTTTACCAAAAATATGCCACTAAATATATTTTAACAAACCTTTCAAATTATTTTCTTTATGAAGATTCCCGGGTTTCTAACATTTTACATAGTACCTAATTATTCGTCAGTTCTAATTATCGATCATGAATCAGGTTCCAATTGTCAATCTACTAAATGATAATTGTTGTTTTTCAATATACATTGTAGATGCTAGTGCGACCCTTTCTGGGGCAGGTACATGGAGAAGCCCGCCTCTCCCTAATGGGAGCTGACTCCATTATGGGGTCTTAGTCCCGGGAAAGTTACATATTAGATGCCATTAATCTTTGGTGTTTTGGGGTAGAATATTGTTGACTTTTTTTATTTACTTTACGTTGTAAAATTTGATTAACGAATAGATGTTGTATAGACATTCTAAAATTTAGCAAGACTAAAGCGTAGTTGAAGTCCTACTTTGAATAAGGAGTTTCAAATGTAGATTTTCAATTATCTTTAGAGCGTAAGTGTTGGCAATATCATGATATACTAATTGATTTCAAAGTATTTTCTTTAAGATGATTTTTTTAATCTCAACACTTTAAAAGTACGTAATTAGTAAATCAGTTTCAATTATTAACTACTAAACAATAATTATGTTTTTCATTATACATTGTAATTGTTAATTGGGATTTCTTTTTAGTGTTGGGTGCGGGCGAAGAACTGCCTCACCCAAATGGGTGTCAATTCCCATAAATTACCGGTGCGTAGCACGGGTTTCAAGCTAGTTAAATATAGGAAAATCAAAAAAAAAAAAATTTACTATTTGTTTTCATGACTGTTTCCTTAATTAAAAGATTTAAAATTAATTTTTTAAAAAAAAAAAAAGAAAAAAATTGAGTAAAGATTTAGTTACGTGGCTTTGGCGGGATTAGGTATGTTAAACTAATTGGTATGCCCAATAAGACAAAATCTGGTCATTATGAAGTAAAACCAAGCCCTTAACCTTGTATTTTCTAAATGGCTAATATGCCCTTGTTTAATTAACACTAAAAAATCGATTAGCTTAATTAATTGAGTTTAGATTAAAACTTTGAAAATGAAAATTTAGTAAGTTAAACCTTTAATCCGTCTTATGAGTTGATTTGATAAAAAAATGGGTTTTGAAAATGTTATAAGTCGGCAAGGTCGGCGTTGAAGAAGGTGCGCTATATTTGGCAGAAGCATGGTATACGTTTGAATAAAATCACGGAAGGCCACTTTAGTGGCATGGTATGAAGAAGGCATGAAGCCATGTTTTGGTGAAAGGTTTTGAATGAATAATACAGCGGCTACCTTTGGCCAGCAATCTGCCAGTGCGGCATGTAAATATTCACTAACATGCCGGCTATAATATAGTCGGCATGCAAATAATTTATTACACTCTGGCTTTCTGTAGCGAGGCATGTTAAGGATTTATAACCATGCAGGACCTTACTTATCACAAACAGAAAACAGAATATAGGAAGAAGTAATTCCCACTTCATTCATGGAATTTTAGTTACTACTGCTGATTGAAATATAAAAACGAATGCATAGCATGTGATCGAGCCTTTGACCAAGGCGACCCTGGTGGGCCAGGTTATAGTCTCGTGAGGGTTTACACTGAAAGTCTCACCCACAAAACTATACAAAAACTTCTAAATCCATCAATCCCCACACTCCTCAGAAAGACGGCATCCAAGTACTCGGGTTATCCTCAGGGATTCTTTGTTCTCCATGTAGCACAACCTTCTTCTTCCTTGCCTCTTGACAATTTCGTCTTATACCCTTACCTTTATCTCCATTACCATCTCTTCATCATCATTACCTCCTCCAACATTAGGCATGTCGCAGATCACCCATCGGCCATTCTCAGGTGTTCCCTCCTCCGGGTAGTGAGTTCTTTCATCAACACTCATCTCATCCACCTCTTTAAGATGGATTGATTGGTCTTCCAGAGTCTCGTCACTGAATCGGCAGGTTTCGATGGTGGTTTCATAATCATCATTCGGTACACGTATCTTGAGGCGTTATTTGGCACAACGTATGCCCCTCGATGTGTTGAAGTCAGAGTTTATCACCTGACACGAGAGGTCTTGAAGAGTACTAAGAGCTTTCATAGCTTTCTTCTTTGCCTTTTACTTTGGACACGAACAAGAGCGATTAAGAAAAAAAAATTAAAAGGTCGGCGGAGTTCAAGCATATATAACAAATCCGGTGGATAAATGGTGGAAGATTAGATATCTAAATACATCTTGGCTAAACATACTTAGGACATAATTGTGATTACATAACTCGCGGCGTATAACAAATATAGACACTTGATCACTTAGCTAGATTTTGAAAAAACCAGGTGGCAAGTTCCTTTACCCATACATTCTTGGCCTAACAAATTTAAACATAGTTTTCCAAATACCTCCCAAGTTTTAAAATTCAAAGCATCGGGGAGACACAAATCTTGAAATACGGTGGCAAAGGAAAATTTTTTATAACCATCCCAAAAAACAAAACTATCGCGACAAGGTCTGAGGTTGAATAACTTTCTGTGATTTTTGCCAAGTAACGATTCAGGTATTTAGCAGTAGCCAAGATCTTGACCCTAATATCTTCTTGACCCAAACCTATTATGAAAACCCGTGAGGAGTCGATAACTAAAAACCTTGCCATGAAATTTGAAAATCAAAGAATCGATTCTGACCTAATTTGACATCCAAACATGAAATTGAAGTACTTGAGTGAGTTTAGGTAGGCCCTTACTTTCTTAATCGCACCATTCTTCCCGTTTTGGCCAGGTTCAATTTTCTTTGACCGTTTTTTCTTCACTTTATGACCCAGACTAGTTTTGCGATTCGAGGGTTGTATTGATTGGGTTTTCGATTGGCGTCTTTCCTCCCGAGTTCCCTTATGTAGTTGGTGGATCCATTGATGAAGATTAATCGGAGTTTTCGAGATCGACAATGTCGATGAATTAATCGTGAGTTTTGATGGTGGTGGGGGGTGATGGTGTAGGTATGGTTGTGGAGGAGAAGAAGAAAATAAAATGAAAAGATTAAAGAAGCTGTTTAGGGTAATAGGTTTTAAAGGGTGAGGGTAGTTTTGTAACTTACCCATTAGGACTCCCCCTAAAACCCATAAAAAAGAGTCCCTTTAAAATTGGGTATACCCCAATCAAGCCAGGGTTTGTAACTAGCATGTAAATGTATAATTTTGGGTGTTTAATATATACTATCTTATTATTGACGAGTTTCTAATAATTAAAAAAAAATGGACTAGAGAAAATTTCCCCATTTACCAATATCCCTTTTGGATAATGGACTAATTTGCATTACCTCAACTATTAAGGGAAGTGATAGACCGACCAAACTTTCCTCCCGCAATGTGTCCCGAATGCCAACCAAACGGCTTTAGGCAGCGTTCTTAACATCGAGATATGAGCGGTGGAATGTGGGTCCCTGATTTTTCTCTCCTGCGGGGTAAGTTGCGGGAAAAACGGTCGGGATATAATTACTAATTAGTTATATGGAATTTTTTGCCTGTTAACTACGTCGTGACCACATGTTTAGGTGAAACCTCGTATCTGTTGCCTTTTCCTGTCTAATATTGCTAATTGCTGCTTGTTTAATATTTTGATTAATTAGAAAAGTAGTAGGTAAAACAAATCATGGTACCATCTTTTCTTTTTCTTCGAATATTTTTCTTAATGAATATAAAAGATATAAATCTTCAAATATTTTTTAATGAATATAAAAGTAGTAGTTTAATATTTTCTTAAACTAAGATATTTTTTTAATGAATATGAAATTACATTCTGCACACTGAGTCGTCTATGACAATTTGACTTGGAAAATAAAAGATCACGATGGGATGTTGTTGAATGGTTTGCCAGTCCAAGAGTTCTTATTTTATTTTTGAACGTCTTATTTTGTCGGCGAGAAGGTGTAGGGCCTCTAGGGGTACCCTACTCTATGAGCTTTGAATTTTCTTTTGATACTAGGATACACAAAATTGCTAGTAGGGTACCAGAAACGTAGGGTTACCAACCTAAAATCGACCATGTTTTTATCTTATGTGTATTTTTGTGCAACTCCGCAAATAATTTAGTCCCCTATTAGCAGCTCTGAGGATCCAAAGCTTAGTCTTTATTTTCCTGTGATATGGAATAGTTCAGCAGGTTTTAGTCAAATAATTTATTGGCTCCATTTTTCTTCCAAAGCGTAATGCTTCGCCTCAATTTTCTTTTGAACCATACTTGCCCCCATGATTCTCGTGTATTTGTAAGTTGTACTATTTGGATCAAATATATAGTTTAAAGGCTACACAAAATCCATAAAATAATAATAATTACATATATATGCTCTAGCATTTTTAGGGAGCCATTCAAAGGAATTAGGGCTACTATTTTATTCCATCCATTGAAGGGAGTTAAGGGTGTCTTAAAATAGAAATTGTATATATTGTCCTTCACCTTTATACTAAATCTAAACCTATATCTTTTATTTTCATAATCATATCATTCCTCTTCTTCTTCTCTTTTCTACTTATTGAAATTTTTTTCATCGTTTTAAACATCGATTAAACAAATTTTATGATTTATTTTTTGAAACTGAAAGAAGAATTTGATTAATTATGAGTGTTTACAAAGGATGTATCCTCCTGTAACTGAGCAACAATATTACTAGGAGGAAATGTAAGCCAAACACTACTTAATCTTTCTACTCTAGCTAGCTTGGACAAAATGTCAGCTACTTTATTTTTTTTCCTTTGGAACATAAGAACAACTCCAAAGGTTAAACACTTTAAATAAAATTTTTATATCTAGTATCATATTGTGAATTCTCCGATCAAATCTTGAAAATCTCATTATTCTGACATAACAAATTTAACAATCTATTTTACCTCTGGAGATTATGGTTGATGTTCTTGATTTACGATGGCAGAAATATAATCGGTAGATAACTAATCTATGTATCTCACAGGTTATGATGTTCTTCATTTCTTAGAACATCGGCCATAGTGTGGTAAATAAATCGTTACCGATTATTCTTGATTCAAAAAATTCAAGTTTATGTACTAAAAATTAAGCACAATCGGTAGATAATAAACACCGTGTCTGGAATTGTGAAAGTAGAAAAATTTTGAAATTTTCTACTTATTGAATTAGGGCTATGAACACAATCGGTAGATAATGAGCATCACTTATTAATCGATTTACTAACTGATTATGGTAGTACCAAGGTTCGAAAATTAAAGGATTTTAGTAAAATCTCATTTTGGGGCCAATAACCATTCGGAAGTTAAACTTACTACCGATTATGGTAGTACCAAAATTGAAAATTGAATATATTTGGAGGTTAAAATAACACGATTTTACTCCCAGGAAATTGCATGGTAGTACAAAAAGTTAAAAAGTATAGTTTGATGGAAATCTCATTTTGAGGCCAATATACATTGAAGTTAAATTTAAAATTAAAATGGATATATTCGGAGGTTAAATTAACACCATTTACCTAAGGTTATGGTAGTACCAAAGTTCGAAAATTAAAGTTTTGGCAAAATATCATTTTGAGGCCAATATACATTCGGAAGTTAAATTTACTACCGATTGTGGTAGCACTAAAAATTAGCTGAATATATTTGGAGTTAAAAGTGGACACCATTTACCTCACAGAGTTATGGTAGTACCATAGTTCGAAAATTATATGATTTTGGTAAAATCTCATTTTGGGGTCAATATACATTCGGAAGTTAAATTTACTACCGATTATGGTAGTACCACAATTCGAAAATTGAATGATTTTGGAAAAATCTCAATTTGGGGACACCATATATTCAGAAGTTAAATTAACACAATTTACTGCCGATTATGTTAGCACCAAAATTCAGAAATTGTACAAAAAAAAAAAAAAATCTCCCCTAACAATAACTATATATACACTAACTACCGAATTCCTATTTAACTTCCGATTATTGAAGGGCAATTTTGCCATTACGGAAAAAAAAAGATAAGGGGTGAACTTAATTTAGGTTTGGGTGACCTTTTTTTTTTATTGTTGGCTCCTAATTCCTTTTGAGCTATGATGCACCGATACTGATACGGGGATACTGATACGGTGACACTGATACGGGGCTTCGTCAATTTTTATAAAATGGGGATACGAGATACGGTGGGATACGTGTATTTATTAAAAAAAAAAATATTTAATATAATAATAATTCATTCTACTAAAAATGTAAAATCCAATAGATATTATTTTGAATATTAAAGTGTGCAAACATTAAATTTTTAAGCGTTTTGGTTTTCCAGTCTTATAGTTAATTGAATGAATAAAATTTTATATATACGATTTCTCTCTAAACAACATGAAGAACATGACTACCCAATAAACCTTAAAGCTAAGATTTTTCTACTTACCGTTTTTTTTTTTTTTGAAGCACCATAAAAATAATGCAGGTCTTGTTTCTTTATAGTCAACAACTTATTATAGGTTTAGATATAATTATTCGATATATTCATGAGTACAAATATCTATAAATATTTAGATTTTATGTATAAATTTATAGATTTTATGTAAAATAAGCGTTAGATTATAAGTATACAGAATACAAACAAAGCTTGGCTAAGTTAGGCTAGATAAAGAGCGAGATTTATCACAGGAGGGATAAATCTCGACAAGTAGTTTTGACTAATACTTTTTAATTAGTGTCTTATTAATTTGCTCATGATGAATGATTAATTAATTCTTCATGATAAATGTTCATTTAATGAATCTAATAAATACAAATTTTTATTAATAAATAAGTTTATTAAAACTTTATATATATTGATCGGTAAAGAATTTGGTGCTAAGCGAGTTTTGAACTCGAATGCTTTGGTATAAATTATCATCACAGGCTCTGTTTACGGTGACCCGTCAATAAAAATTATATAAGGCCGTAGTTTTTCAACTAACCATTATAAATCGTAAGATTTATTTGGAGAGGATAAATCTAGAGCCGTGGTTTTTTCAACTAACCATTATAAATACTTCTTTAATTAGTTTCTTATTAATTGTTCATGATGAATGATTAATTAAATTTAACTATGATAAATGTTCATTTAATGAATCTAATAAAATACAATTTTATTAATAAATAAGTTTATTAAAAACTTTATATATATTGTCGGTATATAATTTGGTCTTTGCGGAGTTTCGAACTCGAGGTGGCAGTATCATCACTCAATGACTTTACCAGCTGTACTACAGTGATTATCAATAAAAATTATATTGTGTTTTATTGGTAACGATGTGGAGCAGTGGAGGTGGGTGGAAACAACGGAGGGTATTTGTAGTAGTAGAGAGTGGTAACATTCTTTGGTGGTGGAAAAATGAGTAGGTGTGGCTGGTTTTACGTACGGTAGTGGATGTTAGTGAATAGTATTGGACAGATAATAGTTTTGTGTCTTTACAAAGCGGAAACATAAATATTGTGATAGATATAGTTGGTTGTTTTAGCACAGCCTGGTAAGGACAAACACAAATATTTTGGGGAGGATACTAAATCATATAAGACAATATGATGATGACCTTAATCACCCAAATGAGATCTCGGCTATTTATAGTACCGGTCATGGGAATAAATCACAGTTTTTAGTATTAAAATAAAATTGATTACATTTTGAGAATGAAAACAAAGTTTGCACAAATTAGGCTAGATAAATAGATTAAATTTATACTTGCAGAACATAAAATCTACCGCTATAAATGATCATGTTTTAATTAAAATTTAATAATAAATGTTCAGTGATATTTCATAGTAATATTTCTTTAATCGATCAAATGAATATATTTTTTTGATACATAATAAATTTATTGATATTAACCATCACTAAGCATTAGTGGTAGTTGTGATGGTGGGAAGTGGTGGGGATAATGGTGGTGTGTATTGGTGAGACTGGTGGAGTGGTGACGATAATGTGGTGGTGGAAGAAGTAGTGGTAGTAGGGTGAGAAATAGGGTCCTAAGATAGGTAACTTAAGTACTAATGGTGGTAGTGATGGTGGGCGGTGGTGGTGGATCGGCGGTAGGGTGGGGATAATGGTGGTTGGTATTGGTAGAATTTGGTGGGTGGTGACGATAATGTGGTGGTGGAAGAAGTTGTGGTAGTAGGGTGACAAAGGTGTCCTAAGATGGTAATTATTTAGTCACCCTTGATTTAATTTTTCTTTGTTTTGTTTTAATTTGATTTTAATTTTTCAAATTATTATTTTTATTTTTAAAATTAAAACAATTTAAAGGCCAGATTTTAAAAAAATATGTTGTGATTTTAAGATTTCTTAGGGCGGAAGAAAAATAGAACCTATAAAAAAATTGACCCAACCACAGGCTACTTGGCAATTAATTATAATCGGTTGATTTCTCATCTTTCTTTATTCCCTTTTTGTCATGGTTTATTTGTCATTATTTCTCCCCGCTTCCATTGAGATTATGCGAAAATTTCTGCGTGAATTAATTGTAATCGATTTAGTTTCTCAACTCTTTATTCCCTTTTTGCCATGACTTGTTTTTGTCATTTCTCCCCAACCGTGTAATTATGCATGCTTGAGAAATAGTTTATGATAATAGCTAGGTAAAGAGACAAGAAAAGAAATGGATCAAGAATTAAATATTACTATAAATTTCAGGAAAATGAATAAACACAAATCTATGTAAATTGGGAACCCAACAATTTATATCAAAAGGAAAAAATTAAATTCTAATGCTAAAAGATTTTGCAAGATTAATCTAATTGTTTTTAAAGTAATTTTAGGCGTTCTAGTTTTGTTACAAATGTGGTCAATGACTTTTTGATGATATTTGTTTGAAGTATTGAACGAAGTAATGTTCTACTATCCATAGGATTTGCTCTAACGATTAACTATGTTTGTCCCAAAGAGTTATATGACTTACATACAAAATATTAAAAGATTCGAGGATAAGGAAATGTTTATTAACCAACTCCTCAAAACGTTTAGACCTTGATCGATCGGTTCGATTCTTCTTAGACAATTACGACATGTATGAATCGATGGATACATTTGAAACACATATCCTTGCCCGTGCCGTTACGGCGCGAGGTTGGGACCTAGTCCCCTCATAGTATCTAAGAGGTATCCCCGAATATCCCTTACTCTTTTTGAAATTAAAATGTGACACTTCAAATAAAATTAGTGTCGATACGTATTCCGAGTGCTCCAAATCGTTACGGGCGCCGATACGGATCGTCACCAATTTCAAGTATCTGTGCTTCATAGCTTTTGAGTGGCCCTTAAAAATGCTAGGTATATGCTGACTTCAAATAATGACACTGTAACAAATTATTTATTGCTCTATGTAGGCTCCTAAAGTCCTACTGATTCAATTAATTTGGTTTCTCATCGGAAGTATCATGTCTTGTTTCCCGAAAACAAGAGTTTTATTAGCCTCGAAAACTTGAAGATTTTGAGCAAAGGAAAAACGTGAGAAGATCAACAAAGACATTTCTTATTGGCCTCGAAAACGTGAGAAGATCAACGAAGACATTTCCAAATCGAAATGATGGATGCACGAGATACCAGCCTTTGAGCTGGGCGCCGTGTGAGGAAGAGTGAGGTCACTCATACCCCACTTCTTATCCCAATGTTAAGAAGTAAAACCAGGACTGTCCGATCCTTTTGGTGCGCACCGTGGATGTAGCAAAGCTGTTTCCGATTGATCATTCGAATATCGTGGGTGCCTGAGCAAGTATTAAGATAAAAAAATTCAGAAACGGACCCTACATGACTCATGAGCGGCAGAAGGGTTCAAATCTTTTTGAACGGAACCAGCAAAAACTAGGCACCGCTGAAAAACGAAAAAGAAAAAGAAAACCTCTTGATTGCATAACAATTGTACATCCTTTTTTTGTTGGAATGTTATTTTTGAGGCATATATATAAATTTTAATTTGCTAAAAGGGGATAAACATCTAAATTTATTATTGTTGTTTGTACTCATTATGTAGAACTCTTTAAAATCTTCCTCAACAAGATAAAATTTGCTTAAAGTTAAGATGCAGTTTTTAGATATGTTATATTCTAGTTGCTTGCCAATTATACCTGAAAAAAAGAGATACGGTGGATTTTTGACAAAGTCTAAAATCGTAAAATCATAATTTTGCATATTTATGTCCTAGCTTCAGAAATTCACATATTTTAGAATTTAGACATGAAAGCTCATGTCACGAGTGTATATATATCCTCTCAGCGTATAAATATGCAATCATTAAAACCTCTCGGTGAGCTTTCAATATCGCATATTTCCATCAGCATATTTCATCATTATCGGGCAATTCATTATTCCATACCATATAGAATCGGGAATGATTGGACAACTCCTAGATGAATTGGCCACTAGTATAAGAAATAACGTCTTCGAGGATGTAAATGTTCACGACTATGCGGAATAAACATTGAGCGAGGTATGCATGATGCTTCTCTATCATACCTGACCCTAAATAAATATAATGCCCAGACAGTTATGCCTTAGTATAGAGCCATCCATTAATTAATTCTAGTGCAATATTTATCTATTGAACTCCTTGAAAATAATCTATTTTTATCATAATATCTCATTACTTCAATTCAGGCTTTTCTGTTTCAGATTCCATGGATTAATAATAGATATTCACACCCCAGACATATTGGTCACCACTTAGTAAGCCCCGAGATGCGAGTGTACTTAACAATAATATACGAACAAGCACCCATAAATATGGACGTACGAGAAAATATGGAGATTTATGCAGAAAAGAAGATATAAAATAATGAAAAAATAGAAAGCACGCATGGGACCGGGTCCACCGGCCGGCCGGTCATGCCACGACCGTGGCAGTCCCACGTCTCTCCATTTCCTTATTTTATTATTATGTTCTCACATCTCTTGAAACTCCTCATTCTTGCAAACTCTTAGTTTCCATATTTCTACAAATATTGCTCAACTCTCCAAAAAAGCCTAGTCCCACAACTATTAGGTCTTTTTACGGTAATATTAAAATAATATTATTTTAATATTTAAAAATATTGAATGCGGCAAAAAGCATAATTGCTCATTCAAGAAAAATTAAAATTTCGATTGGTCAAGATCAAACTTTTAAAAGTAAAATATTGCACAAACGTCCAACAAAACACTTAAAACTTTGAGGACGGACGTGCGAGGACATGGTGGCCGTGCACCACCATGGGACACCTGGGGTCCCTTAGGTATTATGGGCGGACGGTCACGTCTCTTCATTATTATTATTTAAATAATAATTCATATCTTCCATAATTCTACAATAATGAATCCTCGTTCATAGACATTTCTCCATGCCTTTCAGACGTACATCCCACCACTTGATGGCGGCTCACAATGCCCGTTGGTTGTGGAAAATATTCCTTGACTCACATTGGAAAACTCTCCATCTTGAGTTAGAGTTCCCAAAATTTGGGTTTCGATTTCGATAATTCGATAAGCCGATAACTTTTGGATCAATATTTTTAATTAATATTAATGTTGGTCTTGTACCCGACATTTTGATTGCTCACGACCATACGATAGCACCCTCATTTGGATGGCCATCACTTTGACGATCATCGATGTTTCATTGGGCGTCCGATCATCTAATATTCACTAATACTCTAATCCACTACTTTGTCAGCCGTTCGATAATTTATGACATAGTAGATCGGGGAATGAGCACTCTACACATAACTCATAACTTCGGCAACATACGATTTCTGTCAAATGTGACATAGCATAGAATAAGTCCATGATTGAGAAATCTCGGTGGACGCTAGTCGGGCAAATTATCGAACATCATTGTGCCTGTTTGATAAAATGATCGATACATCACAATTCATCATACTCTCGCGTACATGCATTATCCTTTCTAGGAAGACACCTTATGCCCGGTCGAGTCTCGGAGCATACCACATTCCCATTATTCGACTCACCAAGTATAGGGCTCGTTTTGTCTAGCCAAGTCAACATTAGCTAATTAAATGCATATGCCTTACAGGACATCAATCATGTCACATGGGGGTGATGTTCACTGGGACCACAGTGCAGCGGCTGCAACACATATGTACATTCACGATGAGAAATGTGAGTAAGTCATTACTAGCGAGTTGAAGTAATTAACAAAGTAGTGGATGGACAATCAACCCGTTTTATCCCACAGCGATTAGAAGCTGGTTTAACCACGATTTCCACTTCCCCACTCTTTCACTCCTCGACCAATCGTCACTTCTTTGGGGATCAATGTATTTCCTTATTTACCCAGTATAAATAAGTTTATCAATCCATAGATTGAACAAGAAGACATAACTCAATTTATCAAAACTTATCTTATATGAACTCAATGATTCCCACTAAACTTACGAGTCTCAACACATCCACAATCCTTCAATACTCATTGGTCTCACACACTTCTAAATCTTCCTCCTCAAGTTGACCCTCATCCCTCTCTTTGTGACCTAATTGACTCTGGAGCGGCCATTGTCTTGGTTTAGGCCGTAGTCTCTTACAGTTGATCTCTCTAACTAAAAACACTCATGTACGGTGCATCTGTTTGTTAAAGGTTTAGGAAATTTGCTCAATTGAGATCCGCCTTGCCTGCCCTCGCTTTTCTCAAAAACTAGCAAATTGTTTTTACTCATCAATGATTGGCGACCAGGTGAGGAAATTAATCTCTCGTTGTAATTCAATTCATCCAAAAAGATGGTCGATCTTAAGTTAGGATCAATCACAAATCCTAACCCTGGCTACAACAATCCCTAACACAACTGACAATGGTGGTACTCATCACTCCATCATTTCCCGCAATGGTGCTAGTGATACCATCTCCAACCAACAATGTTTGGTGTTAATGTAGCACCAGCTATCCCAACAATCCTCTCTTTGGACGGACTTACGAACAAGTGAAAAATAATCCACCTTTCTATGCAGATCTTATGCGGGCGAAAGAGAGCCACAGCCGAGACTCAGGAGATGTGGGCTCATCCACGGAGAAGATTTTTCACCGACATGCAGAAGACTTTGATAGATCAGGTGTCGTCGGCCAATTTCGGCGAGAATGGAAAAGATAAGGGGAATTCCCTCGGCGAGGATCCACAGAAATCTCCCCAATTAATATTTTAGAAGCGAGTGAAATGCTGCACTTACGTATACCTCCACCTTGAAGGAGTCCGTCGAGTTTGCATGCCTGTTCGTAGAACTTGGAGCGCTTTTACAGGAGAAGTAAGTGGGAAAGATAGGACATTTGTCGAGTCCCACCTTCACCAACGCCTCCATATCCTTATGGTGTACGGGCGAGTTCCTCTTAGAAAGGTTGCACACTTCTCGAGCATTCGCGCTCTGTTATGGAGCAGATCAGCGGCAAAAGCATGTCTCGCGGTGCTGGCAGGTCGTTGGAGCAGAGCATAGAGTACAACCACGTCGTCCATACGAAGAGAATTTTCAAAGTCCTTTGTGGTGAAGGCGATCACACATGAGTACGAAACATCGCCTTTAGGGAATATCGCGGTTGAGGAGGTGAGAATGGTTAACGCCTTGTACATAAAGTCACTTTCTTGTTTCGGGGAAAGAAGTGTATCTAGATTTGGGAAGGCGTGTCGGAGAAATAATGAACATCCCAATGATTATGTGAAAAGGTTGAGTCAAGCTTTGGATTTTTTATGATCTAAATGTTCTTGAACAACACTCGAGACTTGTGCATCTGATGAATGATCTAAACTCTGGAGGCCTTATTCAAAATATCTGTTTCCATATCTTCTCGAGAACTTCATGAAGCGTGGAAGCGTCTAAAACTACGCACCCGCTTTAAGTCATGCAAGCGAGTTGAGTAATTAGCAAAGTAGTGGATGGACAATCAACCAATTTTATCACGCGGTGGAAGCTGGTTTTAACCACCGATTTCCTTCGCTCTTTCAACTCCTCTGCAATCGTCCCACTTACTGGGGATCAATGTGTTCACTATTTCTGCAATATAAATAAGTTTATCAATTCATGATTGAACAAGAGAACATAACTCAATTTATCAAAACTTATCTTATATGAACTCAATAGTTCACTAAACTTGCAGAAGTCTCCAACACATCCACAATCCTTCAATACTCATTGGTCTCACACACTTCTAAATCTTCCCTCCTATAAGTTGACCCTCATCCCTCTTTGTGACCTAATTGACTCTGGAACGGCCATTGTCTTGGTTTAGGCCGTAGTCTTACAGATTGATCTCTCTAACTAAAAACACTCATGTGCAGTGCATCTGTTTGTTAAAGGTTTAGGAAATTTGCTCAATTGAGGATCCGCCTTGCACAACCCTCCACTTTTCCTCAAAAACTAGCAAATTGTTTTTACTCATCAACAGATTGGCGACCACGGTGGGAGATTAATCTCTCGGTTGTAATTCCAATTCATCCAAAGATGGTCAGTCGATCTTAAGTTAAGATCAATCACAAATCCTAACCCTAACTCTAACAATCCTAACACAAGCAACAACGGGTGGTACTCCCATCCTCCATCCATTCCCAACAATGGTGCTAGTGATACCACATCTCCAACCAACAATCTTTGGTGTTAATGTAACACCAACACTATCAACAATCCTCTCTTTGGACGAACTTCGAACAAGTGAAAATAATCCACCTACCATTCAGATCTTATGCGGGCGAAGAAACCTGGCCAAGACTCGGAGGAGATATGGCTACATCACGGAAAGATTTTCGCTTATCTCAAGACTTTGATAGATCAATTATCGTGCGACCAATGTCCACGAGGAGAATGGAAAAAGATAAAGTGGAATTCCCTCGGTAGGATCCTCCAAATCTCCCAAATTAATATTTTGGGAAATGATGAAATGCTGTAAGCACCGTATACACTCCACCAGCGAAGGGTCCATCAAGTTTCATCACTCGTGAAGACTTGGGCGCTTTTTTTAGAATCGTGGGGAAAGATAGGACACCGTCGATCCCACCTTCACCAACCTCCATATCCATGGTGTGCGGAGAGTTCCTCTTAGAAAGGTTACACTTCTCCAACATTCACACTCTATTATGGAACGATCAACGCCCGAGAGCATGTCTCACGATTCTTGGAGTCATTAAGCGAAAGCATAAGGTACAACCACGTCGTCCATCCGAAAGAATTTTCAAAGTCTTTGTGAACGGGGGCGTACACATGGTACGAAACATCGCAGGGAATATCGCCGAGTTGAGATGAGATGGTTGCGCCTTATACATAGTACTTTCTTGTTTGAAAGAAGTCATCCTCTCCGATTTGGGAAGGGCGTGTCAGAGAAATAATGAACATCCCAATGATTATGTGAAAAGGTTCAGAGTCCAAGCTTTGGATTTTTATGATCTAAATGTTACTGAACAACAACTCGAAGACTTGTGCATCAATGGAATGATCTCGGCCTACAGAGCCTTATTCAAAAATATCTGTTTCCATATCTTCTCAGAACTTCATGAAGCAGCAGAGCGATCTAAAACTACTGCACCCGCTTTAAGTCATGCAAGCAGTTGAAGTAATTAGCAAAGTAGTGGATGGACAATCAACCAATTTTATCCACGCAGTGGAACTGGTTTAACCACGATTTCCACTTCCCCACTCTTTCACTCCTCTGCAATCGTCACACTTACTGGGGATCAATGTGTTCACTATTTCTGCAATATAAATAAGTTTATCAATTCATGATTGAACAAGAGAACATAACTCAATTTATCAAAACTTATCTTATATGAACTCAATAGTTCACTAAACTTGCAGAAGTCTCCAACACATCCACAATCCTTCAATACTCATTGGTCTCACACACTTCTAAATCTTCCCTCCTATAAGTTGACCCTCATCCCTCTTTGCTGACCTAATTGACTCTTAATGGCCCATTGTCTTGGTTTAGGCGTGTGAGTCTTACAATTGATCTCTCTAACTAAAAACACTCATGTGCAGTGCATCATGTTTGTTAAAGGTTTAGGAAATTTGCTCAATTGAGGATCCGCCTTGCACAACCCTCCACTTTTCCTCAAAACTAGCAAATTGTTTTACTCATCAAATGTATCAAGCGCTGGTGGGAGATTAATCTCTCGGTTGTAATTCAATTCTGTCAAAGATGGTCGATCTTAAGTTAAGATCAATCACAAAATCCTAACCCTAACTCTAACAATCCTAACGTTAAGCAACAATGGTGGGTACTCCCATCACTCCATCCATTCCCAACAATGGTGCTAGTGATACCACATCTCGACCAACAATCCGGTGTTAATGTTAACACCAACACTATCAACAATCCTCTCTTTGACGAATCAACAAGTGAAAAATAATCCACCTACCATTGAATCTTATGCGTGGCTAAAGAAACCTGGCCAAGACTCAGGAGATATGGCTACATCACGGGAAAGATTTTTCGCTTATCTCAAGACTTTGATAGATCAATTATCGTCGACCAATGTCGACGGGAGAATGGAAAAGATAAGGAATTCCCTCGGCGAGATCTGGGAATCTCCCAAATTAATATTTTGGGAAATGATGAAGTTCCGTAACACCGTATACACTCCACCAGCGAAGAAGGGTCCATCAAGTTTCATCACCTGCGAAGACTTGGAACGCTTTTAGAATCGTGGGAAAGATAGGACACTGTCGATCCCACCTTCACCAACCTCCATATCCTTATGGTGTGCGAAGTTCCTCTTAGAAAGGTTACACTTCTCCAACATTCACACTCTATTATGGAACGATCAACGCCCGAGAGCATGTCTCACGATTCTTGGAGTCATTAGGCGAAGCCATAGGTACAACCACGTCGTCCATACGAAAGAATTTTTCAAAGTCTTTGACAGGCGGGCGTACACATGGTATGTAACATCGCACTTTTGGAACATCGCCGAGTTGAGGTGAGATGGTTAACGCCTTATACATAAAGTACTTTCTTGTTTAGGAAAAAGTCATCCTCTCCAGGTTGGGAAGGGCGTGTCGGGAGAAACAATGAACATCCCAATGATTATGTGAGAAAGGTTGAGTCCAAGCTTTGGATTTTTATGATCTAAATGTTCTTTGAACAACAACTCGAAGACTTGTGCATCAATGGAATGATCTCGGCTACGTGAGCCTTATTCAAAAATCTTTGTTTCCATATCTTCTCAGAACTTCATGAAGCAGCAAAGCGATCAAAAACTACTGCACATGCTTTAAGTCATGCAAGCAGTTGAAGTAATTAGCAAAGTAGTGGATGGACAATCAAGCGATTTTGTCCACTAGCGGTTGAACATGGTTCTTCACGATTTCCACTTTTGACTCTTTCACTCCTCGCGCACCGTCACACTTACTTTGAGGATCAATGTGTTCACTATTTACGCAATATAAATAAGTTTATCAATTCATGATTGAACAAAGAGAACATAACTCAATTTATCAAAACTTATCTTATATGAACTCAATAGTTCAATAAACTTGCAGGAAAGTCTCCAACACATCCACAATCCTTGATACTCATCAGTCTCACACTTCTAAATCTTTTCCCTCCTACAAGTTGACCCTCATCCCTCTTTGTGACCTAATTGACTCGAACGCCATTGTCTTGGTTTTAGGCCGTAGTCTTACGAGATTGATCTCTCTAACTAAAAACACTCATGTGCAGTGCATCTGTTTGTTAAAAGTTTAGGAAATTTGCTCAATTGAGGATCCGCCTTGCACAACCCTCCACTTTTCCTCAAAAACTAGCAAATTGTTTTTACTCATCAACAGATTGGCGACCACAGTGGGAGATTAATCTCTCGATTGTAATTCCAATTACAAAGATGGTCGATCTTAAGTTAGGATCAATCACAAATCCAAACCTCTTAACTCTAACAATCCTAACACAAGCAACAATGGTGGTACTCCCATCACTCCATCCATTCCCAACAATGGTGCTAGTGATACCACATCTCCAACCAACAATACGGTGTTAATGTTAACACCAGCACTATCAACAATCCTCTCTTTGGACGGACTTACAACAAGTGAAAATAATCCACCTACCATTGAATCTTATGCAAAGAAAAGAAACCTCGCCAAGACTCAGGAGATATGGCTACATCGTAAAAGATTTTCTCGCTTATCTCAAGACTTTGATAGATCAATTATCGTCGACCAATTTCGACAGGAGAATGGAAAGATAAGGAATTCCCTCGCTTAGGATCTGAAATCTCCCAAATTAATATTTTGGAAATGATGAAGTCTACAACACCGCATACACTCCACCGTGAAGGTCCATCAAGTTTCATAACTCGTGAAGACTTGGAACACTTTTTTTAGAATCGTGGAAAGATAGGACATTGTCGATCCCACCTTCACCAACCTCCATATCCTTATGGTGTGCGGGAGAGTTCTCTCTTAGAAGGTTACACTTCCAACATTCACACTCTATTATGGAGCGATCAACGCCGAAAGCATGTCTCACGATTCTTGGAGGTCATTAGACTGAGCATAGAGTACAACCACGTCGTCCATCTCGAAAGAATTTTCAAAGTCTTTGACAGGCATGGCGTACACATGGTACGAAACATCGCAGGGGAATATCGCGAGTTGAGGTGAGATGGTTAACGCCTTATACATAAAGTACTTTCTTGTTTAGGAAGAAGTCATCCCTCTCAGGTTGGGAAGGGCGTGTCGGAGAAATAATGAACATCCCAATGATTATGTGAAAAGGTTCGAGTCCAAGCTTTGGATTTTATGATCTAAATGTTATCGAACAACAACTCAAGACTTGTGCATCAATGGAATGATCTCACTGACCTCTGAGCCTTATTCAAAAATATCTACATTTCCATATCTTCGTAACTTCATGAAGTGCGGGAGCGATCTAAAACTACCGCACCCGCTTTAAGTCATGCTGCGGGTTGAGTAATTAGCAAAGTAGTGGATGGACAATCAACCATTTTATCCACGCCAGCGGAACTGTTTTTAACCACGATTTCACTTCCCCACTCTTTCACTCCTGCAATCGCCCCACTTCTCGGGATCAATGTGTTCCTTATTTAGCAATATAAATAAGTTTATCAATTCATGATTGAACAAGAGAACATAACTCAATTTATCAAAACTTATCTTATATGAACTCAATAGTTCACTAAACTTGCGTAAGTCTCCAACACATCCACAATCCTTCAATACTCATTGGTCTCACACACTTCTAAATCTTCCCTCCTACAAGTTGACCCTCATCCCTCTTTGTGACCTAATTGACTCTGGAACGGCCATTGTCTTGGTTTAGGCCGTAGTCTTACAGATTGATCTCTCTAACTAAAAACACTCATGTGCAGTGCATCTGTTTGTTAAAGGTTTAGGAAATTTGCTCAATTGAGGATCCGCCAACACAACCCTCCACTTTTCCTCAAAAACTAGCAAATTGTTTTTACTCATCAACAGATTGGCGACCACAGTGGGATATTAATCTCTCGGTTGTAATTCCAATTCGTCAAAGATGGTCGATCTTAAGTTAAGATCAATCACAAATCCTAACCCTAACTCTAACAATCCTAACACAAGCAACAATGGTGGTACTCCCATCACTCCATCCATTCCCAACAATGGTGCTAGTGATACCACATCTCCAACCAACAATACTGGTGTTAATGTTAACACCAACACTATCAACAATCCTCTCTTTGGACGAACTTCTGAACAAGTGAAAAATAATCCACCTACCATTGAATCTTATGCAGGCGAAAGAAACCCTGGCCAAGACTCAAGGAGATATGGCTACATCACAGAAAGATTTTCTCGCTTATCTGAAGACTTTGATAGATCAATTATCGTCTGACCAATGTCGACAGGAGAATGGAAAAGATAAGGGAATTCCCTCGGCCGGATCCTGAAATCTCCCAAATTAATATTTTGGGAAATGATGAAGTCTGCAACACCGTATACACTCCACCAGCGAAGGGTCCATCAAGTTTCATCACTCGTGAAGGCTTGGAACGCTTTTTTTAGAATCGTGGGAAAGATAGGACATTGTCGATCCCACCTTCACCAACCTCCATATCCTTATGGTGTGCAGAGAGTTCCTCTTCCGAAAGGTTACACTTCTCCAACATTCACACTCTATTATGGAACGATCAACGCCCGAGAGCATGTCTCACGATTCTTGGAGTCATTAGACGAGCATAGGTACAACCACGTCGTCCATCTGAAAGAATTTTCAAAGTCTTTGACAGGCAGGGCGTACACATGGTACAGAAACATCGCACCAGGGAACATCGCCAGTTGAGGTGAGATGGTTAACGCCTTATACATAAAGTACTTTCTTGTTTCAGAAGAAGTCATCCTCTCCGATTTGGGAAGGGCGTGTTATGGAGAAACAATGAACATCCCAATGATTATGTGAAAAGGTTCAGAGTCCAAGCTTTGGATTTTTATGATCTAAATGTTACTGAACAACAACTCGAAGACTTGTGCATCAATGGAATGATCTCGGCCTACAGAGCCTTATTCAAAAATCTCTGTTTCCAGATCTTCTCAGAACTTCATGAATCATCAAAGCGATCAAAACTACTGCACTTGCTTTACCAGAAAGATCAAAACTCAGACTGAGAGCCTCGTGATACTCAGCGTCTCTTGACAATACAACCTCCAACCTTTCGTGAACGTTGTTGATCAATGAAGTAAAAGGAAAGACACCTCTCAAGAGGCACAACGACTAAAATATGCAACATCCTAGGCTCCTAGGAAACCGCAAAGACAGGATAACCATTCCCGAAATGCACAAACCTTGACCCATCAACAACAACCGAAGAAAATGATCATACAGACTCAAACTTCTTCTTCCTATCAAGAAATAATCGAGTTACTTGGAAGTCTCGGATTCAAGATGGTGCAATTAAATTTTTATTTATTAGGAGAGAGCTAACTGAATAAGAAATAGAGAATCCCATGTATTGTCCCCTTCAGATGTTCATCAATTATCCAACAAGTGGCTGCAATAGTTTAAAGCGTATCTTCAAAGAGAAGGTTTAGTCAGGAGAGCTTCAACTGGGGACTGAAGGAGTGCACATGGACCCTCCCCCAATCAGGGAAACCTGCCAATGAAGTAGTTCAATCTTTGGTAGAGCATATATGTGATTTGCTCTATTTTTCAAAGATGCAAAGGAAAGATATGTTCACAACTCTGAATCACATCGTGTCAAGAAGACGTCTCTCCATCCCTGAAGTTCCTCCCGAGCCTTCATCCATTGATAAGGATATGCACGACTGGGGACTGCTTACCACAGTCCATCTCAAAGGAAATGAATTTGGAAGAACATTTCTGGTACTGCTGTCAATGTTATCCCATTGAAGACCCTCAGAGCTGCGGGCATCACTCGAAAAAAATCTACTCACGCTCCCATCTCAATCAGAGACCATGAAGGAACGCCCATATATGCTTATGGCTACATCACTTTCAAGATGAAGACAGGTTCAACCTGGACAGAAACCAAGTTTTACTGAATCAGTGAGGATCTAGGATATGACATGATTCTTGGATGAACATGGATACATGCTAATAATATGATCTCTGAAAAGGCACCTCCGTCGCACATCTCTACGACAAAGAAAATTCCCGATTTGATGACGCATGGACGTTCCATCGGCACGACACTTGGAAGAACGAACTTTGATGAGGTTAAAGCAAACACTTGGAGAAGATGCATTGACATTAATCAAGATATTCCACGCTTAGGAAAGTCTCATTACACCCATGTCTATGTCATATATTCTCCCACATGCTCTCATAACATGGGGACTCAATTCTTCTAGCAACTCTGCTGCTGTAGCAAAACTTTATGAATAGGTAGTTTCACCACTGCAATATTTCACCAAGTGGTTGAATCTGAACCCTATCCAAATTGAGCATCACACTGGGACATTCATTACTGAGATGATGTCCAAGCACGACAAAGAACACCTTGGGTATTTCACCACAACCTTGCAGGAGTGTCCGTACATGCCACATAACCGGAAAGCTCTGATGTATACACATGTGTGTAATCCCGCTACTGCAATGAAAGGAAAAGCCTAACTTACAAGATATTCATGGCCAAGACGATCAAGCCTAAGACATAAAGGATGTGATGCTTTGACTCTCAAAAGCCAACCGAATTGCAAAAACCTCCCCTTTAGTGTAATATTCTTCAGAAGTCGTCAAATTGTACTCCCGATCAAAGAGTACACCTTCGGTAATGGCGCCTCTAGCTTCAGCACGAATATCTCGACGATGACACACTAATTCAACACCAAGACGATCAAAGTGTAATCAATAAGTCTTCACTATCCCATGACAAGGTTTCTGAAGTAGATGCAACATCATTCATCCATGGATGACACAAATTCCTTCAACATATATCTTTCTTCTAAGTGATTGAACACCTCTGGAATGCGTTTAGGGACTTGATCTTGTTAGAAAAATCAATTCAAATATATTTCAATAAATGTGATCCACATAACAAGTCATTTCAACCTGGAGCATGATGCCATGAAACGTTATCAATGGAACCTCTGTACTTTACAAACCTTGCATGACTCGAGAACTTCTTCTTTCACCAATCACATCCGTAATGGAGACCTGCCGCCGTTATCTTCCGTAACAACATCGATTCCATGACAAAGTCACTTCACAAGTAAAGTCAATGCCCTCATTGAGCATTTGGGTTTAACTCCCAGTACACCTTCATATTAGGAATGCTCAACCCACCAACTAGTTCGTGAATGTAAAGGCTCATTGGATGGAGGATCAAAGACTATGTCGATAATCACGGTTCTATTTTTTTTTTGTCTCTAGAGCAACTCCATCCATGGTCTCAACATCAACAAGGATCTCTTGAGAAACTCCATCCATGGTATCAATGCCAACAAAGATCTCTGGAGCGAAATCAGTTGTGCTCTCCACATCAACATAGGAGCAACATCCTCATGACCGGCTTCATCAACTGTCAATTCTCTACGAAGTGTGACTCGATAGATCAGAATTCTCCAAGCACTAATGATTCATATCAATACGGGTAGACGTGAAAACATGCTAACATGAAACTCTTCCCAAACGTTCCACGACGGACGGGCACAAGACAAAGTCTCCTACAAGATGTTCTCGTGACCTCTACAGATGAGATACAACACACTTCAGGCCATTGATTTAGAAATACGTACCAATGTTGAGAATGAGACAATAATTCCTTAACGAAAGGTGTTCATATACGTCTCTTCTACAATATACCGAAAGGGCGCATCAATAGGACATTCGAGCTGAGAGATGTGGCCTCTACACTCAGGTTTATGGAATCTGAAAATTTGCATGAGATTACAAGTTATGAATGTGCACACGTCATAGATTGCCCAAGATATCTCCAAATTTAATGATTCCTTTTCATATGATGCCTCAATCTCTTAGCTTCAAAATTGGGTTCAAACATCGAATTATGACATTGTATGAAGTTTTAATAGCTTCCGGACGTGCAAATAGAATTTCTAGACGGGATTCATAGCACTCACAGCCGATCGACGTTCACCTAGGTATTTCCACAAATTCCTTAAACCTAGATATCTTCGCCTTTCTAGAAATCAGAAAGAATAAAGAGAAGAGCCAACCAATGCCGGGGACCGATACCTGCCGACCATGATACTGCACGTTCCTCCATGACGGCTCCATAAGTTTGAAGGTTATATTTTCATGGATGTACAACTCTTGAACACAAGACTTGTGCACCTATCATAAAATTAAGAGTATGGGTGGACTAATAACATCAAGGCCCTTCATAAAGCATTCAAAAAGCATGCAAATGATCTAAATACACAAAAAGACTTTTGCAACAAGCTCGCAAATGAGCATATGAGTCTTAATCGAAAAACCGGAAGTTTACGGGTTTTGCTTTTAAAAACAAGTACAAGTAAATATTCCCAAGATGTTTTTGAGATATGTATGGTTGATTTGCGTGTGGCAAGTACTTGTTGAACTACTTCGAGATAAGGAGAAACGTGACGGGATCGAGTTTGCATACAATGTACACACGAGAGGAAACTATGGAAATAAAATCCCGTAAATCTGCAGAGAGTAAAGGAAGAATATATCGAGTTATTACGAGGATTTATTAACCCTGTTAAGTATAAATAGGAAATGTGGAAGCCAACAGAGGGTATCGAGAGTTTTGGGGAAGTTTGGAGAGCTAGAATAGGTGAAATAAGAGCTAAAAAATTATTGACATCGCAAGGTTGAAGACGAGAATATAACATGCGTTCTTCTTCAACAAGAAGTGTATGCACGAGGCTTCCAGGTCAAGCCGGAGTCAATCAAACAAATTTTTTGTAGGTAGTAAATGATAGATTAATTTAGTCATGCCGGCCACACATAGTGTCAAGCCAGGGTAGAAATTTGGTGTCAGCTAGGTAAGGAATTTTGTTGAGAATTTTGTTGGATAACGGGAATTGATGTTATGTTGCTAGTGTTGATTGAGTGTCCGGATTATTACTGCCGAACTATGATATGTAGTAATGGTTCTTGAGTGTTGTTTTTCTATTGAATGCACTCGTGGTGTTTGGACAAAATTACTCATCCAAATGTTTTTTCTTTGATATTTAAAATTGTTCAAGTGAATCGGTCATCCGAATTACGGGTTAGAAACGCGTATGTACTTAACATGATATCATTTTTCAATTGCGTGCTGCATCCTGGCAAACACCGAGAATAAGCCCTCACTACTACTATGAGGTTGCTAAATTTATTCCCAATTAATATCTTTTTTTTTTTAGTTAGAATTTAGTCTTTATTAAAACAAATTAATTTTTGGTATAATTAATTTGACCTTTTCATTTTTGTGGTTTTAATGGTGTTAACTACACCATTATAGCTATGAGAGTTTCATATTGTGGAGTTAATGGTGTTAACTACACCATAATAATCTTTGATTAAATTGTGTTTAAACCTTTAATATAAAATCGATTTTGGTTGGAAAAATAAGAGAGAGTTGAGTTTTTCTTTATGTTGTGTGTTCTCAAAAGAAATATTTTTTGTGAAAGAAAACAATGTGTGAGCATCATTTGTTTTCTATTAGAGATTCTGAGCAAGAATGAAGTGTAAAAGTTTCACATCCTCTCACCGTGCAAGAGTGATTGTGTAAGAGATTGAACTCGGCTGTTTTATCCTGGGGACGACGCGACAACGATGAATCGCTTGCACAATCCGGGGCAGAGCCGCGAAACGTCTTAAAGAAAGCGACCTAGTCCGCGACTCAGGCCTATAACGTTATTTGTTTCGTGTTTGATTTTATTTGTTGTGCAGGCATAATCCGGCAATTGATTCCAACAATATATTAAAAGGTTTAAACACAATTTAATCAAAGATTATTATGGTGTAGTTAACACCATTAACTCCACAATATGAAACTCTCATAGCTATAATGGTGTAGTTAACACCATTAAAACCACAAATGAAACGGTCAAATTAATTATACCAAAAATTAATTTGTTTTAATAAAGACTAAATTCTAACTTAAAAAAAAAAGATATTAATTGGGAATAAATTTATGTTTTAAAAATATATTCCCAACAATCCCCCACTTATACTTTTAAAACATTGAGCAAGAACGTATAGAGTTGTGCATAAGCAAAGGTGTCTCGCGACTTGAACCTCTACGTAGTGTTAATATACTCTCTTAAAATCATACCGTAGAGTGAACATAAGTCTTGAACTCTAGGAGATAAAAAGATTGCTTAACACACACGACTATACTAGTGTAAAGTCTAAAGCCAAAGACATTACGGCCCTGCGCTTGTATCCCAGTTTAATGAATGATCTAGAGAATCGCTCATATTCTCATAGAAAGCGGCCACACTTTCACATTCACATAGGTGAGTTTATCAAGAGCACTCCGAAAGTACCCTACTCTAAATAGAGATATAAACATCATTAAGAGTTTAAAATTTTAAAATTAAAATTAAACTCAACCTTTTACTCGCTTGAGGATGTCATGCCGTGGGATGAATTCTTCAAAAGCATGATTCTCGCATCTCCATATCATTTATGACTTCGCCTAGTCCCTTTGAACCTATTTCTAGGTTGGGTATCCATCATAGATGACTCAATCTCAATGGGCATCAACCTCATCCCTAAGATGTATTCTCATCTTCTTATCAATCCTTTCGTCAAAGGACTAATGAAAGCTCTTTCAGACACTATATAATCCATTCTCAATACATCAACTCTTGTAGTTGTCATTACGTTCTCAATTCTTGCAATAGCCGCGTACTATCACATTGGATTAATATGTCTGCTCCTCTATCCACTATAGAGGATCGAATCACTCCATCCCTTAGAGGATTCAATCGAAAGGATGTCCAATCGCTCTAATATCCTTAAAGGATTGTGGTAACCATTTAGATAGTGTATTTCTAGGTGTAAGGTGTGTTTGAAACACCCCATAACCTTCTCAAAATTTTACCAATTTTCCATACTAGGATTGGTAAATATGAATATAAAACCCCACTATGGAGGTAATATAATAAACCCCACTACAAAAATACTTATATATAGTCAATCACGTAGCAAAGAAACATACCGAGCTACCATACTCATGTCTAGTGCAATCACACACAATCTCAAAAGCATTAGCACTAAACCAAATAAGTGAAAACTAGTTTACAGTCAAACTATATATATTTCTATCTCTTTTAAAATTCTATTTTCATCGAAATGAAATATATCCAAAGAAAAAATTTAGTTTAACAACATACACCATCTTCATTCAAGTCTTTCATGTCAAATAGTAAACTAAGCATGTTCTCAATTTCATTTTCATCCTATAAATTAGAATAAAAATTCAACAAATCACCTATGCATACAAAACAAAGAGTATTATGCATCTCACTTTCATCAATTCTGAAATCATTTGAATGAATCAAGTAAACAATTTATTTCTTTTAAATTGTTTTAAAGTTGTTTTCATAATATAAATGATAAATTATATAACTTATATTCTTTCTTCTATGGTAGAAACTACATAGTTTTCCATGCTTGGTTTACATATATTCTCATCTTTGAGTTACACAAAAGTATATATTTCTACTTATGACTATAACAAATCATATATCGTAGAAACAACATCAACAAAACAAGCGTGTAAGTTAATTTAGAGACATGAATGCAAGTGTCACCAACTTTCTGTTTGCTTGTCTAAAGATAATAGGTTCACGAATTTATTTTTCCAAAGATTAAATTTTTAAAGAACAAAGTTACTTTCTATGAGAAGTTATCTTTCAAATTATAAGCAACAAAATATTCATGCCTAAAATTTAGCCTCACTATATATGCTTTTCTAGGTTCATTCTTAGTGAATTACTTGTCACCTTCATTTTTCTAGTTCCTCTAATTTAAATCAAATATGTTAAAACATAGGATATGGAACCCCCACTATTTTTTTGACTCAAACAAGAATTTCAAAACAATATCAAAAGACTCCAAAAATGTGAAAAACTAATGAACCAATGATTTAAACCCAAAGCGTTTTGCACAATATAGTGAATAAAAATTCAAAGAATTTTCGTAAAGTCGATATCGCCTAATTCACGACTCAAATGATCATATTTAATCCAACCTACTAGAAGCATCAAGCAAGTATTTATCAAATTCTCAAATATTTTATTTCATTAAAAAAAAATATTGCAAGTTGCGTAAGATTTCAAAGTGTACATGCTTTTATGAGTTAGGTAAGATTACATACATGTTACTCAAAAACTTCACCAAGTTTATAAGAAAATATAACATGCTCACATTCGTTACTAACTCATTGATTTCTTAAAAGCATGACAAAATCTCATTTTTCAAATATTCAAAATTCAATTCCTGTTATGATAAAATTGTAATATAATAATCAAACATTTTATCTATAACATATTATTTGTACTAGTGCAATGATCAAATTCAACAAATTTCTAATATCAATCTTGTTTATAACAAGATATGCGGAAACTAAATTCTCGCTCATTTCGAAGTATGAAATATTTAACAAGATTGTTCTACCCAAAGTAAACTTTGAGATCGCACCAAGACCGAAAATCCTAGTGATTTGAGTATATCTCACCACCACTTTCTTTCAAACAATTTGGTTCAAACTTTGAACCATAACCTATCAAAACAAATATGGTGTAAACCAATATATACCAACCTCACCGTATCCATAATTCACATTAACATAGCTTGAAAAGCGTTGTTAATAACATTTGATATCCTTGCAATGCCGTGCAATAATATCAAATAACTTCATAAACAATAGTATGTTCATTTCTTGGTGAGAGTTGATATTCACATTTGTTTTGACTAGGTTTCGATTCTTTAGGTTTTGGTTTCATATCAAATTCTATCTCATAAGTTCCAAACTTATATGAGTCACATGTTTATTGTCATACACAATAATTCTCAATATCTTGTTTCAAAAAATTTTATTCTAAGATTGAACAATCAATTTATTCAATTTAGAATGCCATTATTTGATCACTACAATAACTACAAATAGTTCATCAAACATACCTCAATTACTTTTAAAGCTCAATTGGTTATAAACCATTGTCCACTCTTTGCACACCAACAAAGAAATCAGCAACCCATTGCTCCACACATCGATTAATAACCCGAAATTTTTATTTCATTAGAAAATAAAAACTTGCTCAAGTAGGTGAATTCTCATGCACCTGTCACAATCGTTCACATGTGAGCATTCGAAACCAAAAATAAGTAAGGTATGCACTTACATAATTACTTAAAAAATTAACTAAAATATAGTACTCCAAGTTTCTCTTAAATTTCAAACAAAGATTCAAAGTTTTATAGTTATAACATCATATATTTATAACTCTCTATCAAGCATTTTATCAAACATATGTGGTCTTGTTTGATTGCTAACAATAATCTTCTTTTTCATTACCAAAACAAGAGTATGAAATACTAGAATCAAAACATGAATTTTAATGTAATTTCTTACATCTCTAATCTCTAATCTCAAATATCATGTCTCCTATTTTGACATACATACACAATAATTTCGAAATCACCATAACTTTCAAACTAAAAATCCAAATAGGAAATTTCAAAATGGGTTTTGAAGATAAGTTCAGGATTTACAAGTTTCATCTTACACATAAACCCAAAATATCAACACAAAGATCAGAAAACAGAAATTAATCAGGATTAAATTTCTACCCGTCATAAATTTTCAGCAACGTTATGCAGTTTTGTAAAATACTCTAAAAATACTTTTCAGACTCCAAAAATCTGAAATTTGACATGGATGATCCTCATGATGTCTAGTATATCTAGTAAAAATTTTTAGACCCAATTCTTTATAGTTAAAGAGATGCACATAAAATTCAGAACCATGTTAAAAAAACATTCGTTTATCATCAACAATAATTTCTTATGTTAAAAAATTCATAAAGAAAAATCATAACCATGTTAAAATCCTAGTCCATCAATATTAGACAAAAATTAATTTTAGGTATAGAGTAACCTAAAATCTCAAGCATCATATTCAATCGCTAAAGAAAAATTATACAAGTTATAATTTTATAAAGCGAAATAAAACAATGATACTTATCGCGTTTCAGCAATCGTTTCTTTTGATTCGTATGGCAGAATAAATCGTCTTAAAATTGTTGGAATCAATTGCCGAATTATGCCTGCACAACAAATAAAATCAAACACGAAACAAATAACGTTATAGCTGAGTCGCGGACTAGGTCGTTTTCTTTAAGACGTTTCGCGGCTCGCCCAAGATCAGTGCAAGCGGCTCATCGTTGTCGCGTCGTCCCCAGGATAAAACAGCCCGAGTTCAATCTCTTACACAATCACTCTTGCACGGTGAGAGGATGTGAAACTTTTACACTTCATTCTTGCTCGAATCTCTAATAGAAAACAAATGATGCTCACACATTGTTTTCTTTCACAAAAAATATTTCTTTTGAGAACACACAACATAAAGAAAAACTCAACTCTCTCTTATTTTTCCAACCAAAATCTGATTTTATATTAAAAGGTTTAAACACAATTTAATCAAAGATTATTATGGTGTAGTTAACACCATTAACTCCACAATATGAAACTCTCATAGCTATAATGGTGTAGTTAACACCATTAAAACCACAAAAATGAAACGGTCAAATTAATTATACCAAAAATTAATTTGTTTTAATAAAGACTAAATTCTAACTTTAAAAAAAAAAAAGATATTAATTGGGAATAAATTTATGTTTTAAAAATATATTCCCAACAACTTATGTTATTGAGTCTACTGTAATTGTGATATTTCATCTGTTTTAGGGTTGCTTGGGGTTTGCTTTAGATGATTCCTTAGTTTTTTGGTTGATATTCGATTCATGGGTTTGGTCCAAAATTGCAATTTCATTATGGTTTGTGTAACTGATTTTGTTCTCAAAATCGTAAATAAGCTGCAATGTGCGCATTCATGAAGGATCAGGTCGATTCGTGGATGTGTCACTTTTTTAGACACCATTTTATTGGGTTTTGAAATGTGTTAATGTTTTTGGTTTCATGGGTTCCACTACTGGATGTACTTCCAGGGAACTTGACTCAATTAAATTTAATTATAATGTTAGCTGATTGAAGGAAGTTAATGAGGTAAATTTTGAGCATTTTTTGTGGGGTTGCTGATAAATTCTTTGTCCATCGTGAAACACTTTGAGGAGTTGCCGCCCATATCTGCTGGAAAAATTGTCAAAAAGGGACATGATATACGATTATGCTATTAGGACTTTCGATGTTCTAGGTGGTCTTCTTTTTTGTTTTGCACTGCAATTTTTTTTTTAACTAGTGCATAATTTTTTTTTCAATCCCCCCTTAGTCTTCAATCTTAGTTTCGCCACTGTTCAACAATGTTTACGTCAGTTTCTTGTAACAGTTCTTTTAACATTTGCAGCGCTAAAATTCCATTTGCAACACTTATTAGGGTTACATCGTAACAGTTGCACTGTAACATCAAAAGTGTTGGAAATTCTTGTTTTAATTCAATTTTCACCTCTTTGTACAGTTTTGAGCCATGAACAATTATTTTGAGCAAGTGATTAATATGAAGAGCTAAACCCCTTTGCTGAGGCGACAGAGGAAGCTATTTTTCAAGATTTATGTGGTAATTTTAATTTAATTAATTATTGTAATTCTTTTTATGATTATTTGCCTTGATTAAAAATTGATTTATTGATTTTTGTTAAACAATTGTGATTTCTTATGATAGAGCATGCTTGCCTAGGGTTTTGATATTGTATGCTTTCGATAAACAATTGTTATTTCTAAAAATCTAATTTATCGTAGTATATTAGAATCACTTGAATGTATGAGTTGCATGATTATTATTAATTGAATCACATAAAAATTGAAAAATAGTGAAATCCCAACTCAGTGTTTTTACAATCTTGATAACATCTCTCAATTGAGTTTTTTTTTTCTTTTTAGTTTTAGAAATTCAAAATTAAAATCAAAATCTCTAAAAGTCTGAGAATCGAACTTTATTACCAACTTCTACAACACATCAACTGGTCTCACACATTTTACCACGATCAAACAATATACAACTATAATCAAAACTAGGTAAAATAGAACGCAGAAGCTCATTTCAATTCGCAATCAACAGTTCTAACCCATACCCAAATTCTAGAATCAGCTTATAAACAACATTTGCATTGCACTTATCCGTTAAAATTAAACAACTAAGGTCAATCATAGAAGCAATTGTATTCCTAAAGAAATTAGAATTACCTCTATACCTTCCACTAACTTCAAACTCTTTTCCACAATCAAATAAGGATCGAACAAAACCAAAGCCGCAACAAAGATATTTTCCACTACACAGCTTGTTGTCAACAACAATTAAGATTTTATGAACATCAAACTTTTCATAATATACCTCCATAATTAAGATTGAGAATATTTTACTGAGTATCCTTACATAACCAGGCTTCATAGAAACATCACTAGTCAAATCGAACCAAGTAAGGAATGGTTTGCCCTCTTGGTAATCTAGAAATTGGGTTTCTATCTTCCCTTCCAATTCAGAATGAGGAGAAATTAAATTTATCGCATAAGACTTGTAGTCTTGAACACCGTATGTAACACCAGCTCCATTAACAATTGAGAATTCATATTTGGGTTTAGATCTGTAATTACCTTCATCTAAAGAATTGTTAATGACATCTTCTGAACTTGAATAATTTGGAGCTCCTTCAAGTTTTTCATCAATTACTTTCTCAATCAGCATCACTTTCTTCAGAACGGATCCAATTAATTCGAAGCTATCTATCGAGCTAGATTTCCAGTCTTCGTTAACAGAATGATTCACATATATCCTATGCTCCAATAGTAAAAGATTCTTTGTTTGTGTAGCTAAAATTTGCTTCCATCTGGATAAAAACTCTGAAAATGGTTTACTTTTGGAATCACCCAACACTCTCGATATATCAGCTAGAGCTAATACTAACGTATCAACTCTAATGGATAGTTCTTTGATTTCTTTTAGGTTTTCCATGTTGAATCGGTCACTCAGTAGCAGCTCCTATGGAATGAACAAACTTGAAGTTCGTTCATTTTGCCCCCACTATGGACTCAACAAACATGAAAACGGATGGCCAAACCAACAAATCTGTTGGTTTGTTGAGTGAGGAAAATCACTAACTGCGCGTTTAATGAAGAGCCGCGCGGTCCTACAAAGGACCAAGAAAATCCGCGGGAGGATTTTCTTCCCCGCCGGCGGAGGGTCTACCAAAACCGCTCACTTCAAATTCTGTTTCCCAAATATTATTTTACTATTCTTTATCTCACTTTATCCTATTTCATCTCACGTTATCCCATTTTATCTCACCTAAATCCAATATTTTAAACTTTAACTCTATCCTACCAATGATTTTATATTAGAAAAAAATAATAGTGGGACCCTAAAAAACTAGATTTGTTGATTTTGATCAGATTTACCATAGTGCAAAAACGTGTTTGTTCATTCATGTGGCTCAACAAAAAAAAATTGTTGATTGCCATAGAATTTACTCTTAATCGAGTGCTCGATACAACTTATAGTGATCTACACTACAAATGAGTGATCGTGCTCAATCTCTGTGGATCTACACTGTAAGATTGAAAGGACAATACCTCAAAATGAGGGAAGAAGAAACACAATAATTCTATTCGATAGATTGAAAGAGATATAGACTCCTTAATAACTAGGGAAACAACTCTAAGATGTGCCACATACACGAGCTAGCAAAGCCAACAATACCAAGGGTGCCCCTAACAAGGTGGGTGTCCTTAACTACTACATGGGATATGACAATAGATCAACGGTGGTAAAGAGTCCGCTCAATACAAATCATATTAATAAATTGTATAAAGTAAATTTTGAGTGGGAAAACATGATAGTTCAAGATAATGTGTACTAATAAAACAATAGAAAATATTATTCAGCGACGTAGATTGCGTTCAATAGCGATGGTTACTTGATTGCACAAATCACCTCTTCATCCTTCGGTTGAATCTTGATCGCTTCGGGTAGATATTCAACCTCGTATGGCTAAGTGGAAAATTTTCCACTTTGCCATGCAAATAGTTGGTGCAAAAGTGTCATACATGGGACTTTTCCATACCCATAGGAACCGGCCTTAGCTTGTCCGAAGACCACATAGTTTTCTAGGCATGAAATCAAACCTATATTCACCGCACAATCTAGTAATGAGTTACAAATATTATGTCGATGTCGCAATTACGAAGTCCAAAAGATAAGCATTATACTTTCGTAATTCAATTTACCAATATAAAGCACTTATCATTGTTGATATATTGTTCTTTGGCACGTTGATCACAATATGATAATCAAGTCAATTATACTAGAGTTTCACATATATAACTCTCGCATGTTATGTTTTCAATCAAACGACTTGAAAGCTAATGGGATAAAAATGGAAACAAGTCAAGTCATGTATTATAAACCTCAAGTGGAAGTACGATGTTATCGTCGTTGTCGATCGCCATCGAATCTTGGTCTTCTTGCGAGTAATACTTGTATGTCTCAACATTTCTAGACTTCCTAGTCTAACCTAACGAAGTTGAATCTAGTAATCTAATCAAGCGACTTATGATTTTTGATTCTAAAATATTACAACCAACCTTGACATACCAATGCTTGGTGGGTTCAACCGAGTAGTGCTCTAACACAGTAGTTCCTTAACAACAACCGCACAATTAACAATATTTCTTCCAAAGTTTGATAACTCTTATAGACCTTTCAAGCTTAACACGCAGTAATCAAGCTCACTCAATGGCCTTGGAGGACTACTGACCAGATAATAGACAAAACAATCGAACTGTGAGTAAAAGATATAACAAAACTAAGCATGTTAACTAGAAAATAATAAAAGAAATCAATTATATAAGACTTACCACAAGACCAGGGATTGTGCCATATTTAAATGAAGCAACAGGATTATTAGTAGCACCCAACTTCAAAAGATGCAACTATAAACCCTGTGAACAAAGAACACCTTGATACTTAGAAGTCGGAAGTAAGCAAGAGAGTAAACGAAACCTAAAAAAGGTATTAGTAAGTACATCACCATATGTAAGGTAGTACAAGCAAAGATATGAGACATCCGGAATTGGTAAGTTTTAAGTGAATTAGATAATCTAAACTAAACTTTTGTAAAATGGTTACTCTTGGTTACTTGAAAACAAAACTCGGATTTATGACTAATATTGAGTGATGGTGGCTTCATATCCAACAATGATGAGCTTACATCAAGTGCATCATCTGCATGTTGGTATCCTGGAGATGGTAAGACACGGGAGTTGTTCCATAAAAAATTTGTACTTAGTTTATTGCCATATTATGCAATAACATTCTAACTAGATAAATTATGCAATAACATTCTAACTAGATAAACTAATGCTCATATAAAGAAAGCCATAATTTCAGCAAACACACAAGTAATTAAAGATTTTATGTTATAAATGGGTTCACGTGGGGAAATGACGGACAATTTATCTTGTTTCTTGTCCATAATCACCCAAAGTTCATCTCAACAAGAGCTTACTCTAATATAATAAAATGTAAATACCATTAGAAAAGACCACAACCCAAGTGAGAACAAACAATTCAAGTACACATAATAGCTAGCATCATAACCTGTCGACCAAATTTAGAGTGTCTTCAACGAGGTTTATGTACTAATTGAGGACATAATAGTTGTGATACAAAAGCTGTAAGCAAGAGTGAACTTGATAAAAGAATTATTGGTCATCTTTCATATGAAGTACTGATACTCAAGCATAGTTATTTATCAACGGACCAACACAAGAAGTGGGATACTCCGAGTAAGTTATAAAAAGATAAATAAAGAGACGATCTCATCATGTGCAAATTGTTAAGATAGACAACAAAAAACAACTAAAAAATGGAGAAGGATGGAAGAAAGGTTAAAGGATAGGAAATGTTCCAATATGCAATGTACAAGGATATTGATTCTGGGGCAATACGGGCAGCAATCCAGGAAGAACCGGCTAAAATATTTTGAACATGAATTAACCGTCCATTGTCCCTTAAGGTGGAAACCAAGTAGACATACTTCTAAGGATTCCTAACTCCAATTCAAAGAAGTAACCCTAACTTCAACACCATGGTAACCATCTTCAACAAGTTCTCTTGTCAATACTTCTTTGAGTTCAACTTAACAAATAAAATTAAACAAAAAAGATATTTCTTCAGGGCATCAGATCTCCAAGGTGTTAACATCAATGAATATTCAGACTCAAATTACCCATTTACAAATAAAATTTATTTATATTCACTTCACACTCAACAGTTAAACCAACCACAATTACCATTTAAATTATACTAGCGCATGATTCATAGAGTTAAAAAAGTAAAGCAAATAACACCGATAGGTGTACAAACTGATTTGTCTTAGAATGACGTTTCTAATAGCTGAGTCAATGTACTCACTAATAGGATTATGAGAAAAAATCATGCATCCATCCTTGAACTTTATTGACTTTGCACAAGCTTTCCTAAGTTTTCCACCTATAATAACCTATTTAACCATTACAAACTTGAAGTTTAATATTATACCAAAGATATCGGGAAAATGACTAGTGTAAATGCAAAAATAGCTGTGCCACAATGATTAAATGTTTTCAATTGCTTCCTATTGAGAAAAACAATGACAAGTCAATTTATTTTGGTTTGTATCTATTGTTTTAAGTTAACAAAAGTTAGAGATCATTTGTTTAGTCCATATGATTCCGTATAAGAGAAACTAAGTTGATTCTTATCTTAGTTAGACTTATCAATTGGAGGATTCGGTTCTTCAAGTCTAATCGAATGCCTTGATAAGAGAAACTAGTTAACTAACCTAGTGTTTGTCTTGTCTAAAGGGAATGGTCTAAGTTATTTTCTTAAATTATTAGAGCCTGATGAGAGAAATAGAGTTAATTCTGATCTCTATTTTGGTCTCGTCGAAACAAGCGATTGTACATACGCAATGGGTTCGAAAAAAGAATCAAGTATCTTAGTCGATTTGTCGGACTATAGGGAAACTTGCTTCGGGTAATTTTTTCCTTGATAACATATTAAGACTAAATTACTTTTGTAATTTCGGGTTTTAATATTGGTTATCTAAAGTGGTATGTGAAACCTTCGTGCTTAACTCTTGTAGGTTGTAAAAGTCTTATAGATTTGTAAGATCCTTTCAGTTTGTCATTTATTTGCTCGAACCTTTGTCATTTTTTGTGACAAAAATGGGGAGAAATATATGGAGTAAAAAAGTGGTTTTTAATCACTAGGAAAGGAAAGTTATGCTTAAGCGTTATATCTAACGAAAGAGTAAAGCATACACTAAGGGGGGAAACATATCTCGTTAAGGCACCGCTCGGTTGAACTCGCAAACGTTGTTATCTCAAGCTTGTTTGTCAAGTTTAGTTGATCAAAACTATATACTTGATTTCTAGTCTACTTATATCTATGTCTCGGATTAGGATAAAAGTGTATAGTTGAGTTTTATACTTCACGACGTTCACCCATCGAAGAAGAAGATCTACTCAAGAGCTTTGGAGGAATTTCATCAACAAAAGGTATGTGGAGACTAAAACTTATCTATCAATCAAGTCTATTCTATTCTACCTTCTAATGAGACTAAGTCGTATAACTATATATACTTTTACATTATACACATTTGAAATTTCGAATGAGTTTATCTCGTTTATATATTTCGAAATACATGTTGGAAGCTTTTAACTTTAGCCAAAGTTCATCATCTACTTGACGAGTTTAGTTGGAGACAATTTATTTGTTTGAAACTAAATATTAAGTCAAGATGATCATATGAAAATTATCTTGAACATCATGATTGATTTATCATCATATTTGATCTAGAAGTGTTAGATTAATGTGACTAAGTTATAAGTATTCATGTGGCTAACTTCGTTAACTATTGAGCCAACAAAGTATACATGTTTGGGTACGGTTCATCCATATCTAAATATAGGTATATTTCATTTGTGTCTATCAAGATAATATCATTTAACAAGAGAGATTGATTTCCTAATTTCTAAGGCAGACTTAGCTTGAATCTTAAATCAGAGTTCATCTAACGTGAATATCAATTGATTTGTTACTAAGCTATCTTAGCTTTGATTGTAAGCAACCCCGATTTGAAAGACTATATAAGGGATAACTCTAGCATCAAGGAAACCTAATCTCGACACTCTCGTGTCCTAGTTGGAAACTAGAGTCGATTCTCCTTTAACCTAGGTTTTCCAAAACTATTGTTAGGTTAACGACTTGAAGACCTCATTTGGGATTCGTGAAGCCAGATCCAACTATTTTCTTTGTAGTTGCGTATTATGATCTTACTTTTTCTATCATTTTGAGTTTTATCTTCTCTAATATTTACTCGAGACTTATCTCTGATAGGTAAGATATAAAAAGTAATCACAACAGTTCTTCGTCCCAGACTCTTATGATTCCACAATAACTTCTTCTGTTAATCAGTTAGGTTATTGTGAGGTGACTAATATTTCTAGGCTGCTCTTCAAGAGTATAAGACCGGATTATTAGTTGAATTTCCTGTTCACCTTGATATATCTAAATATGGAAAAGAAAAAACCAGAATAGACATATCTCGTGGGAGACAAATTTGTTTATAAGTCTTCCACTTTGGGTCGTAGTAATTCTTAGTTGCGGGTGAGATCAGCTAAGGGAATCAAGTACATGCAGTCCCGGGCTGATTCAAGAGGCGTAAGGAACGCGAATGTACCTTAATCGGTGTGAGACTTGGTTAGGGCTCAACTATATTCCAGTCCGAAGTTAACTTATAGTAGGCTAGAGTGTGTAGCGTCTTAATATAGTGTGGTGTTCAAATTTGTACTAGGTCCCGGGGTTTTTCTGCATTTGCGGTTCCTCGTTAACAAAATTTCTGGTGTCTGTGTTTTTTCTTTTCCGCATTATATTTGTTTATATAACTGAAATATCACAAGTTTTGCATAGTTCAATCACAGTTGATAAATCCGACCTTGTTTGTTGGATAGAATTTGATTGACACTGACATTGGTCTTTGGTACCATCTAAGTTATTCTCATATCAATGGGCCTCACTGGATTTCTATCTAGTTGACTTATCGATTGTATTGAGAAAGAGATAAAGCTCTTTGATATCTTTCTTGATTGGGTCTCAATTTTAAGTTGGTGCTCTCAGAATTATATTGGAGTTTAGTCCATATAAATTGCCGAATGAAATATTGGGTATGGTTGTTATACCCCCGGCTTTCAATTGGTATCATAGCAGGAAAACACGCTAAGACCTCATAAGTACGTGTTTGTAGCAATGTGACTCTATGGACAGAAGTGATATCTCTATAAATGTACCACTAGATCCATGGGATTCAAAATTTTCTTCTCAACCTCGGTTCAGTTCAAAATCCCTCGAAATCTTTTCAAGACTTGAGAAGTAACTTGAAAGTTTATCTCTTGATGTTGAGTTATATCTCCAAAAAGAACAAGATTCTCTTGATAAACTAAATCAAGTTATGATGAATAATATTCATGTTGAGGTTGACATTGATCTCGCTAATTAGTGAGTGCAATAACCCTCTTCTCTATAATCCAAAAGGTTGTAACAAACTGGATAAAGTACAAGAGAAGTCTAAATCTCATCTTATCAGATAGGCTCATCTCAAAGCATGACTCAATTTATCTCACAAAATCGATACTCCTTGTCAAGATAATTGTATTGCCTCCTTTGTGAAAAAGAAAGGATGTCTCTTTACACTAAAAGAGTTTCCATATGCAAGTACTAAACATTATCTCTGCAGATTAATCGCTTTTAATAAGTAAACAAGACATCGGGACACAAATCTATGTGTGTTCTTTAAAAGTCTTTTGTAAGACTTGTAAAAACAGACTCTTGGGGTTTCTCAATTTTGTTGAGTGCAAAAGTAGTTGGAAAAAGCTCTTTCTTGGTGTCATGTTGTGCAAGACTAATTTGTATTGTGTTTTTAAAGTCCATACAAAGAATTGCTCTAGAAAAAGTTGTTGAGCCTTGCTCCAAATTTTTCATTTATATTTTGTTCCCCATAAGCATAAATTGATAGAACCTCATTTTGTGGTAATCGATAATTTTTTGTGCTCTAAATATCCACTGGATCATTTTATTGACCTAAAAATTTCAGGCCGCTTGTCAAAATATGGTGTAGCATAAATCAAATAAGTCCTTGTTTGCATACGTGTGGTTCATGTACGGTGAACCCATAACCATTTATTGTAAGAACCGCATTCTCGGGAACATGCATAGCCGGTTCATGTATCGATTCATCTTCACATAAAAAGAGGAGATACTCTTCTCATTCTTTTGACCTCTTCTCCTCAACTGTTCAAGAACGAAACAGAAAACCTAAGTTTCGAATACCATCATCTACCTCTCTTTTCGCTTTCTTAACCATTTTGTGTTTAGTTTGATCCATTGGAATCGGGAGAAGTTTTTATGCTACGGGTCAAGAACGGATTTTGAGTTGGTCATCGTTTCGGAACTTCACCATCGTCAACAGTTCGGCTACCCAAGTAAGTTCCCAAATAGCTAGTGTTGTTTATTTTATTTTCTATATTAGCATGTCTAGAAGAAAGTATAATAGTGGTGCAAGTTCAAGTAGAAGAGTTGATGAAAGTGATGATGATGATGTCGATGTAGACGTCGCCAACTTTATTTTGATGCTAGCCGTCAAATTAGTTTCATCAACATTTCTGCCAGAGACAAATACACTAAACTTTATAGTGGCCATTTTGTTATGGAAAGGGCATATGATCGGTCGGTTCAGGAACCAGAATTTCACATGTTCATGAACCAGTTTGACTGGGGTGATACTTATAAGGGTTTGGGGAATCATATCCTGAAATGACTTGTGAATTTTATACAAACTTACATGCACCCAACCAGACCAACTGTTGTTTTAAGACTATGGTCAGAGGGACAATGTTTGAGGTTAACCATAGCGTTATCGCTGAGTTATTCAACTTGACTCTCAATCATTCGCTTGATGTCCCCACTGCAAGGTCGAAGACCAACTAAGCATCGCTGTCTAAACTGCTCTTAGAAGGAATGTGCCCTTGACAAGTAAAAGCAAACTGCCTATGGATAATATATGCCTTCATTTGAAGATTTTTGGTAAGCTGGCTATGGCTAACTTAATTCCCAATACTCTCGACAAAAATATTTGGAGCATGACACTGGCTGAGTTAGTTTATCATCTTGTTTCTGGAGAAGAGGTTGATTTGTGGATTGATTGTTCGTCAAATGAAACACATTGTCTCACAGAAGAAAAACCCTGGATTTCCATGTCTTATCAAATTTAATCAGAGTCGGGCTTTTAAGATTACTCATTTTGGAACATGTATTGGTACTCCATCTCCGTTGTGCTTGCATAAACATTAACAAGATGAAGAAACCCCGCTAACTCAAGCTACTCTTCTTCAACAAAGAATTGAGTGCATGGATAGGCAATTGACTTATGCTATGACGGCTCATCCAAACCTGGTTGAACTAATTTCTAAGATTGCTGAGGATTACTATCGCGATCAAGCTTAGAGTATTTTCTTCCTGTTTGTTATGTTTTGTTTATGTTTCCTTATGATACCTCTATTTAACTTCTTATGTTGAACTTATTTAAACTATTATCTTATTAATGGTTGTAATAACTTTAATGGTATTTTAGCCTTGAATGATTTTATCTTTCAATTAAATTGCTAAATGTGTTAAATCCATAAGAAGTTTAGTTGAATATGCTCAATAGCTTAAGTTTATTATGTCTTTATGCAAATATTGATAAAAGATAGAATGAACTTTTGAGAAAATTCCGCAGATTGATCTTTCACCGATCCACTATTATGTGAAAGTACTTGAATTTACTCCATAAGTTTTCTTATGTTGAGTGATTTCTGGTTAAATTAATCAATAAGATCTTCTTGTGGTTAATTTACTCGATATTACTGGATACAAATCCATGTGATTTGTTAACGTCCAAAGACATCCTTCTTTTCTTGTAAAAGTAAGGTCGATTCATGTTGTTCTCTTGGGAATGACATCAAATGAGGCGTAGTTCTTAAATGAACTTGTGATTAATTGACATATCTTTGTGGGGAGAGCGGTTGTAGGAATTTGAAGGGGTTAGCTTGTATCTTAATAAACTCCTTGATGAATACACTAAGTTTCAACTATGTGAAATCATCGAAAGAAAGTTGATATGTTTTCTCTTTTAGTCATGAATTATCTTTTGAGAATTTCATTATGATCCCATAGTTTCCATACCTTTTCCAATTTATATTAACAAAAAGGGGAGAATTATTTAGTAGTTCACACTACATACATATGGTTTACGGATCATTATGTAAGGGGGAGTGGTTTTCATTATAAGATGGAAGTATTAACAAAGGGGGAGTGATACATATCACCATAATATTATTTCAAAGTTGTGATGCAATTGGACTTTGATTCTATATAATAATACAATGACAATGAATAGCAATGATTGAGAACTTTCGTTTTCATGTTGTTATTGCTACGGATCTTCAACAACAATGATGCTGAGTTGAACACATTCAGAATCGATGGAGAACTTGAAGTAATGAAGAATTAAAGGAAGTCAAGAGCCAAGGAAATCGAGCATAATGGATAAGAAACTACAAAGTTTATTTATTTTGTAATCCATATGTATCGATAGTTTTGTCATTAAAATTGACAAATGAGGAGATTGTTAGAGCAATCGCCGATTGAACTCGCAAGCATTGCTATCTTAATCTTGTTTGTCAAGTTTAGTTGATCAAAACTATATAATTGATTTCTAGTCTACTTATAGCTATGTCTCGTATTAGGATAGAAGTGTATAGTTGAGTTTTAAACTTCAAGGCATTCACCATTTGAAGAAGAAGAGCTTGAAGGAACTTCATCAACAAAAGGTATGTGGAGACTAAAACTTATCTATTACTCATAAGTCTATTCTATTCTACCTTCTAATGAGACTAAGGCGTATAGCTATATAGACTTTTACATTATACACATTTGAAATTTTGAGCGAGTTTATCTCTATTATATATTTCTCGAAATACGTGTTGGAAGCTTTTAGGTTTAGTAAAGTTCATCATCTACCTGACGAGTTTAGTTGGACACAATTTATTTGTTTTTCGATTGAGTCGGTGCTCAACTCAGTTCATTAATCTCTTAGTTTTTCGATTTTTGTATCTAAAAATCCATCAATTCAGGTGATTCAAAGTCTCTTTTAATGATTAGTGGTAATTGTTATGTCGATTATGATAATTAGATGTTAGAAAATTCATCGGTAGTTTCAATAAAATTCTTGGCAAATGGATCTGAATTCAGGTCCAGCGTAAACAAACCTAGTTCTAACATTTTGGATAATTCGTTAGTTGCTTCAATGTAGAGTCATAAGATAGATGATTCCTTATCTCTTTTCATTTCCGATGAGGTGATTGATGAATGTTTGGATGAATGGAAAATTAGTCTGATCGGTAGATTGGATCTGGTTAAATTAAAAATGTAAGTGGTTGAAGCATCATTGAAAAACAATGGAAGCTTACAGGTAATCTTCAACTTATTCCTTTAGGTAAAGGTTTTTTTATCATCAAACTTGATAATGAAGAAGATAGAAAACTTATTTGGAAAGGTCTTTGGACTGTTGAGTCCCAACATTTGAAACTCAGAGCTTGGGAACCTAATATTAACCCAGAGAATCAAAAATCTTCAACAACTTTTGTATGTGTATTTTTTCCTGGATTATGTATTGAGTATTGGAAGGAATCAATTCTTCTGCAAATGGGTAATAAAATTGGAAGAGCTATTAAAGTTGATGCTACAACTTTGAAAAGAGAAAGTGGTTACCATGATAGTATTTTAGTTGAACTGGATTTAGCTAAATTTATTCCTAGTAAAATTTGGTTGAGTCAAAATATGGAAAGTTTGAGCAAAGTATCCAAATCACTAAACTTCCAAAGTTTTGTAATCATTGTAAGGTGATTGGTCATTTAGTTGCTGAGTGCAGGATTAAAAGAAAAGTACATCAAGAAGAAAATGTTCCTTTAGAGTAAAAGAAGTGAAAATTCCAATTCAAGTTGGTATGGATATTTGTTTTACTCCTAATGAGAAAAGTCAAAATACTCATACTTAAGTTTGTCTAGTTGAAGCAATCTTTAGTGATGAAGAAACATTTGATGCAATTAAACCTCCAATTAAGCCTCCAGGTGAATCTTCAAATTCTGGAAGTTTTCATATTCTGCAGGATAAGTCTGAAGAGCTCCCTTGCTTACTTGAGTCACATAAAGATTTTCCACCCTTACCAGTTAACAAGATCCTTGATGTAAGTGCTTCTGTTCATTCCAATAATAATGTGGTTAATATTCTTCATCCACCTGCACAGAAGTAAAAAATATTTTACCTCCTACTTCATCTGCTACTGAAGAATCTTTGCAAGTTGGTGTTAAAAACAAGCCAAAAATTTCTAAGACAGTTAGAAATGTAACTACAGGAAAACAAGCTGCTCAAAATTTTGTTGATAGTGGAATTAGGAGTAAGAAATTAACAGAATGAGAAGTCCTAATTCTTCTCATCTTTCTTCTAAATGAGAGTTTTATACTGGAATGTCGAGTCTTAAGAAGATCTAAAGCCAAAGACAAATTAAGGAGTTTAGTGAGCAATTTTAGTCCTACTTTAGTTTGGATTTCTAAGCCTAAAGTAAGAGTCAATTCTGATTCATGTATAAAGCTCAGGCTACCTGATTTGAATAAAATGGTGATTCATAATTCATCTGAAACAAAAAAAAGGAAATATATGGATTATGTGGAGTGCTTCAATAAAAGATCCAGTAGTGGTTTCAAACACTAATCAAGCTATAACAGTGCATGTTGGTGGTCACTTAATTACTGGAATTCATGCTGATTATTTGACTATAAACATGAAAAGTTTGTGGGAAGAGTTAGTTAAAATTTCTTGTTTAAATAAAACCTGGATGCTCATTAGGGATTTCAATGCAATTCTTAGCATGGAGGAGAAAAGGGGAGGTAGAAGACTAACTACTGCTATGTTGGACTTTAATAATCGATTTAATTCATGAGCCACAGCACCAAAATCGGCTTGGAATTTTCTTGGTGTAACAACAAGAGGTGCCAAAAGAATAGTTTGCAACCTGGATAGAGCTTTATATAATGTCAAATGGTTAGAAGCTTATCCAAGATGAGGTTATAAAGTGGGAACTAGAGGCACTTTTATCATAGTCCACTTTTGGGGTTAATGCTACAATTCCAAAACCTTTGAACACCCCTTTTAGAGCTTTAAAGGTTTGATGTCTCATGAAGGTTTTAAAAATGTAATTGAAGAAAATTGGAAGACTAGGGTAAGAGGTAATCGACTTTATTTTTTAAGCAAATTAAAAATCCATGAAAGGTAAATTAAAAGAATGGAATTGGAATATCTTTGGGGATGTTAAAAAGAAACTTCAGTAAGCAGATGAAGAAGTACTTAAGGCTTATCTTATTTCTGATCAAGATCCTTATGATAATTATCTCTTAAATAAACTAGTAATGTATTTGTGAGGTGTTCAAGAGGTGATTACTCAACAACTTCAAGAAATAGAGAAACAAAAAGCAAGAGTAAAATGGCTCAAGGATGGTGCTGCTAATACAAAATTCTTTCATGTCAACATGAAGATTACGACAGATACATAATGCAATAAATGTAACTTGAAAATGGAGAAGGTGGAATTATTACATCTCAATAAGGGATAGCCCGATATTTTGGTCAAATACTTTGAAGACAAATTTAAATTTCAAAGGAAGTATATTTTGCTGAGGGTATTTTTGATTATGTGCCTCAAGTAATAACAAATGCGATAATAGTATTATGGAAGCAATTCCAAGTACATATGAAGGTAAGAGAGTAGTTTTTGAGCCGAATCCGGATAGTTCTCCCTGGACCTCGATGGTTTTGGTGGCTGGTTTTACAGAATGACATGGGACATTATTGGAGAAGATTTTGTAAGAGAAATTCAATACTGTTGGAAGAAAGAATTTATTCCTGTAGGAATGAATTCAAATTTTTTAATGCTCCTGCCAAAAGTTAAAAATGCAACGAAGGCAAACCAGATCAGACCTATAGGCTTGATGAACTTTAATTTCAAGGTTATCACAAAAATTTTAACTTCAAGATTGAGTCTAGTGGTAGATAAATTGATTTCTCCCCAACAAGGTGCATTCATCAAAGGAAGAAATATCCAAGAGCATGTAGTTTTGGCTTCATAAATGGTAAATGAGTTAGAGACTAAAAGAAGAGGAAGTAATGTGGGGCTAAAGCTAGACATTTCACAATCCTATGACTCTCTCAGCTAGGACTTCTTACTTAAATCTTTAAAATATTTTGGCTTATCATCTAACTTCATTAACTGGATTCATATTCTCTTAAAATCAGCTATGGTATATGTTCTAGTTAATAGAGGACCAGTTGGATACTTCAAAGTAAGCAGAGGTTTAAGGCAAGTAGACCCACTTTCTCCTTTGCTTTTTGTTATTGCTGAAGATGTGCTTAGTAGGAAATTGAGTTCTTTGGTATCTCAAGGTCAACTCAAGCCAATGATTAATAGGAATGGACTACAACCAACTCACATTTTATTTGCAGATGACATTTTCCTGTTTTGCAATGGTGATAGAATAAATGTAAGGAAATTAATGAGAATTCTTTTGGAGTATCAAAATTCCTCAAGGCAAATGGTGAGTTTATCAAAGAGTAAGTGTTTTGTTGTAGGCACACGTAATGCAAGGAAACGACATATAGCAGAAGATTCTAATATGTGTCTTTCAAATTTTCCAGATAAATATCTGGGGGTTATTTTGATTCCAGACAGCATCAGATCAAACCATGTATGGGGTTGTGTTAAAATGTTACAAGATAACTTAGTTGGCTGGAAATCCAAGCTCTTATCATTCAAGAAAGGCTAGTATTGGTGAAGTTTGTTCTATACAACATTCCAATCTTTAATATTTCAGTATATAAGTGGCCAGATAAGGTTCTCAAGGAGTGTGAAAATATCATTAGGAATTTCTTATGGTGGGAGATCCTATAGTTAGGAAAATATTACTCTTAAATGGGAAAAAGCCTGTTCTCCATTGACTGAAGGTAGTTTGGGTATAAGACAACTTGAAGAAATTAATAAATCCATGCTAATGAAATTGTGTTGGAAAATGCAGAATGACAATGATGAATGGGCAAGGTTTTTTCAAGCCAAGTTTCAAGACATGAATGGTAATTAGATTGAATATTACAAGAAGTCTTCAATATGGCCTCGGGTATTAAATGGGTTGCTTCCATGGTATTTGACCATTCTAGATGGTTAGTTAGAGATGGAAAAAAACATTTCGTATGGTCACGTCGATATTTGGGTAAAGGATAAACCTTTGAAGGATATCTTTCTGCATAATACCGCCATGTTACGTAATCCAAATATGAAGGTAGTTGAGCTTATCTTTGATGGTGAGTGGTTAATTCCTAAATACTTACTTGCTTTCTTTTGAGCCTTCCGAGTTACCTAGGTGCTGGATGACAAAGGTGATAGAAGAATTTGGATTGGCACTAATACTGGTGAGTTTTCAGTTGCATCTGCTTATGAATGTATTAGAAAGAAATTCCAAACACCGCACCGGACTAATACAGAGTTTGGCACAAATCTATTCATCCTAATATATCTAGTAATGTTTGGAAATTGGTGAGAGGAATTGTGCCTGATGATGATAAATAAAATGAAGAAAAGAAAGTTTCAATTAGCTTCCAGATGCTCTTTTTGCAAGAAATCTGAGGAAAATTTGGAACACATTCTTTGGTTTTGTGATTTTAGTGAAATCATATGGAGTTGGCTTGGAGGAATATTCATTTTCACAAATCCAAAATCCTTTGAGGACATTCTTTCATTTGCTAAACATAAAAGCCCAACCGTGAAGGAGATTTGTAAAGTGGCAGCTCTGGTAACTTTGAAAGAAATATGGTTCATGAGGAACATGATGGTTTATGAAGAAGAGAAAGCAAATAGTGAATCCTTAAAGAAGAGAATTATTATGGTAACCAAGGAAAGTGATATTAGAATGTCATGTACTATGTGGAATGCAGCTTATGACCTGAAAATCCCGAAATTGTTTGATTTAAAATGTAGAAGAGTGAGAGCAACCAAGATAACTGAGATCTTTTTCCATCTGCCTGATCCTACTTTCTTCCTCATTTGTTGTGATGGTGCAGGAAATGGGATGGAGTATTTGAATTTGCCGTGTCAGGAGGCCTAGGAACTGCTACAAATTTTCTGGCAGAGGTTTTTACAATCATTTGTGCAGGGGAGTGGCATTTAATCAAAAAATACAAAAAGTTTGCTTCAGGTTAGATTCTCAAACAGTAATTACAACATTCCAGTCTGGAAAAATTCCTTAGTGGGTCATTACTAGATGTAATAAAATCATAACTTCTGTACAGGCCTGGTATTTCATACATAACTTCAGAGAGATAAATTTCTCAGAGATTTGTTGGCAAAGAAAGGTTCTGGCCTAGCAAAAGGAGAAAAAAGAAATTACAGTGTTTGTCCTAGTTTTATGACAAAAATGGAAACACCGGATTATCCATATTTCAGATTTAGATAGGCTTATTTCTTTTGTTTCTTTTTCTGTTTCTTTTTCTGTTTTTTTTCCCTGTTGAAAAGGGTATTTTTATATGTTTAGTTACTCTTTTGAGCTATTAATAAAATTGTATATTATCAACAAAAAAAGGGGGGAGTTTCGTATTCATCGATTAATCACTTGAAAATTACTTGAAGCTAGTGGTATGTGTAAGATTACCATTGTTGTCTTCTAAGGATATTCCAATGATTAAATGAGGGTTTAGAATGACTACCAATGCCTGGATATAACACAACATGTATACTTTGTTTGTTGTGTAGCTCTAGTTCGGGTTCGAACTCTTGTTTGCGAAATCTGATTTACCCCGTGAAAAGGTGTCTGAGCCGTTTTTCGCGCACTCGCTTAAGTAACGGCTAGACAAGGATAATTCCGGAACTCGCTGTTCGTACTGCTTTTGAACGACACGACAAGGCCAAAGTCCAAAATTGTTGTTCGCGTACTCTTTTTGCGAACACAGTGGTAAGGTTCTAAAATTGGTAAGTATAAAATACATACTCATTAACACAGGTTCGTTTGCGAACTAAAGTCCCTGGAACTTTAATGAAATAAGGTCTGTGAACTTTATTTACAAACCGTGGCATTATGTTCATGAACTGGTTCTTGTATTAGTACTTTGTACAATTACAAACCAAACCGATTTTGTTTCAAATTTTATTTTAATTAGAAGAAAGAGAGATTTTTAATTACTATAATATTAAAGTCCTTACAAAAGGAAAATGAAAGGAAATTACAAGAAATTAGTCCTCATATTAATATTTTGTTTCAAATGGTTCATATATATTTCAATGAGATATTGAACATTTGAACAACTCTATTGAAACACATTTAGATTCATTTGATTATCTATCATGATTGATTGATCATCATATTTGATCTAGAAGTGTTAGATTAATGTGGCTAAGTTATAAGTATTCATGTGGATAACTTTGGTTAACTATTATTGAGCCAACAAAGTATACACGTTTGGGTACGGTCCATCCATATCTAAATATAGGTATATTTCATTTGTGTGTATCAAGATAATAACATTTAACGGTGGAGATTGATTGCTTAATTTCTAAGCACTTAGCTTGAATCTTAAATCAGAGTTCATCTAACGGTGAATATCAATTGCATTGTTACTAAGCTATCTTAGCTTTGATTGTAAGCAACCCTGGTTTGAAAGAATATATAAGGGAGAACTCTAGCACCAAGAAAAGCTAATCTCAACACTCGTGTCCTAGTTGCAAACTAGAGTCGATTATCCTTTAACCTAGGTTTTCCAAAACCATTATTAGGTTAACGAATTGAAGACCTCATTTGGGATTCGTGAAGCCAGATCCAAATATTTTCTTTCTAGTTGCGTATTATGATCTTAATTTTTCTATCGTTTTGAGATTTATCTTCTAAGATTTACTCAAGATTTATCTCCGATAGGTAAGATATAAAAAGTAATCACAACAGAGTTCTTGTCTCGAGACTCTTGTGATTCCACAATAACTTCATTAATCGCTTAGGTTATTGTGAGGTGAATAATATTTTTAGGATGCTCTTCAAGAGTATAAGACCAGATTATTAGTTGAATTTCATGTTCACCTTGATATATCTAAATACGAAAAAAAAAACGAGAATAAACATATCCGTGGGAGACAAATTTGTTTATGAGTCTTCGAATTTGGGTCGTAGCAATTCTTAGTTATGGGTGAGATCAACTAAGGGAATCAAGTGTGCAGAGTCTGTTGGGATTCAAGAGGCGTAAGGAACGCGTTGTACCTTAATCGGTGTGAGACTTGGTTAGGGATCAACTACATTCCAGGTCCGAACTTAACGTGTAGTAGGCTAGAGTGTGTAGCGACTTAATTTAGTGTGGTGTTCAAATCTGTACTAGGTCCCGGATTTTTCTCGCATTTGCGTTTCCTCGTTAATAAAATTTTGAAAAAACGGGTCTAACAACCACACTCAATATTTCGTTCTAACTGTATTGACCAACTCCAATATAATTCCAATAGAAAAAACTAGACATTCAGACTCAATCAAGGAAATACATCCAAGAGTTATATCTCTATTTCTCAATGTAATCAACAAATCAAACAGATAGGAATCTGTGAGCCTGGTTATTATGAGAAACAACTTGAACGATACCAAAGACCAATGTTCAAGTGTCAATTAATTTCAATCAACAACCAAAGGTTGGATTTACCAATTGATTGAACTTCGCACAACCTATGATATTTCAATTATATAAACAAATATATTTGTAGTTGCAGGAAATCCCACACTACACCCCTAACAAGAAACCATACAATCAAACCGTTTTAAGATGAACAATTATAGTTTTTATTGATCAAACTCTCGAATCTTTACAAGATAAAAAGGAAATAAGCTAAATAATTACAATCACTCTAAACTTTCTCTCTTAATGATTTGCTCGACCCGAAAAAAGATCTCTCTATTGAGCCCTCATTCGACTCTTTATATAGGTGTTACATAGTGTATGACAACTAAGTCGTCCTTTATTTTCGGGTATGACTGCGAAATATCGCAAGTGTACAAATTTTAATTCTCGCAATGTTCCTAAATCTCGCTAAGTCTTCACATCTTTTATTGTGTTCAAGCTGTCATCATCCGTTGCGTCATTCTTATTACCAGTCCGCGATGTCTTCGCAGTGTGTCGTTCATGGATTTCGCAAAGATCTTGCTGTCGCGATATTCTGATCCTACATCTTGCCTCTTCTCATGTATTCTCTGCGAAGGAGAGAATGTCATGAGAACTAGTACTTTCAAACTTCCGTTCGTCGTTCCTTTCTTCTATCAATCTTGACAAGATTCCACTTAATTAAGTATAACCACTTACACGTGTTTAATATTTCCCCCTTTACTAAGCACATTTAATGTTAACCGGTCACCATTTTCTTGTCTATTTAAGGAGAAATCCTCATGAGAATGTTTTTTTCTTTTACTTATTTTCTTCATCTCTCCATTCTTCGTGAATCTCTTTTATTGATCATGACTTTTTATGGGCTGTTTATCTTTCTACAAATCCTTCTCATCATCTTTCTGCTACATTGTTTCTATGGAGACATCAAGGTTTGTTGATTCTGCTAAAATTGATATTTTTGTGATTGATCTCTTCCGAAATTGTTTTATTTGATATTGCTCCTCCTCTAATGATTCCCATGTTGTTTCTGTTTCAAAGAAGAACAAATCTAACACCAAGTTCACAATCCTGAACCCTAATGTTCCCGTGGGCTCGCAACCGAAAGTCGTTGTAACTAAAGAAAGTCTGCGAATAGCAAGGTATTAAGAAACACTTATTCTTCTAATAACAATATTGTTGCCTCTGCTTTCTTATTTGACTTGTGATTCGCGGATGACAAAAATGTTGACAGATCCCCCAAGAGATCTCGCCGTTCTAAAAACGTTGAAACTTCTGTTCCCTTTCCTATATTTAAGCTTACAATACCTCCTGCGATATCTTCGCAAGATAAGTCCACACCTCCTGCGATATCTTCGCAAGATAATTCTACTCTTGCTATCTGTGAAAATGTCACTGCTGATTTTCCTCCTATACCGAAGTTTTCCATAAATGAAGTTCCTCATGATAGTCTTTTGTTGTGAATGAGCCCTTCTCTTCTTCTACTATCGATGCCTCCGCTTACCCCATCATTAACCTTCATCGGTTTCATCTTCACATAACATATCTATGACGAAAGACGATTCAATTCTCCCCTCTTCTATCGTCATTACTTCTTCATCTGAGTCTATCCCTCTTTTTTAAGACCTTGTTCGCCCTTTAAGTTTTAAACCAGAAACGAAAAATGGATATATATCAGTTAGAATCCGTCGTTGAAGAAACTCGAATGGATAGAGACGCTTGGATGGAGCAATATAACCAATTAGATAATCTTCATACATACTGCTGATCAAATAGATAATCAGTACTAAAGAGAATGCTTACTTAGTTCGAAGCAAGACTCATTAAGTAATGATTTATCTCGCCTCTCTTACTCTTTGACTAAAGCTAATTTGGAGTTGGAAACTTTATCGGATGAGAATGGAACTCTATCTCAAGAGAAGCGAAGTTTTGTTAAACAAAGTGGCGATTTCTTCGCAACATCTTGTTGTCACGTCAAAAATATATAATGAGCAAGAGCAATCTCTCTGTTCGCTGAGAAGTAAACTCGAAGAAGTTACTGTTGAGAGAGATAAGCTTATTCATGGTAGAATAACTTTAAGTGTGAAAACAAGCCAACTCAAGGATCAATATTCCAAGTTAAAATAATCCTACTCTTCTCTTGCTAAGGAAAACACCTTACTTGTTTCTAACGAAAAGAGTTTGCACTCTCGACTAAAAGGTTTGGTTGGAGATAATTTTGACAGTGTCGTGGATCATTTGGAGAATAATTGCTTGGCTTTAACCCAACATCTTATCTCGCAAAAGGAAGGTAGTCATGAGACTTGACTACCTTAATTAATTTTGTCTTATTGAATCTTTTTATTGTATCTTGTTTGCAAATTTAAGAAAAATCAATTGTTTTCTATATTCTTTATTGTTGCAGAATCCGAGAAAAATCTTCGCTCCTCACTTTCTACTTTGAAATCGACTATGCCAAGATTCGCCGAAAGAAAATGCGTTGCTCGCCGCTTCCCTTGCTCGCTCTCGCGATCGGGTAAAGAAGATTTGATTATCTCACTTACTCTAAAGATATAAAGAGTAGGAATCATCGGAGGGCACTCCTTCGCCAATTTCATCTCAAAGTGAAGTTCTTGTGAATGATGTCTTATTGTCCAAATCACTTGATCATGTATCTCGTCGAACCTCGGGAAGTAGATGATGATGAAGTTCCTAATTCTCCGATCATCGACTATGAATATGAAAGTGACGAAGATTTCCCAAATGAAGAGGTGATCCCTCCTAACAATGAAGTGTCAATAATAATCCCAGGTGAAGGAGGGTCCGGTGAGGATGCGAAATCGCGAAAGTGTGGAAGTTGGTGAAGCTAATAAAATTGTTGAAGAGCGTCCAGTATCTCCTTCTGGCGAAAAAATTGATATTGAGAATTGAATTTCTCTTGTAATCTTACTTCTTGCAATGTTACTTCTTTATGTACTTCAATCATTTTTGAGATGTATTTACTCTTTTATTATTCTTCTTTCTTGCAAGGAAGATAATGTTTGATGTTTAACAATTCCCGTTTTATTATATTTTTGTGATGAAAGATCTCTCGTTACCTACATTCAAAATTTTATGTTGAATTTTGTCATTGCGACAAGATCGCGGGGACGTCTTTACATTTTTATGTAATGACCCATTGATCTTGCCTTATCATTTCTTTTGTGTGGTCTTATTTTTCCATCCTAGTTAAAGGTCTTATTTTGCCACTCTCATTATTGCGACAAAATCGCAGGACGTTACACTTTCATGTAATGACCCATTGATCTTGTCTTATCATTTATTTAGTATTATTGCCTCTGCAGGATATCTTTCTTGCGACAATATGACAGGCCTAATGTAGCGTCCCCTAAGCTAGCAGCTGACTAATCCAAGAGATTAACTAAATAAAGAGGCACTAAGAATCTAAATCATTTACTTAAACATTCAATTAAGAAATCTGCTACAAAAACTTAACCCAAAAACTAGCCCCACTCTGAAATATATATATACAAGAACTTCTCTCAAATGATACATATACAATAGTCATTTAGATTACAAATAGAATATACAACAAAATAAACATAGCAGAAGTTAACCAACTACGGACTCGACTCCTCGAAGCTTTCACTGCGCAACTCGATCTCGTCTCTGGCGAAAGTGGGAATGGGTGAGCACATCATCCCTAAAAAGGGGTGCCCAGTAGGAATAACATTTATCTTTTAAGTAATCATTGAAAATGATTTGAAAACAATTCATGTTTTCCCTAACACTAAACACACCAATTCACAGAGTAAACATTCATGTATATGGAACTAACTCCTTCCAAACAATGTATAATATGGTTATTCACCTCAACCTAGATAGCTAATATGGCGATTCAGCCTCCACCTAGTTATTGCATAAAAGCTCGAATTCATTTAGATATAAATGAAGGAGCAAAAGATCTATATACCATGAGATGGAAAATCTTGTTTTCCAAGCATTCAATTGGAAATTCTTATTTCCCAAACAATTCATAGAAACAAACAAACATATTACAATTCCTTTCCAAACCATGGAAATATTAAAGAAAACAACAGAGCTTTTGAATGTAAATTAAACAATGCATTGAAGGCACAAACAGATAATGCATGAATTTGATAAACACAAACTCTTGTAAAAGAAAACAACAATAATCACAAAAGAGCTAAATATAGATTCCCACCTCTTTTGATGACAAGCCACGCCTACCTCGAGATCCACGATCCATTGGTTCATCCTTTGAATCGATCGTTGTTAATAAAGACTAACTGTTAATCAAACAAGAACTCTAAGAATCTAGCCAAAAGGCTCATACAAGAATCATACAAGTCTATCTAATGGTTCTAAACCCATTTACGGTTCTATATCTTTTATTATCTATCTTTAGCATATCTAAGAATTACTAATTCAATTAGATCGTTTCCATAGTTCATTATCTAAGTCTTATGAATATCTACCACTTTGTAGAAGAAACCAAATACTAATTAGGACCATAAGAGGTCCAATTCATCAAGATAGGAAAACTAACTCTAAACCCAAGTCCACTAAACAAGCCCACTAATCCAAAGCTGCTCCACTGAGTCTATTGGATGTCACTAACGGTCAATGTCTAGTAAACAAAGTCATCTAACAAATCCAACGTACCCAAGGTCAAAGTCCGTGGTCAATGGTCAAAGGAATCAACTCGGTCAGACAATTAAGTCAGCTACACAAGTTATCCAAACATCCTGACCTGGCAGGAAAAACTCAAGGCCAAAGCCTTTGCCAAGGCCAAAAGCTAAACTGCACCATAGTAGTGCATCACAAGACTTAACTAAACTAAGCTCAAACTGAGCAACTAATCTTCCCTGTCATAGCTTCAATTCCAACTCTATTTCATCCACAATTTAACCGCAACTCAACAACACAACTCAACCAATTCCATTCATTTCAATAACAACTCCCACAACAACACATAGTCATTCATTTGTTCAATTCCATCACTACATCCAATAGCTTAATCATCTCCATATCATAGATTCAACCCTGTAGCTCAAACAAAGGCTTCAATACCAAAGACAACACAATGTCTCAACTCAGCTTCAACAATAACATTAGTTTTACTAAACCAACAACCGCAACTCTATTCAATACACATCATTCTCTGCCATATCATCCATTTTATAAAACCCGCACCACCACGAATTCTAATTTATATCACCACCGAATAAATCCACACCAACTCCTAATTGTCTCAGCTCAAGCAACAATCTCTCGCATCTATCCATATTCTTCTCTGACACATTTCCTAACTACAACAACATCATTACTATCTCAATCTCTGCATCTAATCATCAAAATTCTCAAGAACATACCCAACCTCAGCTCTTCAATTCATCACCAAAATAACTTCAAAACATCAATTCATTCCATTGTTATCTCAATCTCAGTTTCAATACAAAATTATACAACAATGAAATTAGAACAATTACCTCAGATAAGTGTTACTGTGGAATTTGCATTCAATCCCTACTTCACTTAACTAAGATCACCAACAACCCACCAATTCAACTCTAAAACGGAATTTAAGCAAAATAAAAACTTACCCATTCACTAGCTTCCTTTGAATTGCTAATTCACCCAATCAATTTCTGTCGAAACACTAGTTTCAATTTCTTGAAGAACAGAAACCCTAATTATATTTTCCTTTCAATTCAACCTCAGAACAACTTCACTTCGTCAACTAAACACCAACCCTTTCCTCAATCATCCAAACCCAATCTTTAATTCCTCTTATACATCATTAATTTGAACTTTAATTCAATTCTCTAAGAAACCCTAACTTGGTTCTCTGTTTCATCTTCAAAACTATTATAGAACTTCAATTACACATCCACCCACGCTTCCTCATCCAACAAGAGCTCTATATATCATCTTCTTAATCTTCAAAACATTAATCAAAACTATAAACCTTAATTCCGTTTACAGCAGCAGCATCTCCTTCTTTTCTCGAACTCAACAACATCAACGTAACCACTAACCATCAATTATTATTGAATCCCTAACGATGATCGATCTCATGTACCCGTGAATTTCTGTAATCACGAGAAGAAATGAAGAAGAGCAGAAGAAGAATGAAGAAGAATAGAGAAGATGAAAGAACGAAAGAAAATAAAAAGAGTTTATCTTCTCGGCTCGTGAGGATAAGACCGACCAAAATACTAAAGGCACCCGAGAAACAGATAAGGGCATCCATGCTTACCCTTCGTACATGTTTGAAGATATCTTCTTCATCTGGTATCCGAATGACACGTTCGTGTAGTCCATTCGCATAACTTTTCGAGATCTATCGAACAATACTAGTTTCGTATCTAGGTCGTTGTTAGATTAATTTCTATTAATTAGTGTTCGTGTTAAACTAATCGAGTTATTAATGGCTTAATCATCTCTTGACTGGTCTAATAGCATTGACGAGCTTGAGGGTCTTTACACCTAAATATTCTTGCAAACATACAGCCCCATGACATTGTAGTCTTGCGACGAAATCGCAGGACGTCTTTACACTTGCATGCAATGACCCATTGATCTCGTCTTATCTACTCTTTTTGTATTTTTGCCTCTTCGGAGATTGTTGCACAAATATGACAAGCCTAAATATTCTTGCGAACATAAAGCCTCATGACATTTGCGTCTTTTTTGACACTATCAGCTCCCTAATGGAGGGTTCCGCCCTTATCTCCCCCCTGGTTGCCCCTTCAAGGAGGCGTACTTCTTCCATACAAGGCTAGACCCTCCCATCCGGCCTTAACAACAACCATTGTTTTCGCAGCCTCTTATCCCTTTTGCCTATAGGGCTTATGGTTACGAGACCGCACCCACAAGTGGAGTTTTCTTCGGGCCGAGTGCAGCATAAGCCAAGACTTGCCAAGAATGGCCGAGACACTTCAAATGCCCCAGGCACCCTTGGCTCAACCGTGTACCTCGGCGCCTTGGTCAAATGATGACTCCTTAGAAGAGATCCTCGGTCGTCCAACCTAAGTCATAAGCTTACATTGAAAATCCAAGGTACCTCTCCTGGATGGATTTTATTGACCCCCAATCTTCATGACTCAAGTTCCAGGGGGGGTGTAACCTTTTCCCTGAGCCACGTTACAGATACCCCCTTATATGACGTACTTTAGGTACTTTTGCCTCTTACGAAATTTTATTCGCGAACTAGGGTGAACGCCATAAAGGTTCGTCCCATTCTGATTATTTTGTCAATCTTTTTTTTTTTTTTTTTTTTTTTTTTTTAATAGGTACCCCCTACTATGACGCAATTTAGGTACTTTTGCCTCTTTGCGAAATTTTATTCGCGAACTAGGGTGTACGCCATAGTAAGTTCGCCACTTTCTGATTATTTTGTTGATTCTTCTACATATAAACTCTTTTGTAACTTCACTGATCTTTGATAATCTTTTGTTGTTTTCAATGCGAAATTTTCGCATGTTCTTTCTCGAGAATAAAAATGAAATATATAATTCTTTTTGCCTCAATCATACATCATTTCAGTCCACTTTTTCGCCGTAATCTTTTACGGGTAATACCTCTTTAAGTATAATATGTTCCATGGTCTATCGAGTCTGCGTCCTACATCTCTACCCTCAGGGTCCATCAACTTATATGCCCCTGTTCCAACTATCTCCTTGATAATATAAGGTTCATCCCATTTTCTCGCAAGTTTTCCACCATTTTCTCGCTGATATATTGGTGTTTCTCGCAGCACCAAATCACCTGGTTAAAATTCGCGTGTTTTAACACGTTTATTATATTCTCTGGCTAACCTCCGCTGATAGTTTTCCATATGCTGTAGAGCACCTTCTCTTTTTTCTTCTAACTCATCTAATTTGGTTAAGATAATTCCCGCACTAAGATTTTTCTCCCAAGCTTCTCTCTTTACTGTTGGAATAACAACTGTTGGTAACACAGCCTCGACTCCATATGTCAAACGAGAAGGTGACATTCCCGTAGCTTCTCGCCTTGGTTGTATTATAAGCCCATACTGCATTATGCACCTGTTCGCACCATGCTTTATTGTACCCTTCTAATTTCTTCTTCAATATGTCTGTGATCGTCTTATTTGTTGCTTCTGCTTTCCCATTTGCCTGAGGGTATAAAGGAGTTGACTTCCCACATTTTATCTTAAATGCATTAAGTAATAGTTCTATATTTTGTCCCTCAAACTGTTTCCCATTATCAGATACCAATTGTGCGGGGATTCCAAATCTACATATGATATTCTCAAATATGAACGTAAAAACATCTTTGTCGCAAATGTGTTGCACTGCCTTTACTTCCACCCATTTTGTAAAATAGTCTGTAGCAACAATCAAATATCTTCTTTGTCCAGACCCTTGTAAAAACGGTCCCACAATATCTAAGCCCCATTTTCCAAAGGGCCATACGCTTGTTGAAGATGTTAATGGTGCTCCCGGTGCATGTATTTTCTTTCCATGCCTTTGGCAATCTTCGCAACGTTTTGATATGCGTTTCGCATCTTCATGCATATATGGCTAGTAATAGCCTTGTACTTTCGCTCTGTATGCCAAAGATCTTCCACCGCTATGATTACCAGCATCCCCACTATGCAACATATTTAACACTGCTTCTCCTTCTTCTCGTGTTAAACATCTGAGTGAAGGTCCATTAAAGGATCTCCGGTATAGTATCCCATCTCTTAGTTCATAATTTGTCGCACGGCTTTTTAATTTATGTGCCTCCATCCTATTTCTTGGTGTTTCTCCTTTCATCAAATATGCATGAAGTTCGGCTCTCCAATCTTCGATAACGGGTGTTTGCTCTCCATCTTCTATGATCATCGCATCTACCTCTTCTTCTTCATCTTTGTTGATTGATGGTGATAAAAGTGTCTGTATTTTTATGCATCTCGCAGTTGGGTCTGTCATCATACTTGTGATAAAGGCAAAAGCATCTCATGTAGTCCGTTGTATTTTCTTGATATATGTCTCCATTTTATTTTTGGGATTCTCGCTGTTAATTCATCAACAAGTTTCTTGTATTTCTTCAAAGATGGTTCATTTGTAGTGTATTCTCCTTTTATTTGTCGAATTACTAGCTGCGAGTCACTGGTGATTCTCACATTTTCCAACTTCATTTCTATTATGAATTTCAAAGCATGTATTACAGCTTCATATTGTGTTTCATTATTGGTGGATGTAAACTCCAGTCTGAAGGAAAGAGCCATTTTAATGCCCTTTGGCGAGATCAAAACAATTCTGATTCCGTTACCTTCTCCATTTGATGATCCGTCCACCAACACTTCCCATCTATTTGGCTCTGTCAATAGGTCCCTTGGATTTCCATATTCTTCTTCTGTATCCATCATTTCCTCCACAGCTTCATCATCTTCTAGAGGAAATTCTGCTAGAAAATGCGACAACTTGTGATTTGGGTGAAGATAGTACTTCATACTTGATTTTGAAATGTCCTATTTGTGCATTCCATCTCTCCACTCTGGCTGACCTTTTTGAATTCTTCATCACTGATTCAATGGGTACCTTTGTCAAAACCCTTACTATGTGTGCCTGAAAATATATGCGAAGTTTGAATGCTGCATAAACTAGTGCCAAAATTAATTTTTCGATTTTTGAATAATTTTTCTCTGCAGCATTGAAGGTTTTACTGATGTAATAGATTGGTATCTCCATTCCTGCATCTACTCGCAATAACACAACACTTAATGTGTGCGAAGTTGTCGCAAGATAGAGTAATAGCTCTTCTCCTGGTTCCGCCTTTTGTAAAATAGATATATTCATCAGATAGTCTTTTATTCCTTGTAAGGCTTTCTCAAATTCATCCGTCCATCTAAATTTTGCCCCCTTCTTGAGTATGTTGAAAAAGTGTTTGCATTTATCGATGATCGTGAAACAAATCTTCTAGCGAAGCTAAGAGTCCATTTAACTTCAGACATCTTTTACCGTTCTTCGGTGTTGGCATGTCACGAATTGCTTGCACCTTCACCGGATCAACTTGTATTCCTTCTTTTGATACGATGTAGCCTAAAAATTTCCCTGATGCAACCCCAAAAATACACTTCTCTGGATTAACTTTGATATTAAAACGCCTCATTTGCTCAAAAATTTCCCTCAAATCTTGGACATTATCTTTAGCTTCTTTACTTTTTATTAACATGTCATCCACATACACCTCTAAGGTTTTATGTATCCACTTCTCAAACACTTTCTCTACCATCCTTTGGTATGTTGCTCCAGCATTTCGCAAACCAAATGAAATTTTTGTATAACAATATAATCCTCTTGGAGCGAAAAAGCGGTATGTTCTTGATCCTCTTCAACGAGAGGGATTTGATTGTATCCTTTGTACCCATCTAGAGAAGATATTCTATCATTTCCTCGCTTGCCGATTATACTAAGCGTGGAATATCTGGCTGGGAAATATCTTCGGACAGGCTTTATTTAGGTCTGTAAAATCTATACAAATTCTTATCCCTTTATTCTTCTTTGGAACCACTACCATGTTCGCTATCCACTCCGGATATTTAACTTGTCTTATGATTCCTGCATCAAGCATCTTCTTCAATTCTTCTTCTATTTGGGGATGATACGTCGTTGCGATTTTTCTGATTCTTTGTTTGAATGGCCTTGCATTTTGTCAATCTCCAATTTGTGACATGCCACGTAGGATCTATTCGGCATCTCATCCATATCCCATGCGAAAATATCTTTATATTCTCGCAATGCATTGATAGTTCTTTCTTCTTCATCTGTCTCCATCTTAGTTCCAATTTTAGTATTTTGGGTGCTTCTTAGGTTCCAATGTTCACTTCCTTTGTTGGTTCTGCCGCGGTGTAACTCGCCTAGGGTTCTCTCATGAGTATTGGTTCTTTTATCTCCTTCGCGAGTCCATTCCCTTCTTCCGAAATTTCGCTAGGTATTCCCCTTCCTTCCTCTGCTCTTATCATGTAAATTCTAAATTCTTCTTCTTTCTTTGCCTCCTTCGCCACTTTCCTGTGATTTTTCCGCTTTTCCGCTCGTCCTTCATACTGCTTCACTTCAATTTGATAACATAATTTCGCTTTATCCACATCTCCTCTAATTTCACCAATCCCACTTGGCATAGGAAATTTAATGCATTGATGTAATGTCGACGCTACAGCTTTGATCGCGTGTATCCATGGTCTTCCCATCAACATGTTGTATGGCGATTCCATATATACCACACATAATGTTACTCGTGTTTCAATTTCTCCTAGTAAAATTCGCATCTCTATTTCTCCTTTTGGTTTTGTCACAGATTTACCAAAGCCATGAATATGATAAGTTGAAGGAGACATCTCTTCATTTTTGTACCCCATTTCTTTGTATGTATGGTAAAACATTATATCCACCGAACTCCCTGTATCCACCAAAATTCTTTTTATTGTCCATTCTTCCGTAGTTTTCGCTGATTTTTCCTTTTCTTTCTGTGCGGTTACTGTGATTACCAAAGGAGATGTGTGATTTAAATTCTCTCTTGGTACTTCTGCTACTGTGAATGTGATCTTCTATTTTTCCCAATCTTTCAAAGGCGATGTCTTCTCCATCATTGTAATCTTCTTTCCTTCAAAATCTCGTTTATGTATTTTCCCTCTGATATTTTCATGGAATTCATTAATCATTGTTTTTGTAATCAAGTTACATTCCAACTTCATATTACATTCTTCAACTTTAATCTTCTCTACTTTAACCGATTTAACATTTTGTTTCATCATTTTCTTGATTTGAACAAACCTTGATGACAATCTTTTATCTTCAATCTTCAATCATCAATCCCTGTTTCTAGCGCCATTATGTAGTTGCAGGAAATCCCACACTACACCCCTCACAAGAATCCATACAATCAAACCGTTTTAAGATGAACAATTATAGTTTTTATTGATCAAACTCTCGAATCTTTACAAGATAAAAAGGAAATAAGATAAAGAATTACAATCACTCTAAACTTTCTCTCTCTTAATGATTTGCTCGACCCTCGAAAAAGATCTCTCTCTATTGAGCCTGTTCGGCTCTTTATATAGGGTGTTACATAGTGTATGACAGCTAAGCTGTCCTTTATTTTCGGGTATGACCTGCGAAATATCGCAAGTGTACAAATGTCAATTCTTGCAATGTTCCTAAATCTCGCTAAGTCTTCACATCTTTCTTGTGTTCAAGATGTCGTCATCCGTTGCGTCATTCTTATTACAGTCCGCGATGTCTTCGCAAGTGTGGCGTTCATGGATTTCGCAAAGATCTTGCTGTCGCGATATTCTGATCCTACAATATTTCGGAAAAGAAATAACACAGATACTGAAGTTTTGTTAACGAGGAAACCGCAAAAGCATAAAAAACCCGGACCTAGTCCAGATTTGAACACCACGCCGTATTAAGCCTCTACAGACACTAGCCTACTACAAGTTAACTTTGACTGGAATGCAGTTGAGACCTAACCAAGTCTCACACCAATTAAGGTACAGTCGCGTTCCTTACGCCTCTGCATCCCAGCAGGAGTCTACGCACTTGATTTCCTTAGCTGATCTCACCCACAACTAAGAGTTGCTACGACCCAAAGTAGAAGACTTTATAAACAAATCTGTCTCCCACGGAAAAGTCTATTCTGATAGATAAATCTGTCTCCCACAGAAGTACCTACGAAGTTTTTGTTCTGTCTTTTGATAAATCAAGGTGAACATGAACCATTTGATAATCCGGTCTTATATTCCCGAAGAACAACCTAGAATTATCAATCACAATAACTTAACTATATAGTAGCAGTAACAAGTTATTGTGGAATCACAACGAATGAGACGAAGAGCTTTGTGATTACTTTATATATCTTACCTATCTGAGATAAATCTCGAGCCAATCTTAGAGAAGATATTACTCAATACGATAGAACAAGTAATATCAAAACACGCAACTACAGAGAACATAGTTGGGTCTGGCTTCAGAATCCCAATGAACTCTTCAACTCGTTAACCTATAATGGTTTTTGGAAAAACCTAGGTTAAAGGAGAATCGAATCTAGTACGTAACTAGTATCACAAAGAAGGTGTGGGGATTAGGTTTTCCAGTTGCTAAAGTTCTCCCTTATATAGTCTTTCAAATCAGGGTTTGCATTCTAAGTTAGCTTACTAACAAAGCAATCAATATTCATTTAGATGAAAACCTGATTTAAGATTCAAGCTAAGTTTTCTTAAAACTAAAGCAATATCTCTCCGGTGTTAGGTGGTCTTAGCTTGTTATACATAAATGAAATATACCTTCATTTAGATATGGGTAACCGTACCTAAACGTGTATATTGAGTTGGCTCAATGACAGTTAACCGAAGTTAGCCATATCAACACTTTTATATTAACTACATTCATCTAACATTTCCAGATCAAATGATAATCAAATGAATCTAATTGTGTTACTCATAGAGTAGTTCAATTGTTTATATTCTCATAGAAGTATACAAGACACAATTGAAGTAAAATCGGATTTGATTCAAGAGAATCAATTCATGAACATTTAGCCATGCAAAGATTGCATTTCTTAATATATAAATGTATTTGTTCATGAATATAAAATCATACTTAATCGATTTTAGAATTTAACCACCTAAGTTTGCAAACGGGTACGCAAACTTAAGTTCCGGAATTTTGGTCTTGGCCGACAGTTCTCAAACGGGTGCGCATATTGTCATTAGGACCTAACTTGTGAAACCGTTCTTATACTGGTATGCAAACTTGGTTCCCGGACCTGAATCATACTACAACAGTTTGCATACTGGTATGCATATTGTGCTATATCCAGACAATAGTTAATTGTTCTAAACTCCCATTTCAATCATTGAAACATCCTTAGAAGACGACAATACATTTGTCTCACACAAACTATTAGCTTATAAGTAATTTTCAAGTGATCGAATGATCAATACGAAACATTCCGAGTTGACATCAAATAACTGTCTCACACAAATCATGTAAGATGTTTCAAGGCAATTTTCACATGATCATCGTTTGACTTATTATTTAGTTTCCAACAAATAAATTGTTTCCAACTAAACTCGTCAAGAATAATGATGAACGTAGCTAAAGCAAAAAGCTTTCTAACACATATTTCGAGAAATAGATAAGCGAGTTAAACTCATCTCGAAATATCAAATGTGTATAATATAAAAGTCTATATAGCTATACGACTTAGTCTCAATAGGAGATAGAATATAATAGACTTGTGAGTGATAGATAAGTTTTCACATACCTTTTATTGATGAAGTTCCTCCAAGCTCTCCTCAGTAGATCTTCGTCTTCAATCGATGAACGCCGTGAATTCTAAAGCTCAACTACACATTCTATCATAATCCGAGACATAGCTATAAGTAAACTAGAAATCAAGACTTGTAGTTTTGATCACCTAAACTTGACAAACAAGCTTGAGATAGCAACGCTTGCGAGTTCGACCGAGCAGTGCTCTAAAAATTTCTGGTGTCTGTGTTATTTCTTTTCCGCATTATATTTGTTTATATAATTTAAATATCACAGGTTGTGCATAGTGTTAGAGCATAGCTCGGTTGAACCCACCAAGCGTTGGTATGTCAAGTTTGGTTGTCATATTTTAGTGAACCAAAACTCATTTAAAGAGTCGCTTGATTATGTACTAGAGTCAACTTCGTATAGGTTAGCTTGGAAGTATTAGGATATGAGACATTACAAGTATTACGTGAAGACTTGAAGAATGTGAAGAAGTAAGGAGCTACAACGATGACATCATCCTTCCACTTGAGTTTAGTAATATTTAACTTGAACTGTTTCATTCCCTAACATATCTTTCAAGTCGTGCATATTGAAAACATAAGCTGGTTATGAATGATTATGCTCTAGTTAGACATAGTATTAAGGAATACAATACAAAGTATAACGCTTATCTTTTGAACTTCGTATATAAGACATCGACATAATCGTTTGAATGCTATTGTGATTATGTATGGGTATGAGGTGAAGATTTCATACTAGGAAACAATGTTTTACATTCGTTTAAAGGAAGTACATTCATAAACTTGTTTTGTGAATCGAAAGGGAAATCGCTAGGCTTATTGGTATTGTGATTCATTGCATATCTTTTGAACTACCAATATGTGTGTTTAGTATAACCGCTCATAACTTGTTTAAGTTCTTGGTAAAACTATTCACAAGGCCTGACTTTTGTATTGGTATGACTTTCATTAGTGAAACCGATCTTAAGTAATCACCTGAGATGGTATGATCGATTTGTTGTAATTGGTATGACCAACTCTAGTTATTGGGGAACCGATCCTAGTAAGAGGTGCAACCGATCACAAAAGGGGAATCGATCCTTATAAGAGGTGCAGCAAGTTTCTAGTTATTGGGAACCAATCCTATGAACATGTGCAACACGTTTTTAGTTATTGGGAATCGATCCTATGTACATGTGCACCAAATACAAGTTAGATACCATATATGTGGGAACCGATCCTAGTACCTATCCAACCAACTTTTGGTAACTAACGTAACTAATTCTAGTACCCACATAGAGGTAGAACCGAAACTTGTTTTGGTAGAACTGTGAAACCCATGTTTGGTGATTTGATAGGATAATCAATCACATAGTGCTTGGAAGTCAGATGAACCAATTCTAAACTCGTTTTGGAAGTGTGGCAACTCGATTCCAAGATAATAAGTATGAAAGATGATTTACTAAGTTAAGATGTCGACATACTTTGAACACGTGTAGTAACACTTACCTTTTATTGTTCAAAATTATTCCTTAATAACTAAAGGAGAATCCCGGATCGAAATAAATTGAGAATCTTTTAATCAAGGTTTTTAGTTTTATAATAAAAATTGGTAATGTGCATTTACTAATTGGAGATTTTCTACTGAGATTTTGGTCATTATTTGGACAAAGCATTTCCAGGAACTATGGAAACCGAATCTTGAATATATTGCATATTTTGAGAATATTTTCGGTTTTGGAAATTCCATGGTGTCCAAATTTCCTTGGTCTATATATATTGAAGTTTGCATTTCAAGCAAACTAATCCTAAGAGCCAGCAAAACTACCTATTTGTGTTGTTACTAGTGGAGCCGCCTATTCGGAGAGGAAAGTAACCTAAATAGGCGAAATCTCTTACGGCCGCTCGGTTTAAAGACTTCTTTGGGATTGAGAAGCTCTATTAGTACCGTTGGTGGGAAACTAGATAATTGCGGTTTATTATTAGTTTTCGATTAATTTGATTGACTAACGGTTGTTGAACTTTGATTGCACCTAGTTTGTTTATGCTTGAAAATCTTTTATTCTGATATAAGATTCACTCAAACTAGATCGAAGTTTCGACGGGGATCTTTAGACTGTTTGTAGATCTAAAGACGTCTTGTGATAATCCATTGTTAACAGACTCTATTCTGTGTGTGATTGATCACAAGAGATTCAATTTGATTGTGTGCAGGTGTTTATTGAAGATCTAAGAAGATTTGAAGACGAAGAAGATTTCTGATTTTGGTTCATAATCTTTGGTGTGCACAATACTTGTTTTGGCTGAAAAGGATCCAACTATAATCGGTTTATCTTTGTGATAGATTTGATTGATTAGTTGAGTAGATCGTCATCAATACAATTCTTTGTGATTAAAAGTATTGATTGCAAAATCTTAACAATTACTTTGGTAGTTGTTAATAAGATAGATCTAAGGACCCGACAAAGGAGTTTATTGGGATAAACGGAAGAGCCTTTTGTCGAACTCATATCAATTGATTGAAAAGAGTTGTTACCGAACAGATTTGTTGTTCCTTTACTATTTGGAATACGAGCCAACAGAATTGTTCCAAGTGCGTGACTTATTAACAAGTTGGAGGCGCAGGGATACCGACGAGATTAGGTGAACTATAGGTTTAGTTGCTTGGTCTCAACTATACGAAGTTGGTTTAGATTTTGTATAGCGGCTTAATCCTGAGAGTATTCAATTCTGTACAAGGTCCGGGGTTTTTCTGCATTTGCGGTTTCCTCGTTAACAAAATCTTGATGTGTCATTTACTTTTATTTTCCGCAATTATAATTGTTGTTATTATAATTAAATTAAATCACACAAAGGTTAATTCCTATTTACTTGATAGTAATCCTATTGTGTTTGGGTAAGTCCGAACCTTTTATCAAGTAAACATACTTTGTTTTTGTATTGTCTCGATCTTATATCCATAGTCAATCACACAAGTTATCTCGTTGTCGTATTGTCTCGATCTCGTATCCATAGACGATCACACGAAGTGTGAACCGATTAGTTGTATTGTCTCGACTCGGTCCATAGATAATCACTTTCGGAGAAAGGACTTATAGGTGGAAAAGTTTTAGATTGAGGTATATTTGGGTACCCTCGTCTTTTCAATTGGTATCAGAGCAGGCAAACACGAAAAGATCTAACAATCTGTGTTTGGTGCGATCCAACCTATAAGAAAATGAATCTAATGAGTGATTCAGTTAACGTACCACCAAGATTTAATGGGACAAACTACCCATTATGGAAATCAGTATGAAAGCTTTTCTTCGATCCAGAGATTTTAATACTTGGTTATTAATTGAAGACGGATATCAACAACCGATGGATTATTCGAAACGAGTTCAAACGTTTAGCGTTTTATACTCATGAAGAAAGGATTCTTGCAAAGCGAAATTCGATAGTTTGAATGCCATCATACATGCGGTTAGTCATGATCTTCTACATCATGTCTTGACTTGTAGAACTTCTAAAGAAGCATGGGATATTCTTAAGACTGTATTCGAGGGAGATGATTCTTAAAAAGAAGCTAGACTTCTTTCCCTTTAATCTGAATGGGAACACCTCATAATGGATGATAATGATACTTTCGAGGAGTTTAACTCTAAACTTTGTGAGATTGTTAATGCATCTTTTTTTCTTGGAAATGCCATACCGAAAAGGGAATAGTATGCAAAATTCTCAGATCGTTACCATCCAGATACGAGTCTAAGAAACATTCCATAATAGAATGGAATGATCTTTCTAGACTTTCTCGAAGCTCTCTTGTAGGAAAGTTAAAGATCCTTGATCATAGAGAAATTCTGCTGAAGAATCAAACTGAGAAACGTTGCCAAGAGGACAAGGTACCTGTTGAAAAAGAGCTTGACTCAACTATTGTGCTTCTAGCGCAACGAATTAAGGACTTTTTATCGTTTGATAAACGTGTTCCTGATACATTATCGTTTTGCCATAAAAAGGGTAATGATGAAGTACAATGCTTCAAGTGCCGTAGATTCGGACATATGGCAAAACATTGTCCCAGCAGAAGAACCCAGAAGTGCAACAAGGCGTATGTCTCCACTCTTGATGATATTCCGGAGGATCCAATGAAGAAATATCTGATTGTAATGCACTTCTTGCCAACTCTAACAGTGATGAATCCTGTGAGTCTAATCAACTCCTAGAAAACCTTGAGTTGGGAATTAAGGAAAATGAAAGGTTAAGCCTGGTACTTGAAAATATTTTGAAATCCCTATCAGATAAAACTTGTAAGGTAAAATCTGAACAAGAAAAATTCGTGAAAAACCAAAAGAATCAAACTAGTTTTTCTGATAATATGACAAGTTCTTCATATGGAAGAAATAACCACACTGCAGTCTTCCTTGGAAATAGATTTATCAAGGCACTCCACAAGGGGATAAAGTTTTTGAAGGATGGTAAGTTTATGAGATCTCAAAAGGAAGTTGCAAACTCTTGCAATTACAAGAGAAAGAAAGAACAAAAGGAAACACAAGTCTATTGTGTTTATCGGTCATCCTAAGGATGTCTTTGTTACCTATGGTGAGAACAATTCTCACCTCAACACACACTAATTGTGTTGAAGTATGCATCCTCACTTATTACCCAAAATCCTAATTGTGAGGAAGCATAAATCAAGCAGGTTGTTCATGTCTGTTTCTTAGTGAAAAATAATAGATATCTTTTATTTTTGGAAAAAAATCGGTTTTCATAAACCAAATTATCCCTTGATTTTCTCCCGTCTTATATACCTTCTTCTTGTCCGAAAGAATACTTTTTTTTGTTTCAATGGAGAAATCGGTAAAAGAAGAGTCATCTCTTAATGATTTAATACTACGGCATCGGTTTGACTGAAATTCATGATGCCTCTCTTCATGATAATTCTCAAGATTCTCTATGAAAGCAGATTCTTACTGTTACAGGTACCATTAGATATCATGAGCTAATGATAAAGGATTCAAAAGAAGTACTATCTTATCTTCATTCTCAACTATTTGAGATGAACAAACCATCTCTTGAAAAAGGAAGTGCTCGGGAAGATTTTGAATCCGATTTTGAAAGCAATCTTCACAAGAGTTGATAAAATAGACATTAGTTTTTGTTTATTTCAATAAGGTCTATTATGAATAAAACTATCTTATTATGAATAAAATTATTAGTTTATAATTTTTCTTGTGATAGTTTTTGGTTTATATAGCCTGTGCTTGAATGCTTTATCTTATTGCTATGTATGTTTATGAGATGTTTGATTTCGGCTTTTTGACCTTAATATCCGTTCTCATATGATGTGAACCCTTATGGTTCGGGTGACTTTTTGGTTTAGCGAGATTAAGTTCTAGCCCATGTTGGTAGGCTTTATCAAAGGATCATGAGGGGTTCGATTGAAACAATATGTGAAAAAGTCACAATATATTAATCGTTTGGTTTAGCATAAAAGCATATGTGTTTCGGGGTTTCAAATTTTGCATTGCATAAGTTAAAACCAGTTTTCAACCTTTCTGGTAAAGGTTGGTTGTTGTTATTCTTTTGTCTTGCAAGAGGATGACAACATAGTGATATTTTGGTATCAATTCTCCTTGGAATGAAGAAGATGCAAACATTATTGGAGAAGAGGATGTGAAATTTGAGGTAACGACTTTGTTAGTTAATCGTTTTCTGTTTAAGAAAAGCCTGATTTTATTACATATATTTATTGCTTTTGCTTAACAAAATTTCGGTACAACTGATGTTTATTCCATTATTTGTGTATAGATGTGTGTGTGATTCAATTGTTTCTGGTTAAGAAAAACTATTGTTATCTTGCTTTATTTTTTGGTATCAATCGTTTAAGCTTACAAAATTTGGTGCAATTGCGGTGCTTTAATGTCTATGTTGTTTCAATTTCTTCCGGTTGAGGTAAATAATTATGCAAGTTGATTTATTTGGTTTGTATGAATTGTTTATGGCTTAACGAAAGAAAAGGTTTTCGGGATAAATTGTTTAGTCCAATTTGATTCCGGATAAGATAAACTAAGTTGATTCTGATCTTAGTTAGACTTATCAAAGTGGAGGTTTCGGTTATTCAAGTCTAATCGAATGCCTTAATAGGAAATGCTAGTTAACTAACATAGTACTTGCCTTGTTTAAAAGTGAAAGGTCTAAGTTATATGGATAATTAGAACCAGATGAGAAAAATAAAGTTAATTCTGATCTTTATTTTGGTCTTATCGAACAAGCGATTGTATTTGTGCAATCGGTTTAGCAAAGGAACTAAGGTGCTTAGTCGATTTTTGGTTTTCTAAACTATTAGGGAAAATTGCTTCGGGCAATTGTTTCCTTGGTAACATATCAAAACAAAATTACTTTGTAGTTTCAGTTTTGGAACCCTCGTGCTTAACTCTTATAGGTTGCAAGTCTTTTGAGATTTGTAAGATCCTTTTGGTTTGTTCTTTTATTTGCTCGTACCTTTGTCGTTTTGTGACAAAAAGGGGGAGAAATATATGGAGTAAACAAGTGATATTGATATTGATTGATATTGATTTGGTATCACTGAGGGAAATGACATTGGTGCTTAAACGTTATATCTAACGAAAGAGTACAACATGGATTAAGGGGGAGTAGCATATTCTATTGATAAGTGAATAACAAAGACGTGCGGATTGAAAATCTACCTATCTTACCTTTAGGGGGAGTATTAGCTTTGTTATTATAATGTCAACAGTGGCATTTATGGATTGAATGTATACAAGTTATTGTGTTGTTGAATTTGGGAATCAAGCGTATGTGTAATGAATTCTTGTAATTTGTTTATCCATATGATGTAAGAGTTTTGTCACTAAAATTGACAAAGGGGTAGATTGTTAGAGCACAGCTCGGTTGAACCCACCAAGCGTTATTATGTCAAGTTTGGTTGTCATATTTTAGTGAACCAAAACTCATTTAAAGAGTCGCTTGATTATGTACTAGAGTCAACTTGTATAGGTTAGCTTGAAAGTATTAGGATATGAGACGTTACAAGTATTACGTGAAGACTTGAAGAATATGAAGAAGTAAGGAGCTACAACGAAGACATCATCCTTCCACTTGAGGTTAGTAATATTTGACTTGAATTGTTTCATTCCCTAACGTATCTTTCAAGTCTTTGATATAACTCTTTGATATACTTTTTATTAAGATTGAGTTTGACTGTCTAGTTGATTCCCTTAAAAATATATTGGAGTTAGTCCATATAGATTGCTAAGCAAAATATTGGGTGAGTTTGTTGTACCCCAACTTTTTCAGCATGAAGGAAAACGCTTGCAAGAGACAAAGAAGCGACGCACTTGATGGCACATGTGAGTCCACCTCCATGAATCTTCTTCATCAAATTCTCAAAGGTGTTGATAACATTAGCGCCAAGGTAAAGTGCGTTCAAGAACAATTAATTGTAATTGCTACTAAGTTTCCAGAAATCAAAGATGACATGGATAGGATTCAAGCCACTCTTATGGTCTCCGATGATGAAGATGATGACTAGCCTTTGGTGCTTTATCCTTGGTTTTAGAGTTGTCTTTGATTTATTTTGTCTAGGAAACTTCTTATGAGAATTTATTTCTCGTGTTTTTAGAAGGATTACTAGGGTTTGGAATAGCCATTATTGTGAGTACACATAGCTATGTCCAACGTTTTCATCTTCATGTTTTTAGATTTATTTGTTTCAATTCTAAGTTTTTTGGAAGATGATTTTTGCAATTTTAATCTTTATGATTTTATATATTGCAAATTGTTATGGGATATGTTGTTTAATCGGTGAACTTTGTGACTGTCCCATACTTGTTCAAAAGTTATCTCTATTATGTCGGTGTGAAAGTATTGATAAAAGATAGAATGAACTTTTGACAAACAAAAGTTAAAGCCGTTTATGTCATTATGCAAATTTTGATGGAAGAAAGGATGCACTTTTGTTTACAAGGATTAAGTCTATTATATGTCATTGGGCAAATAGTGATGAAAAATAGAATGAATCCTTGTATATTCCGCAGTATTGGTCGATCTCCGATCCACATTTTTGTGCATATACTGTGTTGCTCCGTAAGTTCTCTTATGTCGAGCAAGACCAATTGAATTGATCATTTTTGTGGTTGATTCAATTGAGATTTTTGGATTCAAATTCATGTTTTCATGTGATTTGGTTATATCCAAAGAAATCCTTCTTTTCTTGTAAAAGCAAGGTCGCCTTTGTTGTTCTTTCGGGAATGACATATTATGGGGAAGAGTTCTTTTTGAACTTATGCTTAATTTCCAAATCTTTGTGGGGGAGTGCGGCTGTGGAATATTATAGGGGTTATCTTGTATCTTTATAAACTCTTTGATGAATGCATTTAGCTTCGGCTTTATAATTGCATCTGAATAAGTTGGTATGTTATTATCTTTTGGTCATGAAGTATCTCTATGAAAATTTCATGAGGATCCCACTAGTTTTCGTACCTTTGCCAATTTATATTGACAAAAAGGGGGAGAATTAATGTGTAGTTTCATACTACAAATACATATGGTTTACGGATCATTATGTAAGGGGGAGTGGTTTTCATGTAGAGATGAAGTATTGACTAAGGGGGAGTGATGCATATCACCATAGTATTTTTGTGAAAGTTGTGATACAATTGAACTTTGATGCCGTGTAATAATACTATGAGACTGTATAACAATGATTGAGAGCAATTTTTTTCTCATTGTTATCACTACGGATCTTCAACAACTATGATGCTGAGTTGAACACGTTTAGAATCATGGAGTACTTGGAAGTGACGAAGTTTTCGAGTCGTGTTGAAGATTCCAAGGAGATCAAGCATTTGGATGAAAAGCTACAATTTTTAATTATTTTGTAATCCATATGTATTGATAGTTTTTTCACTAAAATTTACAAAGGGGGAGATTGTTAGAGCACTGCTCGGTCGAAATCGCATGGGTTGATATCTCAAGCATGTTTGTCAATGTTAGTGATCAAAACTATAAGTCTTGATTTCTAGCCTATTTATAGATGTCTCGGACTAGGATATAGATTGTGTAGTTGAGCTTAGTTTTCACGGCGTTTATCATTTGAAGACAAAGAACTACTACGGGGAGCTTGTGGAACTTCATCGACAAAAGGTATGTGGAGACTGAAACTCATCTATCACTTGGAAAGTCTATTTCTACTCTATCTCCTATATTGAGACATAAGTCGTATTACGATATAGTTTTTTATATACACATTTGATATTTCGAGATGAGTTTATCTCGCTTACATATTTATCGAAATATGTGTTGGCAAGCTTTCGCTTCGACTGTGTTCATCTTATATCATGTGAAAATTGCCGAGTAACATCTTACATGGTTTGTGTGATACAATCATTTGGTCTAGTCTTGGAATGTTTTTTCTAGCAGTCAACTAGAACAGGGGAATTTTCTTTCTTCTTCCGAGGGTGACTCAAAACCTAGAATAAAAGAGAGTGACATTCACAGGCGCTGGTTAACTTTACACCATTGGCTGGCGTTATGATTATTTCAATATCTTGAAAATTGCTTTGATGCTAATAGTGTTTGAAAACGGCTATTGTCATCCTCTAAGAAAGTTTCAATGATTGAAATAAGAGTTTAGAACACTTAACCATTATTGGATATGTCATGTTGTGCACTCTTGCACATATGTAATCCATGTCCGGGAACCATAGTATGCGCACCCGTTCGCGTACCCGTTGGTTTGAGAATTCTGGGAACCTAAGTATGCGTACTCGTTTGCGTGCATCGGCGTACGGTGTTCATGTCCGAGAATTTCTCTGGGATTGAAAGTTCGCGTACCTAACGGTGTACCTTTACCTTTACCTTTGCCTTTGGTCTTCGTAACCTTAGATGAGTACGCAAACGAACCACGTACTCGTTTCCAGACCGGTGTTTATTATCGGTATGGTTAGGTAATCATAGAACCCATATTATCTTGTGATTTCCCCGTAATATTCTCCTTCCTTCTTCCCGATTTTCTTCACCATCTTGATTACTTCGCTCTTGATGTTGCCCATTCCCCTGATTTCTATCATTTTGTCTACTTTGGAGAGTTTCGCCATGTGGGATATAACGATCTTCAATCATTTCTCTTCTTTCGCGGTATTCTCCGTCTAGATTTTGTATTTCCCCTCGAGTATCTTCATTAACATTTACTACGAAGCTAATTTCGCCTTATTTCTCCCTAGTTGACCTTGAACTTGACCTTGTAGTGCTTCTTGACCTTCTATTCTATAATCTCATGTTTTCCATCCTCAATTCATGATTTTGTCTTGTCAAATTTGCACGTTCTTCTGCTTCTAATCTCCTCTCCTCGTGTATTCTTTGTCTCAGTTCCTCTAACGCTTCGATCTCTTCATTTCTATGAATTACTCCTCCAATGATTTCTTGGTCTCTCTCCTCCCGTCCCCGCTTCTTAATTGTTTGCTCTTCTTCCATTTCATCTACGAATTTGATCGCCAAGTATGCACACTTACTGTCATAATCTATAGTTCTATTTTGTCTTTGGTGTACGTTAAATTGATTGTTGAATTTGATTTTCTCCATCATTTCTCACATCCATCCTTGGAAACTCCTCAATTTCATCTCTCCCTCAACCAAAGAAGCCTCTTACTCCTTCTTACAATTTTTGGTTGTTTTGAGTTATTTCTTCTTCTAGCCATTTTTCAATTTTAATGAATTGTTGAAAATTATGTAAAATTCTTTACTTATTACTCCAAATTCCTTCAAATCACAATATCAATCCTCATTCCCTGTTTCTAGTGCCATTATGTAGTTGCATGAATTCCTACAATACATCCCTCATAAGAATTCATAATATTCAACACATCTTGAAAATCAACAATCAACCTTTTTATTAATTGAGTTAGAAATTTTACAAGAAGGAAATGAAATTAAGAATATAATTGCTACTCTAGACTTTATCTCTCCTCAAAACTTTCTCTCCACTCTAAAAAGATCTCTCTCTCTCTCTCTCTTAGGCCTACTCGGCCCCTTATATAGGGCATTACATAATGGAGAACAACTAAGCTGTCCTTTATTTTCGGATCTGGCTTGCGACATTCTCGCATGTATTCAAATGTTAAATCTCACAACACTCCTAAATCTCGCTAGGTCTTCACATCTTTCTCGTGTTCAAGCTATCGTCATTCGTTGCGTCATTTTTATTACCAATCTGCGATATCTTCGCAGTGTGTTGTTCAAGGATTTTGCAAGGATATGGATGTTGCGATATTCGATCCTACAGATTATCTCATTCACTATAACATGAGAACCTTTCCAAGGATAAAGGTTATTGTCAAAAAAGTCGTGGCTCAAATAACCTCAAGTATATATACATAAATGTACATTTACCGTCATAGGAATTGTTCCATAGAGTGAGTATTTGTTTGGATAGATTAGAAAGGTAGAATTGAACAAGAATACAAATGAAATCAATTATCACATACCTTCGTTGATGAAGTCCTTGTAGATGTCTTCTTGTGTCTTCAAACTTCATCCTTCAAGGATAGCTTCGATTCTACTTCTTAGACTTAATCTAGTCCGAAACTATCTTTAGTATGCTAAATCAAGAATGCATTTTGACACCTAACTTGATATACCAATGCTAGTCGGTTCAACCGAGCAATGCTCTAACATTAACCATAACTAGTTCAAATGACTCAAATGAAACTAGTTAAAGAGTTGTTCAATTTCTATATTCTCATAGAAGTACACAAGAACACAATCAAAGCAAAATCGGTTTGATTCACTCGAATCAATTCATGAAAATTATATCCACGGTTTGCAAAGAATGCATTCCTTAATATATAAATGTATTAGTTCATGAACAAACCGATTTTAGAACTTTAAGCACTCAAGTATGCAAACATGTACGCATACTTAATTAGCCGGTTTGAGTATGGGTTCGCAAGTATGCGAACGTGTACGCATACCTTAGTACACTTACAAAACCCATCAGAAATTCTCGGACCTATACCTCACGCAAGTACGTGTACCGGTATGTGTACTTGGTATACGGAATTTCACAACTACAAGTACGCATATGGGTATGCATACTTTAGTTCCGGTCATGGATCACATAAATGCAAGAATGTATATTATGTTTATAATCCAATAGTTCTAAACTCTTATTTCAATCATTGAAACTTTCTTAGAGGATGACAATAGCCGTTTCACACACTATTAGCATCAAAGCAATTTTCAAGTTATTGAAATAATCATAACGAAACATTCCAAGTCTACACCAAATGATTGTATCACACAAACCATGTAAGATGTTACTCGGCGATTTTCACATGATCATCTTTTGACTTTCGTCAAGAATATAAGATGAACTTGGTTGAAGAGAAATCTTACCAAGACATATTTCGAGAAATATGTAAGCGAATTAAACTCGACTTGAAATCTCAAATGTGTATAATCGACAACTATATAGTAATACAACTTTTGTCTCAATATAGGAGATAGAGTAGAAATAGACTTTCCAAGTGATAGATGATTTTTAGGTCTCCACATACCTTTTGTTGATGAAGTTCCACAAGCCCTCCTTAGTAGTTCTTCGTCTTCAATTGATGAACGTCGTGAAGTATAATGCTCAACTACACAATCTATCCTAGTCTGAGACATCATTATAAGTAGACTAGAAATCAAGACATATAGTTTTGATCACTAACATTGATAAACAAGCTTGAGATAGCAACGCTTGCGAGTTCGACCGAGCAAAGGTGCTCTAACACCCACACCTCCTATGTGATACTAGTTGTGACTAGAGTCGGTTCTCCTTTAACCTTAGGTTTTTCAAAAACCCTGTAGGTTAACGGCTGAAAGACTTCAATGGGATTGTGAAGCCTGACCCAACTATTTTATGTAGTTGCGTAATCTGATCTTGCTTTTTTCCATCGTGATTGAGTACTTTCTTCTTTAAAATTAACTCGAGATTTAATCTCGATAGGAAAGATAAAAGTAGTCACAAACATCTTCGTCTCATCGTTTGTGATTCCACAATATCTTGTTTTGCTACCATACGATTAAGATTATTGTGAGGTGATTGATATTACTAGGATGTTCTTCGGAAATATAAGTCTGGTGTATCAATTGGTCCTGTTCACCTTGATTTATCAAAAGACGGAACAAAACCCTTAGGTATTTCGTGGGAGACAGATTTATCTATTCAATATACTTTTCGTGTAAGACAGATTGGTTTATCAAGTCTTTGACTTTGGGTTGTAGCAACTCTTAGTTGTGGGTGAGATCAGCTAAGGGAATCAAGTGCGTAGAGTCCCGACGGGATTCACGGGTGTAAGGAACGCGATTGTACCTTGATAAGTGTGAGATTGGTTAGGGCTCAACTACATTCTATTCGAAGTTAACTTGGAGTAAGCTAGTGTACGAGCGGCTTAATACGATGTGGTGTTCAAATCGGACTAGGTCCCGGGATTTTTCGCATTTTGCGGTTTCCTCATTAACAAAATTTCGTGTCTCGTATTTATTTCTTTTCCGCATTATATTTTCTATATAATTGAAATATCACAGGTTCTGCGTAGTTCAATCAATTAGATAATCCAACCTTTGGTTGTTGATATAAATTGATTGACACTTGAACATTGGTATTTGGTACCGTTCAAGTTGTTTCACATAATAATCAGGCTCGCGGATTTCTATATGTTTCATTTGTTGATTAAATTGTGAAACAAAGACACAACTCTTGGATATATTTCCATTGATTGAGTCTGACTGTATAATTGATTCTCTTGGAATTATATTGGAGTTTGTCCATACAGATTGTTAAACGAAATATTGGGTGAGGTTGTTAGACCCCTGCTTTTTCACTTGGGAAAGCTCCTGCAAAATCAAGGAAAAGAAGGTTTGACTTCATTCTACCAACATCAATTGCCATAACCGGGGGATATCCAGAAGACCGCCTCACCAAAATAATACGTGTCTTTCACATCTTCCATATATGAGGGAACGAAACTCGTCATGCCCGTGGAAACTCTGTTGGAAGCTACGGATGCTCAAAGCCCAACCACCATAGTTGATCTCATGGGAACTCTAAATTATATCATTACAAATCAAGCTGATATTTTTAGGATCCTGAACGAGATGTTTCCTATTTTGGGAATTCTTACAAATCATTTTCAAGGGAGTCAACAAGTATTAATCGAAAGGGAAATACTACTGACTTCCGGGTTAATGCCGATAGGTCTGTCAACCACCCTACCAGCGAACGTAATGGTTTGAAGCGCGTCTTTAAAAAAGATAGACTTGGGAGAATTAAACCTAGGTACCAAAGTTATTCATAGAGATCCTCTCCATGTCATAAGTTCACTCTTTCCGGAGAATCCGTCGACCAAACAGTGCAGACTCTGATAGAGCGAATGTGCGAAGTTCTGTACTTATCAAAAGGCCAGCGCAAACATATCTCTACGGTTCTCAACCAAGTTGTTTCTGTTAAGTGCCTACTCTTTGCCGAAAACGAGGCGACTCCATACAAGCCTGCCCTTGACACCATAATCGACAGAAACGACAAGAAGCCCAACTGGGGTCTTCTTACAACCTCCCACATCAGGCAAGTTGGATTCGAGAAATACTAATCGGTACTGGATCAGATGTTAACATAATCACAATCAAAGCCCTACGATCCACAGGAATCTCTCGACACAAAACCGTACATGCACCTGTTATGATTAAATATCCTGAAGGAAGGTCCAGAAGCGCATATGGTCATATTACCCTAGGAGTAGAGCTGGGTAATATTGTAACATATATTGTGCTCCATATTATCAGAGAATACGTAGATTACGATGTGGTTCTTGGTGGCCCTTGGATTCATGCCAGCAAGTTCAACACACTCCCACAACAGAAGTCGTTAAAAGATCCATCTTGTAATGCCAATAAAACAAAGGGACCCACCAGCGACTCATCTCCACAGGAAGCAGATCTGAATGCAGAACCAACACTAAAAAAAAATGGAGCTATGCACTCTCGGATCAGAACCACAAGTAAGTCGTACCTCACAGATCTCATCGCAACCAGCTATCCTGCAACTAGTCAAGACCAGGGGACTTGACCCGGCTATCAATCCCACTTTGACTCGACGATGTGAATGGGAAGTTGATCCTTTCTAGAAATTAAGTGGTTAGGAGTTGTTTCTACCAAAGGCAAAGAAACTGGTAGCCCAATTATTCCGAATGCATTTCAATCCGAGATACGGAAACCCAACCATGTCCAACCCGGTAATACGGTTGAGAAAATCGACACCTCCTCTGGAGAAAATCCCTATTTAGTTATCAAAACTATATTAGGAGGGTATTATAAATTCATCAACACCTACAAACCTGCAGAAGTAATCATACATGATAAGTGGCTTAAAGCTATCACGGCTTAAGTACTTCACCCCTTTTATAAAATTTTCTTATTTTCTATAACATTTATAATTCCCCAAAAGATGTCTGCAACGCCTTGCATTCATACAGAAGGTTCTCCGCTCATTCAGTTAGAAGTATTACTTTCTGTCTATTAGAAAAACCCTTCGTAAATAACTAATTCAAAAAATTTACCCATTATCCCAGTAAATAAAACCATAAAACCGGGGTATCTCGAAAACGCACGAAATCCTCAAAAGAAGATCTACTAAAGCAGTAAATCTGTGGAGACATGTGCAAGAGTCTCAGTTGCAAGCCTGAACATATTGGTGTTCTACTCAATGGCAACCCATGGAGCATTATCTTCAACAATCGCATATGAATAATTTAAGCGTCTCGGGAATCATTCTTAGGAATCAAAGATTTACAGAAGAGCCCCTTACCGTCGAAATTTTTTCCAGCTCATAGAAGATAGACAACCAAGGAACCACAAATTTGATGAGAATTTTTTGCTCTCCAAAGAGTACGCCATGGAGATATCTTCACATATCCCGACCACGCCATCGGATCTAGTATGCGTCTACAACTTCTAGCAAGGCCGCAATGCATTCCCAAGCCGACTCGAGAATACGACTATAATAGCCAAACAAAAGTGTGCCTGGGGACTGCTCGTCGTATCATACAACAATCCAATACTAGAGAAGATAGTTCAAAGGATGTCGCTTGAACGAAGTATTTGAAGACATGACAGCAGCACGTCGGCAAAAAAATGCCTCTCAGCTCGTCTACTCCACCCAACGCCTCCAAAAGATTTTTCCCATAAGAGCATTCTGAGCATGTCATCATATCATCATCGCAATCAGAAGAGAAAGAATAAGCTTATGAGCTAAAGAGTCAGGAGATTAAAAGAACATCCTAGTTGGGACTCAACGGTTCAGACACCAACAAGGGCTTCAACTTTAATTTCAACTCTTACTCCAGCCGTGGTGCAGCGAAAACGACAGCAACAGAAGGAGACATCCACCTACCTGATTAAATTTGATGGAGCGCCAAGAGAACTGCTATGCTGTTAGGGTTATAATTGCAGCGACTATTAATGCCTGATTCACCAGTGAACAAGGGGGCGTAACTCAGCAGGGGAACTTACTGCGTATGATGGCCTGGGTAACTGGAAAATATTAGGAAGAAGAATTTTCAAACCCTGAATTGCTCGTGGCTATGAGTATATATACGAGTAAAGGCTTTCTTGGAACCGCGGCTAGCCAAGGCCCATGGATCACGTCAAAATGGAGCTTGTGTAAAAACTGGACCTTGCCTTGTCAGAATAGCAACAACCATGCCAGTAGGCGCATGTGATCACGCTTGGTCTTCAAAGGGACCGCAGTAATGGAACCAAACAGATAAGGAACGCCTTCTCTACTTATGAATTTTTTATTTTGCTTAACGTCATTGCCACCGTCTAGTGCTTACCGCGAAACACATTAGTTGTTCCGTGCTAAACAGGGGACTAATATTGATGGTGAGTTTTTGACAAAGACATAAATTGTAAAATTGCTCTGCCCTGGCTGCAGAAGTGTAATGTATCCCTGACCCAGCATCAGAATTAAGGATTTGTATCTACGAATTATATTCCGCAAGAGAATTAGTAATACATATCCAACTTCTGGTTTAACCATCTCGTAACATACATGAGTAGAGTATTTTATTACTGGTACTCTATCATATTGGTTGGACAAGCTCCTAGACGAATTGATCGCTAGTATAGAGAAATATTGTCCTCGGGCTGTCACTGATGCTGGTGACAACTACCCTTCAGATGGCATCTTCCTGTACAAATGCTACTCAAAGTACTATATTAATACATAGCCATATCGAGTATCGTCTCAAGTCGCAAAATCCCACGGCCGAGTTCCTTGAACATGCTATAACGATGCTATCGTATTTAAATTGGTACTAGAACAACACTAAAAACCTTAAATTTAGGATTGGCATAACTTCCATGGACTCAAACCCTAGATCATAGCCATATTATGATCAAATTATGATCATCGCGAAATATTGGCTAGGCATGGCCAAGCCACTGGCGTACACCGCATATCTCAAAAAGTACCTTAGCCAAACATGGTTAAGGCCATGGAATAGACATTGTGGTTTGCAGCGCTTTGGATAAGAAAAATGAACTAATAGCTCGGAGAAAATCATCTCAAAACAGCTGACTAAGTCCATAAAACAATTTGGCAAAAATGGCCCGTGGCAATATCCGCCATAGCGCCACATCATAAGCCGTGGCACCATGCTACGCGCGGCCTTGGCATCTTAGACCAAGGCCATAGCACGTAGTCGTGCGACACTCACCGCCTTGGCAGCTTAGGCCAAGGCCATGGAACGTAGTCGTGCGACATTCACGGCCTTGGCGGCACGTAGCCGTGCGTCATTCTCGGCCATTGTAGCTAAGGCCAAGGCCATGGAAAGACTCGTGCACTATTTTCGGCCATAATAGCTTATGCCACAACAAGGCACGATTGCGCCCTAAACATATGGCATACCAATGACTACGATTTGGCCTAATTAAGATGAGATCTACGATTCATCAAAAACACCTAAATATCAAAATAAATCACGTGGGGATTCTTCATGGGGTATTGGTCCGGGTGGTCTACGACAACATGCGCGTGGCAACACCCCATGTAAAAAGTTAGAGTAGTGGTGACAGGTTGTAAACGGTTTGAGAGAGCATGGATTCGTGAGAACAGGAGTTCCATCTTTCCACAACCTCACTATCTCCATGACTTACGAGATTGGCATGGCGTATTTTAAACTAATATAAATAGGTCACTTAGCCTATTCAGAAAATAGAACAGGCTTCCATACCTAAAAGCTCTGTATTCTTCATAGTTTTCAATACCCAAATCACACAATTCAATACCATTGCCAATTTCTCAAACTTTTCTGCTTCCCTCCCCTAAGATCAACCCATATTCCTCTCCATCGTGACCGAAGCAGGACGGAACGGCTGCTATCGTGGTTTAGGCTTGTCCTGTTCGATTTTGATTTTCGAACCTAAAAGAAAGTACCACAGTGGTGCATTTGTTTTACCTGGAAGTAATTTTTAGGTACTAACAGAAATCGAATAAATAGGAGGTAATTTATAGTGATGAAATAAATGTGAAGTCACACCTTGGTTCCTCAACATGGCAGGACCCTCTAATAACTTCATCAAAGTGGATGATGATGCAGCGCTCTCCTCCTTCTAGTCCTTTGCAGCAGCGATTGCAAGAGACGAGACTTGTGCAAATATCAAAGCAGGTACAATAACAGTTGATACGTCTATCCTTTTGGTAGCTGAAGAAATACGTTTACTCATTGCTTTCGATCTAGAACCCTACCTCAATGCACAAAAAACGTCATTCTAGAGGGTGATTGTCAGAAGATTGTTCTTATTCCTCAAGAGAAAACATCCTCCATCCCATGGAGAGTTCTTCACATTGTCGATGAAATTAGTGCTAAGGCCAGATATATGAACTCGATGGAGTTCCATTTCGTTTCCAAGATAGTCAATACTTTGTCTCATCACCTCTCGTAGAAATTTGGAATCTTTATGAACCGCGTATGCTATGATCACAAATGCAGTTTTGTTCACTTATGGTAATGTATATATATCATGGATCTTCGTTGAAGAAATTACATCAACTACTTCTGCAAATCATTTTGGGAAGCTAGCAATCCATGACACAAATCCTCAACATGTTGAAGAAGAATGCAAGCATTGCAAGAGTAATATTCGAAGATAACACCGCCTGAGTAGCAACAAAGAAGACTTCATCAATTATCATATTTTTGTCGTCTTTTACACTCGAGAAATTGGTCAACTAGTCTGTAGATGTAGAAAATCCTATTACTACATCCAAAGAATCTCAAAACATACATAAAGAAGCAAAATAAACAAGAGAAGTAGAAGAACACAAGGTATACGTGGTTCGGTATGATTACCTACTTCCACGGGGTAAAGGGATGATCTTATTAAGTGATTCACGGTTACAAGATGAGTACTTCTCTCAATACTCTAGGTGTGCTCTCTTTCCTCCTCTTACTTACTCTCCTTCTACCTCTCTACATGGTCTCTATTTATAGTCACAGATGGTGATACATCGATATTAGGGTGTTGGGCCTGATGTAGCTTCCTTGATGTTATTCTCGGGCGACTAGCTGGTGCTTCAGCAGATCTCCTCTCCTGCTCAAGTCGAGACGTCTAGCCGAGTGATGTCCTCATCCGATGTCGTTTGTTTGATGGAGATGACCGATGTCGCCCTTTAGGTTCTTGGCCGAGTTCCATTTTGACCGAGCTTTTCCTTATCTCTTCACCAACTCTGTCAGTGCATTGATTGTCCTCGAACCCAATGAGCCTTACGTCAGAACTTTTCCTCTCCTTTATGTCGATTTCACGGGCTGTCTCGATTCCTCTTTTCTCGCGCCCAACTGAGATGATTCCATGCTTCTAGTGCTTGTTTCTTTTGGTACACCGTTGTCTATGATGATTCCACCTGTCCCTGTGGATTATTTACACCTACATTTATGCCCCTTCTTCCGCTCGTGTGATCGACACGAGGGGAAGAAACCGCCTCGTTTTCCCACGTCTTCGACCATGCCGGGTTTTACGCCATGCTGTTCCCCACTTTCTTCAGTTATTGCAACCGGTTAACCTTCCTCGCCGGTTACCACAGGTGAGGTTTATAAGCCCGACCCTTAAACCTTGTTCTTCTTTTATTCCTTCCTTAACAGTTTTCTTTCCTCCCTCCTCCTCTGTTTTTCTCCACATCTTCTTTATCGTTATTGATTATACTCTCCGCAGGTTTCCTCCTCTCTTTCTTCACTATCTCAAGCTTCATCTACCGTTTCCTGTTTTCGTGCCGCTACAACTTCCGTTTCCGGTCATATCTTCACCTTTCCTGCCGTTTTCTTCAACTAACTCCCATGGCGTCTTCAACTCCTTCTATGACTGAAAAGAGGTGCATGAGTTATGTCTTTTCTGACGATGACGGTGTACCGCTTGATTCTCTGTTTGTTGTTGAGAGCCCTTCTAAGCACGATTATCGTTCTTTGGATTCTATCTTTTCTGATAATCCCTCTTCGTTTTCATGTAGGACTGATAAGAGAATTGCAAAAGATTTGACGGATGAGCAGTTCGTTCAGCAGTTGAAAGATGAGTTCAGCCTCCATGGTTATGACGTCAGGCTCTTATCGGGCCAAAGAGGCGTTTTGAAGAAGGATGATGTTATGAAGTTTCCGCATTCGGCCGAGGCGACTATCATCACCAGGGGTCAGTTGGAGCTTGGATTGCGTTTTCCTTTGTACGATCCTAGTCGTTCATTTTGGTATGAAGCTCTCTCAAATATCCGCCCGTCTCGTGCCCTGGCTCAATGAAATGGCAACACCTTTCGTATCTTGTCCAAGTGGGAGAGGCGCAGTCTAGGCGAGTGTACTCCTACTGCTTGGTCTACTTACGATCCTTCCCAGGCGGGTGACTATACTCCTGCCAGTTTTGCTGATAACTATCGAAGTGGGACTGCTACCAATGGTGACCTTGCCGGTTTTGCTGCTAGACCTCATCGCCATAAGACTCTTCCTGATGGATTCAAGAAACTTTTGTTGGACGAAGATCCCGAGGGGAAGAGTTCCAATGAGACATGCCCGTCATACTAGCGACGCGGCATGGGACCGAGTTCCTTTGGCTATTTCTGGTCGTCTTCGAGTGGCAAGTTTCCTCCTCCGGCCGAGCCTTATCCCTTCTGGGTAGTCAACATTGATCAAGTAAGTGTGTTTCCGGTTTTTTACTTAGCTGATTGGTTCGGGCAACTTGTAGGGCGATGTTTTAATTTTTGTGTTGTACAGCCTAAGTTCCAGGGCGTTCCTTCTGAGTCTCTCGTTCCTCGGAAGAGGGATAGGGGTTCTGGCGCAGGATCATAGGAGGAGACAGGGAAGGTAACAAATATATTGTTTTCCTTATTTTCGTACATGTACGTGCCCCTATTTGTTGCCTTGCATGGTTCTGACATCGTCTCATGCGCAGAAGCTGAAGGCTGACAAAGCTGGTGGTACTTCGGCGAGGGATGGTGAGCATCTCGATGATCGACTGCCTTTATCGTATTTCATGAGGAAGTCGCCGTAAAACTTCTGATGTTTCGTCTACCCTTATAGGTGGGAGGCCCAAAGGTAAGGGTAAGGAGACCAAGGGCGACTTCTCTGCCCCGAAAAAAATTGTGCCCCGGCAGTTAGCTGATAAAGGGATTGTTCTTGCCGATGGTGTTGTGTATCTTGAGTCTGATAGTGATGATGATGAGGATCTGTTCGATGGGGAAGATGAGGTTGATGGTGATGGAGATGAGATGAAGCCGATGGAGAAGTCTGGTGGTGGTGGGGACAATATGGTTATTCATGATGAAGAGAACATCGCTTTTGGGGGCGAGTTGCTGGAGCCTCTTTCTCTTGTGGTTCCTAACTCATGCAGTAGTACTTCTTTCATTGTTTCAGGCCCTATGTGCAACTCTCTTGGGGCTCTCATTTCTCCTGAATTTGCCTCTCTTTCGGATGAAGATAAGATCAAGGCCGTCTCGTTGTATGATGCTGGTTTGAAAAACACTTTCGATCTGCTGGTGAGTTGTGTTGCTCAGGTTATGCATTCGTGCCATGGGGTAAGTGCTAATATTGTTGGTGTTTGTAGGATATCAATCGCTCGTTATTACACGCTGCCATTCAGCGCAGGGAAGTTGCTGAGAGAGAGGGTCTTCGTCTCTTATTACAGCAGGAACGTGAGCGATCCCGGGGTCTCGGAGAAGCATCTATCCGAGATCCAAGGTATTTACTTAACTTTCAACTGTTGATGATTGATTCTGTGGTGCCTATATCCTGAGTTTAGTACTACCTTCCTAGCCGAAACTGCTAGTATGGAGGCCGACGCTGCCACGAGGTATCAGTTGTTGAAGAGGGAAATTAACATAGAACGGGATCACGTTTCGAATATACAACAGAGGATTGTCAATAAGGATGATAATATCGATCGTCTGGAGACCGAGGTTGGGGTCTTCAATCCTAACTACATCGTTACGAGACTTTTGAGTATGTCCCCGAGGAGATCGATAATCTTAGGGCGAGCTTAGATCGGTTCCAGAACATCGCTGCCGATAAAACACTGTTGGCCGATAACTTAGAAAGTCAGTATGGTCGATTAAGGCTTCAAGTTCGAGATTTGCACGCATATCGCCTTCGGATTCTGGGGAGAAGAACGCAACCGAAAAATGTAGTCAAGAATCTCTTGAGAAGCTTAGAGAGTCTAAGAAAGTTTCTGAGGAGTTGGAGTGGGTTCGAGCTCAATTATCAGGTTTGCAGCTAGCGCACTCTCGGCAGAGAGGCGAATGGAATGATCATAAGAAATATTGCCCCTCTAATGAATTTAACGAACAACGCTATCTAGAGCTTTCTTCTAAGATATCTTCTCTTGAGTGTTGCTTGTCTGAGTCCGGAGAAACCGTTAGGGTAGTCGCCCCTTTACTTGAAGGTGGTGTCCCTTTTATTGTGTTTTCGTTGTTATTGTCCTGATGCTGTTATTATGTTACTGACCGCTCACGTGTTTGGACAGCCGAGCAAAGGAAGGTAGCGTCGCTGGAAGAGGAGAACGCCCGATTGAAAGGAAGAGAGGTGCAAATTTGTTAATGAGGGAATCCCAGCTTGCTCGAGCGGTGGCCACCGCCAAGCGAGATCGATACTGGTGACACACGACCTTCATCGGGCCGAAAAGGCGGAGTTTAACGATGAGCTTGTTGCGAAGGTCAAATCCGGTGTAAAGGCAGTTCTTGATAAGAAACGAGCTGATGTTGCTGCCAAGAGGGCGATTCCGGGGTCAGATCCTCCCAAAGAGTAGGCTCGTCTTTTGTAGCGATGCGTCACTATTTTACCCTTTGTATTGGGTTGTAATCCGCTCGAACACCGTTATTTTATCGTACACTTTTTAAGTGGGGTGCCTGCGCCAATCTCTGGAGTCGTTTTTCTTGCATTCTGACGTTGCTATTCTCATTACCGTTCTTATTTATGTTGTGCCGACGATGTGTGGTTTATTTTTACGACTAAGTTATGTATACCTGCATAAACATGAGTAGATTGGTTAATTGTAAATGTCGTTTCTGTCGAACACACTCAACAGGGAGGGTCATCAGGCCCAATGCCATGTCCCAATTGAGGTATCTCATCACCGTCTTTCAAGATCTAGTGGCAGGGTAGTTGGTCCTTCCTAATGTCTAAGGGATCGATATCCCAAGAAGTCATCGATTAACTTTCTTGGGCAAGTGATTTCGGCCACTTGCGAGGGGAGCAATGTTACCGCTCGACTGTCGAGTACTCATGCTCGACAATCGCCACGGTTTCCAACCACCGGGCCCTAGGACTACCTCGGCACTTGCACACAGCCATCGCCCCGAGTTCGAATAGTCCGTCTTAGTGTAAGTCGCCCGGCACTTGCATAATGCCATCGCCCGGTTCAAAACGACCATTCGAGTGTAAGCCGCCCGACACTTGCACAATGCCATCGCCTCGGGTTCGAAACATCCATTTAGACGCAATTGTCACATTTCCAACCCCACGTGGCTTTTCAAGGAAATAGATGACAATATATCATACCTGCTTTTATGGGTGATATAGCTTTAGTCGCGTAGCGTTCCATGGTCGTGGCTCGGGTGTTCCGTCCGGTTTTAGTATCTTGTATGCTCCTTCACCAACCTTCTCAACAATGGTATAGGGTCCTCCCCATCGTGCTGCTAGTTTTCCACCTTTTTTATCACGTTCATAACTTGGTAGATCCTTTAGTACCAACTGTCCCGGTTGGAATTCTCTTGGTCGAACCCGTTTGTTATACTCTCGTTGTATTCTTCGTTGGTAATTTTCCATTTTTTGTAGATCCATTTCTCTTATTTCTTCTAGATCATCGATCTTTGCCTGGATAAGATCTGCCGAGATGTTTCGTCTCCACGCTTCAGTCCTTGTTGTAGGTATCATTGCCTCCGTTGGAAGGATGGCTTCGGTCCCATATGTTAACATGAAAGGTGATAATCCGGTTGCCTCTCTGCGAGTTGTCCTATATGCCCACAAAACGTTGTAAAGCTCTTCGCACCACTCTCTGTATTCTCCGTCAAGTTTCTTCTTCAGTTGGTTGTCGGCGATGGTCTTGTTTGTAATCTCGTTTGTCCGTTGCTCGAGGGTAAATGGGCGTGGACTTGCTCTTTTTCGGGATATTGTAAGTATTGAATAACAATTCGATATTCTTACCATGTAGCCATTTTTCCATTGTCGAGACGATTGTTGGGTACTCCAAAGCGACATATGATGTGTTCCTGGATGAATCGAAAAACGTCTTTATCCCGTATATGTTTCAATGGAGTGGCCTCTACCCATTTAGTAAAATAGTCGGTAGCCATAATTAGATATTTTCCGCCCCGATCCGACATGCAATGGTCCCACGATATCGATCCCCCATTTGGCGAAAGGCCAAGGGCCGATAACCGAAGTTTAACGTTACGTGCAGTGCATGTATCTTCTTTCCAAATTTTTGGCATTCACGAGATGAGGGCCATATGCTTCGCATCCTCGTTCATGTAAGGCCGTAAATATCCCATGGTTTTATCTCGTGCCGCTAGGCTACGAGCTGAGCCGTGGTTTCGCGCCCCGTAATGCAATTCGTTGAGGATTGTATGCCCTCTTCTTTACTCGTGCACCTTAGTAATGGTCCTAGGTACAACTTTCTGTCACAGCAGTGCCGTCTCGAAGTCGCACGCAGCTGCTTTGCTTTTGATTTTTGTTGATCTCGGTCGCCCCTTGGGCAGCTTTCTGCTTCAAGGTATTCGTGAATTGGCTTCCTCCAATCATCTGCCTGATACTGATCGGTAGTGGTTGTTGCGACGTGTGCGCCGATGTCTACTGTCTCAGGTACTGATGGCATTAAGACTCTCATAACTATGATGCCTTCGACGCTTGCGTCCGTCAGCATGGAGGCAATGTATGCTAAAGCGTCCGAGTGGCGGTTGTCCTTCCTGCGATATGCCGAAACTTGATGCTTGGTATCCGACCAATGTAGAATTGGGCGAGTTCCCAATATTTCTTTAACAAGGGGTCATGTATGGCGTCTCGCCCGTGATTTGTCTGGACGACTAGCTGAGAGTCGCTTGTTAGACTTACCTCTTGGATTCCCATCTCCACTATCAAGCGCAAAGTGTGTATTACCGCTTCGTATTCCGTGACATTATTGGTCGCCTTAAATTCAAGCCTAAACGAGTGGACCATCTTTTTGCCCTTCGGCGCCGTGAAGACCAATCCTGTGCCCGATCCGTTTTTATTGGATGACCCATCCACAAAACTTCCTATCGTGTCGAGTTTCGGGTCTCGGGAAAGGTCGGACTGATCCTCTCGGTCTTCCTCCATTTCGGGGGATGTCTTCTACTTCATCTTCGTCGCTAGGGGAAGTCTCGGGAAAGTCGATTCCACCGCTCAGTGCTTTTACTGCTTTGTTCTCATCTCGTAAAAAATGTCGAATCGTTTTGATTTGTGCACTCCACTTGGAGATCCGCCCGACTCGGATGTATTGTCGAGTACCGATTCTATGGAGGACTTTGTGAGCACCCGAATCTTGTGAGTTTGGAAATATGTCCGAAGCTTTTGTGTTGCTAACACCAATGCTAGTATTAGTTGCTCGATCCTGGTGTAGTTCCTCTCCGCTTGGGTTCATGGTTTTGCTTATGAAATACACCGACTTTTCTCCCCCTCCAACGTTCTTGACTAACACGAAACTAATGGCATAACCGGTTGCCCCAAGGTATAGTGTCAATATCTCCTCGGGCTCGGGTCTTTGTAATAACGGCAGACTCGCGAGATGTTGCTTAATTTTCTAAAATGCTTCTTCGCACTCCTCGGTCCATTTGAACTTCTCTCCTTTCCTTAATGTCCCGAAGAAGTCCTTGCACTTTTCAGATGATCGAGAGATGAATCGTCCCAATGCCTCCAAGTTCCCATTTAATCGTTGCACGTCCTTAACTGTCACAGGTGATGGAATTTCCACGATCACTTTCGATCTTATCCGGGTCGGCCGATGCCTTTTGTCGGTAATTATGTACCCTAGAAACTTGCTCGAGGTAACCTTTAAAGTGCACTTGGCAGATTCACCCTCATCTTGTATCTTCTCATGGTATGAAATATGTCTCTGAGATCGTCGATGTGGTTGGTGGCCACCTTGCTCTTAACCAATATATCGTCCACATACACCTCAATGGTGTTGTGTATTTTATCTTCGAACATGTCTTCTACTAATCTTTGATAAGTGGCACCCGCGTTTCTCAATCCAAACGGCATTTTGGTGTAACAATACAACCCTCTTGGCGTGAAGAAAGAAGTGTGCTCTTGGTCTTCTGGGGCAGTGGGTATTTGGTTGTACCCCGAGTGCCGTCCATGAGTGTTATCGCCTTATACCCGACTATGGATTCTACTAGCCGATCAATGCTTTGGGTAGGGGGAAGCTATGCTTTGGGCACGCTTTGTTCAAGTCGTTAAAGTCGATGCAGACTCGAACACCTCCATTCCTTTTAGGGACTATCACCATGTTAGATATCTACTGTGGGTATTGAGCTTTTCGAATGATTCCTGCTACTTGCAACTTCTTCAGTTCGGCCTCCACCGCTATTTGTAGCTCGGGTGCAATTCTCCTCATCTTTTGTCGGATGGGCTTGAACTTATGGTCTATTCGCAGGTGGTGTGAGCAGACTTTTGGGTCAATTCCTTCTATATCGTGCATTTGCCAGGCGAATACGTCCATGTGTTCCTTCAAAAGAGTAATCAACTGCCGAGATTGTTCGTTTGTCAAGAGAGTCCCTATTCTCACCATTTTCTGCTCTTCATCGGTGCCTAGATTAACTTGTCGGGTAGATTCTAAGGCCGAGAAATTAGGCTTTGGTTCGCCGACTATTACCGGCTCATGTGATTGCTATAAGACCTCTTTTTCGCCAGCTTCATAGGTGGCGATGACTTGTGACATCACCTTTTCTAGCTCTTCTCCCGCCCGCATTTCCTTAGATTTGTTCTTTTCTTGGCGTTTCCTCGATCGCCTCTCTTCGTTCTGCTGGATATCTATATGTACGCATTGTCTCGCCTCCGGGAGTCGCCTAAAACTTCCACTACTCCTCGATAAGATGGAAATCGCAGTCTTTGGTGGAACGCCGAGGCGACTCCTTTGATTCCCGCAAGATGGGTCTACCAAAGATTGCCTCGTATGGTGACACAACGTCGACCACACGTAAGGTGGTGAGTGTGTCGAGAATCCCCTCCCATCTCGAGACCCCGAGGGTGACCTCTCCCTTTGGTACCGTGGACCGCACCGTTGAAGCCGTAGATCCGATAAGTTGACGGGATCGGGATGTCATCTGATAACTCCATTCTTTTGAAGGTGTCATAAAATAGGACTTCGATCGAATCGCCGCTGTCCATCAATATCCTTCGGACACCCCATTCTTCGATGCGTGGTTATCACTAGGGGATCCCCATGTGCTTGACTATTTAATGGGACGTCTTTCACCGAGAAGGTGATCGCCGCATCATCCATGGCTCCATGGGTAGAGTTTTGGCCACACCGAATATTTCCTTGCCCACTCGATCTCTTTTATGGATTCTTGAAGTGATACTGAGTTCCCAAATCAAACCCTTGAGTCGCCAAGTGTGATATAGTATTACAGAACTGGGTACCACGATTGATTCTTATTTGATGCACTAGAGCGTCGGGTTGAGCAGGTGTCGGTGATGTTTTGACGAAATGTCGTAAATATCCATCTCGGATCGGTGCTAGACGATGTCTTTCACCTCCCGACAATCGTTGGTTGAATGGCCACGAAACCGGTGTTAATGGCAAAAACTCGGGTGGTTCCTTGTTTCGTCGAATCAATTCCCTAGTCTTAGGGTATCGGATATCATCCTCTTTTTCGACTTCCTTGAATATCTCTTCAATGGTGCTCAAAGTGGAGTGTAAGATCCGGGTTCATGACGAGGCTTCTTTCCTTTCTCGACCCAAACTTTCTTATTCTTCCCCCGATGTTGTGTGCTCGCCTTTTCTCCGGCCGCTTAGAATCTTCTCGTGGGGTTGCCTCTACCGTAGCGCTTGCTTCTTGTATTCCTTTATTCCGTGCTCCTTCCCGTATTTTCTTCTAGGGCGATGTAATGTTATTGCATCTTCCCGATCTCCCTTAGTGTTTTAGGTTTCTCGGTGTACATTGTTATCCAAATAGGATCCGACTTCCCCAATGAATTTTCGAACCCGAAGATCTCGTTGATCGACGGGTACCTTCCCGATGTCGGCATAACTTCCTCCATTTGTCTCGTTAGAGACCGCAACGGTTCCTCGAATCTTCGTGCAAGCGTAAAAGAGCTTGTTTACTCTAGGCCGAGCTATCTTTTGTTATGCATGTAAGTTTTCAGAAGGTTTCCACCAAGACAAGAATCGCCAATGGATTCATCGGGCGGTATAACACTAGTTCTTTGCCTCACTCTCCGTGCTTGCCAAAAGAATTTGCACATGACCACATCGCAATTCGCCCACCGTAACAAGGACATGTTGTACATTTTGATGTGTTCTCCGCACGCCCATGCCGTCAAATCTAGATGGGAAGGTCGACAATGTACATTTTGGCGGGAAAGGAGTCCGATCCAACTCCTTAGTAAACGGCGTTTCTATGCTTCACTGATTACTTCTACCAACTTATCATCCTCGCCATTTCCTGTCAGTTTCTTGACCATCTGCTCAAGTTGCTTGATCTTTTGCTTGGTTGTTTCCACATAGTCTCGTTTGTCGCCTCTTCCCCAGTCGAAGAATCTTTTGGTGGACCGTATCCTCCCCTTGGGTGATTAAGGTTGGGCATGCGCTCTCGGCCTGGGGGTGGGTTTGGGATGTTTCTCGGCTGGGTGTGATCGCCGGAAGCGCCGACTTGACGATCCTCTTGACCCGTTCTCCGGTTGCGAGTTGGTAGTTTTCGTGTTCCAAGGCCAGGTTCCTTCTCTGTAGCTCTCTCATAAGGTCCTCCTGCCTTCGTTGGCTTTCCAAGATAGCAAGCAGCATTGGGTCGGTGCTTTCATGGATAGAGTGGCCATTCACTTGGTTTCCGGTTACATTGGGGGGTGCGGTTGGAGGTTCAGCCGGTCGGGGGATAATGGGGGGAACATTTGGAGCTACAGGAAGATTAGTTGCCGCTGGTGGAATATCTCGGTTGAGTTCACCCATTCCTAGGCGCACTCGTCTAAGCCTCTCTCCTTCTTGCTCTATTGCGCGTTGATAATCCGTCGATTGTCTTTCTCGCCTCCGCTCCTCTTGTATCGTTTGCACCTCCTCCTCTTACTCGGTATCCGATGCGGTTCTTCCGTCTTCCATGTCCCCGTGCATCATCTGGCTAGGGTTGATCCTTAGTACTCTTGGCGGGAGATCATCGTCTCGGTCTAGATCGACTTCCTCATCGACAGTTGCCATGCCTCTGCCTGGTGCCTGAGTCTCGCTCTGATGGTTTTGTCGGATGTCCTCTGGTAGGCCTCGAAAGTGTATGTAAATTTGACCTACGTGTAATACCGCAAGTGCACGGCGTCTATCGGAGACGCGGCAAGTACGGTCGATCCCACAAGGACTTGTGGTGCTCGATATTGATCTAAGGCTACTCATTGACTTCAAATGATAGTAACAAAGTGACAGCATATATTTTGTGCCGATACGGCTGATTTTTAACTGAAGTGAACCTAAACTAAGGTAAACAGTGAGATAAAGGGTGATACTAGGGCTGCAAATCCACCACTAACCTCTATTGTGCTTTCAACTAAGTTAAATGTCTTGTTCCTATAGTAGCTAAGGGCAGTGTGTCAATTCTGCCACTTAACTAAGGAGTTTCACCTTGTAAACCTTCAAATACCAGCTAAATTGCTAACCTAGAGTACGGTTGTCGATGAAGCACAACCGGTCAAGAGAGTTAGTATTATTAACGAAACAAGAGCCGAAACACACTCAACTCGGTTTAAACCCAACTACGATGTGCATCCATGGCGTTGGCATGCACTTGTGAGAGAAAAGGGTTGAGGGGTTTAAATTTGAAGCTATCTAATAACATTAATTACTCAAGAACAATTTAACGAGAGTTTAAACCCAAATTGGAATTAGGGTTTCATTGAAACCTAGCACTTAAATTAAAACATAATAAAATTAACAAAGAAAATTTTAATTAAACCTAATTGATTTCGCATTTTGGCTAATCCAGCGTGACTAAAATCATCTCATCCCTCTTCTATTTATACATGCACACATATCCCAAAATACAAACCCTAATTCTATTTTAAAAACAGAAAATTAAAGTGAAATTTCTCTCACCCACGTCGCTCAGTCGCTCCCTTCTCATCAATCGCTCCCCTCGCTTCTACAGTCGATGAAAACCCTAGACCTAATCCTCTTCTTCTCTTTCTATTTCTCACTTAGTCTCTAGGGCGGAAACTATGAGAGAAATAGAGGGAGACGGAGAGGTGGTTCGGCTTGGACACGAGATGGTGGTGGTGATGGATTTGTCGTGAGAGGGAAGGTGAGATGGTGAAGTGAGGTGATGTTGCGAGGGTTTGGTCGGGAGATGGGTTTAGAAGAGCTCGCAATGAGAAGAAAGAGAAGGTGGAGAAGAAAATAGGTTTGTCGATGGGGGTATAGGGTGTAGGGAGATTTACGTTGAAAGCGCAGCAGAGGTTTGATGAGCTAGTTGAAGCGAGCGCTGGATCTTGCGGAGAGATCCGAACAGTTGAGGGAGAACCGAGAGAGATCTGGTGTTGAGCGGAGCATCGAGAAATAGATGTGAGTGAAGGAGCGACCGTGTGATGCATTTGGGCGAGATCTCGAACGGCTCGGGATGAGCGGGTTCGATCCGGTCGTGGGTAGCTCTAGCCCATGTCTTCCTTGTTGGGTTGCAATTGATTCGCGCGTGGGCTTTGGCTATCTCGCTCCATAGATGCTCGTCTCAATTCTTCGCTCTTTTGGCTCCTCGATTCTCCGAGCTCTATTTATTACCTAAAAACACAAAATTAATTAATACAAATATTTATTCTTGAAAACAAAGAAAAATACGTAATATGGGATAATATCCGATTTCTAAGCGCAAAGATGAGTAAAATGCCAATAAAAAGGTGTATAAATATGCACTATTTAGCACTCATCATCCTCTTGTCTAGAGTCCGTCGATCCTTCTTGTGCACTAGATCCCGCTATGGCCCGATTCCGAGAATCCTACTGGCCCCGGATGTGCTCGCCATCGCCTTGGGGTTGCTCTTGTACCTCGGCCGCCCGTCCGTCCCTACCTACGTCCAAAGTACACAACACTTACTTCGAATGTTTTAAAAAGGTTAAGGATGAAGTATGCGCTTCTGCCGTGTAAGGTGGAAAAAGCTTTGTAGTACAATTCCGTTTATGCTAGCGTGTTGATCTCAGCAATCAAGCGGTTTTGACCGTAAAGGACAAATTTTTGAAAAGCTGTCTCAACACATCGCTTTCGGTACTTCCTTCATGCCTTAATCATTATTTGTCCTTACATTCCTAGTGCCAGAAGTCATTAATCACCCGTACGTTAGATCGGAAGATTTCTTTCTTGACTACGGTTGGTGATATGATAACCTTTACCGACTGTTGTGCCGACTGTCTACTGATGTTTTGAGGCCTTTAGTGTAGGATCAAGATGAGACTTACTAATGAAGCGCTCACTAAATTCCTTCCAGCCGTAGTCTCCGGAAAACTGAACTCGATGACTTCGAGTTAGCTTTGCCTCCACCACTGTTGTACTTTTTTTAGCTCACTAAGAAGGTCCAAACGACGGAATAACGTTTCAACTTAGCTTCTACCGATCATCAAAGATGATCCATTTGGGAGCTTTGAGATGTTATTACGTTTACCTTAGATCGAAGACCAGGCGATCTTTGGCCCAAAAAAGCTTTACTCAACCGAAAACCTTTAACTCTACGTAAGGAGATTAATCAAACTCGCCCGACCGGAATCCCTCACTCATAAGGTAAGAGATTTTTACGGCTCTTATTTGATGAAATTAAGACGATGAAAATAACTAAACCAGTTTTTCCTTTTAAACTAAAATTCCATGAGCTTTTCAAAGATTTAAGCAAGTAAAAGCAAATGTAACAAAATCGAACTTTTAACCATAAAGGCAAACTTGAAACGATAAATCTAGCAACCCATGAATTTCAACCATTAGAGGTGAAAAAGTGGTCAGCGAGGTGGAATTTCATTCTAGCTTCTACCAACATCATAGGATGTTATTTCGGGAGCTTATTGACCTTCTAATAACTCGCTTAGACAACTTAAGCAAACAACCTAGTTTGATGATGTAACCTTGGCTACTCGACTTGACCGAAAGCGATTGATGCTAATAAAACAATCCTACACCAAATCTTAACAAAGTTTTACTAAGAAAACAAAAACAAGAACATCTCGCAAGCTTTGTCTATCAACCTTTTTAACCAAAAGAGTTTCTCCCTTAGCTTAAACTAACACGCAAGGTGACTTAGGAGCTTGGATTTCTCTTTTTGGTAACCGATTTCAAGGTATCTAAAGATGTTACACGGTCCCCTTAGTCGACGTAGCTTTAATGTAGATGTAGAAAATCCTACTACTACATCCAAATAATCTCAAAACATACATAAAGAAGCAAAATAAACAAGAGAAGTGTAAGAACACAAGGTATACGTGGTTCGGTATGATTACCTACGTCCACACGGGTAAAGGGATGATCTTATTAAGTGATTCACGGTTTACAAGATAAGTACTTCTCTCAATACTCTAGGTGTGCTCTCATTCCTCCTCTTACTTACCCTCCTTCTACCTCTACATGGTCTCTATTTATAGTCACAGATGGTGATACATCGATATTAGGGTGTTGGGCCTGATGTAGCTTCCTTGATGTTATTCTTGGGCGACTAGCTGGTGCTTCAGCCGATCTCCTCTTCTGCTCAAGTCGAGACGTCTAGCCGAGTGATGTCCTCATCCGATGTCGTTTGTTTGATGGAGATGACCGATGTCGCCCTTTAGGTTCTTGGCCGAGTTCCATTTTGACCAAGCGTTCCTTATCTCTTCACCAACTCGTCATCGGCATTGATTGTCCTCGAACCCAATGAGCCTTACGTCGGAACTTTTCCTCTCCTTTATGTCGATTTCACACGGCCGTCTCGATTCCTCTTTTCTCGCGCCTAACCGAGATGATTCCATGCTTCTAGTGCTTGTTTCTTTTTGGTACACCGTTGTCTAGGATGATTCCACCCGTCCCCGTGGATTATTTACACCTACATAGTCAAATTGGATTGCATCGATTTGTAAGCCAAGAATTTACCGAAGTACTCATTAGGGAGCACCATCATACAAGGTGCATGCTACAAGACTTATCGCGTTGTACTCTTTTCCTTCTTCGAGGCTTTTGTCCCACCGGTTTTCCTTGCCAAGGTTTTAACGAGGCAACATATGCGTGTCCAACATTATTCTAAGTCTCATTTTTTAGGTTTTACCATCTTGAGTTTTACTAGCATATTATACTAACTTAGACACAAGTGGTTATCGTGGGAAATTGTTAAAAACGTATAATTATGTTAAGAATATCTAAGGTAAATCTCGTTTATTATCGGGATGCCCTTGTGTCTAACCCTATAAATAGAGCCTCTAATATTTGTCTACTACACACATATGAATGGAATTCTCTCATCTTCTTTCCCTATTTTGTGTCTCTTTTTCTTTATTTTCTAGTTTCATAATAAAAGAAAATAATAAAAAGAAAAGGAACTGGTCGGCCCGACGTGATAGCCGACGCACATGTTTCTCTCTCTTTTTTACTATTTCCACCATTCCCTCAGTATGCTCTTAAGATCATGATTTAATATGCTCATGTCGGCTCCTCATTGATACGACCCACGAATACTCTGATTAAAGCATGATTAATCTTTTTGTATGAACGAAATCGCTAGACATCTTGGATATTTCTTTTGAAAGAAATCTCGGGAGAAATTGCGTGGTCTCATTTTTTCCAGCATTAACCCCGATGTCAGAAGGGTTGGCCAAGGCTAGAAACGTTGTTATCGCGGGATAAAACCTGGTAAGTCTAGAAACGTTGTTATCCGAATGACTGTTACCAGTGTTCAGTATTTATATTTTGATAGAAAATATTTGTTGCATGCGGTTTAAGCAACTTTGACGTGGATTTTGTTTTAGGAATATAAGTCCAGTTTTGTGCATTATACAGGATCAGCGATTGGAGCCACCCGATGATAAGCATTATAAAAGACATCGCAAACAAAATAAAAGCACTTACAACTGATATTTATAGCAATGCTTTATTAATTTTCTTATAGCAAGACGATCAAACTCATCGTCACGTTTATGGTATAACCAGAATATTCATGATCAGTTGAAAATAGAAAAATATTACGACTATCGCCTTTTTCTAAATCACTATCTGTTAATATTATGGTATATCTTTTTCTTTCCTATTTTATGATTAAAATAAAACGAAAATGAAATAAAATAAAAACGATTCATTAGGCTAAGTCCTATGGGCTAGATTGGAGTGCTAGATTGGCCAAAAAGTGTTGCAAATCATGAAAAAAGTGTGGGGAAAAAGTTAACACTAAACTCATTTACTTCTCTCTCCAAGCATTTACCATGATGCAGCACTATCTACGAGATCAAACGCCGAATGGCGGCGCTCAAAAGTTGTCTCAACGCCGAACCGTTCGCGCTCACAAAATCTAAGCAAATTGAGATTGAAACGCCTCGAACCGTTCTGCGTTCAAAAAGTAATCAAAACGTCATGACAATTAGGCGAAAACGCCGAATGGTTAGGCGCTCGCGAGATGACGTGGATGGCCAAACTAGCAGTGATATGCTCAAAGCACACTTAGAACACAGTGAGGTTAATATCGACGCGTGATTTACCAATCTAAGCATTGATATATAAATGCCCCATGCGACTAAGCCTTAAGAAGATAACAGTTATCTTAAAGCAATCAATAAGATCAATTTGTTTTGTGCACACTTTTTGAAGGAGTGTGCACGAAATTGGATCCATACAATTATGGGATAAAACATCAGCAGCTGATTGAGTCGCCTACTAACCTTCCACTTTCGGATGCTCGCCAGTGTTGAAGGAAGGTAGTTGGACTCACATACTCAATGATCCCCGGCTTTAATGACGGCTGTCGTAATTAGGGGGTGTAGGTGGATTTGAAGATGGAGATACAGACAGAGATAATATATAGGTAGACACGCAGAGTCACATGGCAATGATGTCATTCTTTAAGTCCATCTCCTCCAATCAAATGGGAAGTCAGCTCTTCCGTATCGGATGGGTTGGATTTCACATTTTTACGTCTTCGATCGACGATTGCTAGAAGAACCACAATACCCGATATGAAAAAAATACTAAAAAAAAAAAATCCAACCTCACCTATCCAAGTTCCAACTGTTCAAACTTATTGACCTTCAATAAATTTGGACCCAGTGAAGTGAGAGACATGACGGGAAATTTAAAGAAATGTACAGAAACATCTCAAACGGGAATGAATATCCTTCTCGAGGTCACTTTCAGCATAGGGCGTTAACGTTATTAATCCTAGCCAGACTCACTTTATAACTGAACATTTCAAACCCATCAATCCTAGCACGAACCAATTGCCAAGATTCGCCTCAAAATCTATACCAGCAAATCATAGAAACTTACTGGGTTCGGTTCAAGCTCCCCTTTTTAATTCTGAAAGTTTCATTTCTCCAAGAGTCAACCACTCACTTCTGAAATGTAGAATTGCTTAATTACCTGAAACTTTGAGTAATTTTTAAGTTGATCAACATCAAAAAGATTGCTGTAGTATGTAATTTTGTAAGCTTAAGATGGATGATAAGAGCTCAAGGAACACCATTGAAGATGACAATAAAGATTCAGAGAATAAGACTACTAAAGAAGGAAAGGAAGAGATTGTGGTGACCAATCTTGTTCCATTTTTCAAGCTATTCTCATTTGCCGACTCTAAAGATGTCATTTTAATGGTTGTCGGTACGGTTTCAGCATTTGTCAATGGTTGGAAAATGCCCATTATGGCCGTTCTTGGTGGACAGCTTATTAACTCTTTTGCATCAACTGATGGCTCCGATGTACTTAAACAAGTTTCAAAGGTATATCTTCTATTGTGTCTAATTTGATTCGAAAATGGGTCCAAGTAGTTTTTGTTTCTAGATATATTGAACTGATTTCAGTCAAGAGGATTCATATGTTCTTTTAGTCCCGAACATTTTACAGTCTATGTAGATGTGCTTAAGTTCATATGTTTGAGCATTAAATTCCGTCGTTCCATAATTCATGTTCTACAATGTTTGCCAACTAGTTACAGTTATCACTTGTTAATGTCTTCAGATAGCAATGCAATTTGTTTATCTCGGAATTGGATCTGGCGTGGCCTCGTTCTTCCGTAAGTTTGTATATTTCATGTATGATTCTGCACTATCTGTACATAATAGTTAACAACAGCCAAGTACAATAAGCTAACATGCATAGATCAGTATAAATGTTTGAAGTTGAGCAATTACACTAAGAAACTAAAATTAAAATCTGATATTTTGCTAGAGGTGGCATGCTGGATGATCACAGGGGAGAGGCAGGCCGTGCGAATACGAGGTTTGTACTTGAAAATGATAATGAGGCAAGAAATTGCTTTCTTTGACAAGGAAACTACCCGGGAGAAGTTATTGGGAGAATGTCGGGTGACATTATTCTCATTCAGGATGCTATTGGCGAGAAGGTAATACTAGTTGTTTATATATGGATAAATGAACCCAAAATTTAAAAACATCATACTTCTAAATTCTCATGTTCAAACTAAGTTGGTAAATTAATCATCAAACTCTCCGTGAATTGCAGGCTGGCACATTTGTTGAGCTGATTTCAGCATTTCTGGCTAGTTTTATCATTGCATTCATTAAAGGGTGGCTTCTTACGCTTGTCATGTTATCCTCTATTCCTCCTCTTGCAATTTGTGCCATGTCTATGTCCATTTTAATACGCAAGCAAGCATCTCGTGCGCAAGCTGACTATTTGCAATCAGGAACTGTTGTAGAAGAAACTATCAGCTCAATTAGAACGGTTTGTAGCATTATTCCACAAGTTCCCATACACAGAGTCACTTACATAATTAGAACTTGATGAATTTCTTACATTTGAATTGTGTACATTATTGTCCTATGTGAATCACCAGCACAATTTGTATCCACAGGTTGCATCATTTACTGGGGAGAATCAAGCTATCGTTAAGTATGACAAGTCCCTAACAAAGGTTTACAAATCTGGTGTTCGAGAGGGGATAGTTGCTGGGTTAGGCCTTGGTTCAACTTTTTCCGTTCTTTATTGTTCTTATGCCTTAGCTGTATGGTTTGGTGCAAAAATGATAATTCAGAAAGGATACATGGGCGGTGATGTCATTAATGTTATAGTTGCATTATTGAGTGGCTCCATGTAAGTAACTGTATGCCTCTTCCTTAACTTAGCAGTATTTAAACTTTTGACAAGAATGCATTTCTTGAAGCTTTTCAACTTGTCAATATTTCAGGTCTTTAGGGAAGTCATCTTTATGCCTGGGTGCATTTGCCGCTGGACAAGCTGCAGCCTTTAAGGTGTTCAAGACAATAAATAGGAAGCCAGAGATTGATGCATATGACACCGCCAGTGGGAGAATTTTAGATGATATTCGTGGAGATATCGAGTTTAGGGATGTTCATTTTAGTTATCCTACTAGACCAGACGAGAAAATATTTAGTGGATTCTCTTTATATATACCAAGTGGTATGACCTATGCTTTGGTTGGACAAAGTGGAAGTGGAAAATCAACTGTAGTTAGTCTGATAGAAAGATTTTATGATCCCCAAGAAGGTGAAGTTCTTATAGATGGTATAAATTTAAAGGAGTTTCAACTCTTATGGATTAGGGGGAAAATTGGGCTTGTCAGCCAGGAACCTGTGCTCTTTACATGTAGCATCAAAGATAACATTGCTTATGGAAAGGAAAATGCAACTCTTGAAGAAATTAGAGTTGCAACTGAACTAGCCAATGCTGCTAAATTCATAGAGAGTCTACCACAGGTTCTTTGTTCTCTCTCTCTCTCACTCTCACTCTCAAACATACATACACATTTAAACTGAACGATAGTACATTTCAGTATTTGTACTTCAAAATTGACTTACATGTGAGTTATTTCATTGCTGGTATGATGATTTCAGGGTCTAGACACGTTAGTGGGTGAGAACGGGACTCAGCTGTCAGGGGGACAGAAACAGAGAATTGCCATAGCAAGGGCGATTCTGAAAACCCGAAAATTCTACTTCTAGATGAAGCTACAAGTGCACTTGATACGGAGTCTGAGCGAATTGTGCAAGAAGCTCTAGACAGGGTAATGGTGGACCGAACTACTATCATTGTCGCACATCGCTTGAGCACCGTTAAGAATGCCGATACCATTGTGGTCATACATCAGGGGAATATTGTTGAAAAAGGTAGTTATCCTACCAAGAAAACTTCTAGCTGTAATATCCCTTCAGGTTTGAATGGTGTTGCTCACTTATTTTCTTATGTGCGCAAGAGCACAGAATTAAACTCTTACTGAGACGTCATATGCTCTTCTTATAAATAAAAGGTTCACATCTGGAGCTCCTTAAAGATCCTGATGGGGCTTACGGTCAGCTTGTAAGCTTGCAAGAAGTAAACAAAGACTCGGAAACTGATACAGTAAAACCAGAAATTAGAGTGGAGTCTGACAGGCAATCAGGAAACTTCATGTCTCTCCAGCAATACGGTAGTAGCGGATCAACAGGGGACATGCGCCCTTCTCTCTCAATCCCATCCAACCGACCTTCTTCAAGCCTTAGTGTCCAAGAGAGATCTCTGTTAGGCCAAAATCTTGGTATTCATGGAGAAAAATCTCAAATGCCAATTACAGAGAAGGATCAAAAGGTTTCACTTCGTCGTCTTGCCAATCTTAACAAGCCAGAGCTCCATGTTTTACTGCTTGGTGTTGTGGCTGCAGTGATCAATGGAATTGTATTTCCAGCTTTTGCCGTAATGTTTTCTGGTATGATTTCTACATTCTATGAACCTCCAAGTAAGCTTCGGAGGGATGCAAGATTTTGGGCGTTGATGTTCGTCGGCCTTGGCATTGTATCATTTGTGGCATCCCCGGCAAGAACATACTTCTTTGCTGTGGCTGGTTGTAGTTTAATAAAACGTATTCGTTCAATGTGCTTCAAGAAAATTGTTTACATGGATATTAGTTGGTTTGATGATCCTGAACACTCTAGTGGCATGATTGGTACAAGGCTTTCTGCAGATGCAGCAACAGTACGCAATCTTGTTGGAGATGCACTTGGGCTGCTTATTCAAAACATTGTAACATTAGTTGTTGGTATAGGTGTTGCATTCGAAGCAAACTGGCAATTGGCACTCATTGTTCTTGTTTTGCTACCCCTGATAGGACTGAATGCATGGGTTCAAGTGAAGCTCATGAAAGGGTTTGGTGCAAATGCAAAGGTAGTCTATTGACAACTAAAAAGTGTAGAATTAGGGGCTTACGTAGAAGTGTGGTATTGGTCTAAGCTTACCATGATTTGATAATTGCAGATGATGTATGAAGAAGCAAGTCAAGTTGCTACTGATGCCGTAGGGAATATCAGAACAGTTGCTTCATTTTGTGCTGAAGAGAAGGTGATGAAATTGTATCATAACAAATGTATTGGCCTAAGGAAGACAGGGATAAGGCAAGGTTTAATTAGCGGATTCGGTTTTGGTATCTCCTTTTCTTGTTGTTTTGTGTCTATGCTACGAGCTTTTATGCTGGAGCAAAACTACTCGAGGATGGCAAGATAACCTTTACTGAAGTTTTCCGTGTATGTATTTCTTATAGCCTTTGTACAGATATGTTTCCTCTATCCCTGTGGTATATCATTTGCTGCATGTTGCTATGATCATAGGCTATGGTAAGGTTGTTTTTGATTGTTAACGTATTTTACTTTTGCTTTATAGGTTTTCCTTGTTCTCACTATGACAGCAATTGGAATTTCCCAGTCAAGTTCAATGTCACCAGACTTCAGCAAAGCTAAGTCTTCAACTGTATCCATCTTTGCAATTCTCGACGGAAAATCAAAACTAGACTCGAGTGATGCCTCTGGAATTACACTTGAAGTTTTGAAGGGTGAAATTGAGTTTGAACATGTTAGTTTCAAGTACCCTCTAAGGCCTGATGTTCAGATATTCGGTGACCTTTGTCTTACTATTCAGTCTGGCAAGGTAATACCTGACTCATTTTTAGTACTTGCTTTTCAACATACCAGATTTTAGAATATGTATTAAACTCATATTCAATGGCATCACATGACAAAGATGTTTCTTATATGCAATCTAAGGTAGTAGCCCTAGTTGGAGAAAGTGGAAGCGGAAAATCAACGGTGATATCACTATTGCAGCGGTTTTATGATCCTGACTCGGGTCAAGTTAGAATAGATGGTATCGAAATTCAAAAGTTTCAACTGAGATGGCTGAGACAACAGATGGGGTTGGTTAGCCAAGAACCTGTATTGTTCAATGACACAATCCGAGCCAACATTGCATATGGAAAGGAAGGAACTGCAACGGAGGCAGAGATTCTTGAAGCAGCAAAACAAGCAAATGCCCACAATTTCATAAGTGGGTTACAAAAGGTTAGAACACTGAGTCTTGCTATAGTTGTATTTCAGTAATAAGTAAATTCCAACTGTAACTTAGTAATTTGTTCATCTAATCATTTGAATTTTCTAAAACCAAATGAAGGGGTATGATACAATAGTAGGGGAGAGAGGAGTCCAATTGTCAGGTGGGCAAAAGCAACGTGTTGCAATTGCGTCGTGCTATAGTTAAAGGTCCAAAAATATTATTACTGGACGAGGCAACAAGTGCACTGGATTCAGAATCAGAACGAGTAGTGCAAGATGCATTGACAGAGTCATGGTTAACAGGACGACAATTGTCGTTGCCATCGGTTAACAACAATTAAGAATGCTGATGTAATTGCTGTGGTAAAAAATGGGATAATTGCTGAGAAAGGAAATCATAGTACCTTAATGGGCATGGAGGATGGAATATATGCATCTCTTGTAGCACTAAACATGGATGGTGCATCTTAATCATATTCTTTTTACTCAGTTAGAGTCTACCAACAATAATATTATGACCATGAGACCAACACTCAAATCACAAACCCTGCTATTTTATTGTATAGGTTTCAGCGTCTAGCACTCGAATTTCAAAGCCGGCATCCTAGTTTTCTTGCCGCATACTTTAACATTTTCACTTTACTTAATGGATGGTTCTAATATGCAGACCCTGAACAGCATTGACTACCAAAATAGCATCACGCTGCAGCCAAAAGACGAGTGAAAAACTCTTCTTGACAGCAATCTGAACAGCAGAAGTGGTGACCACAAACTTTTCGCAACTCAGTAACACCAGCTTTCCCGGCCAAAGATACTAAATACACTCCAATTCTGCAGTTTATATAATATGCATGTATTGCAACTTACAACTTAAGGTTCAACAGTGTGTGTGCATAATCCTAATTTTGTTGCGCGAAATGCAGGAAGCATTTTCCAGTTTATTCCATGGCTCGTATGTGCTAAAGTTCCAGCATCTCAATGCACACTTATTTGGTACTTCATGTAATTCTATGGATATTGCATATAGAGAGGGAGACTAAGATGAAGCTGATCGGAACAACAGGGGAACAACTTGCAGAGGTATCTTCCTATTAACAGTGATACCAAAACCTTCGGTCATATCCAGTTCCTCATCGTTAGCACCGCCAGGTAATTTCCAGTCGAAGTTGTACAAAAGGTTGGCAAGAGTAAATTCCACCACAGCAAGTCCAAATGATATCCCTGGACACCCTCTTCGTCCAGACCCAAATGGAAAAAATTGAAAATCTTGACCTTTCAAATCCATAAGATTGTTCTCAAATCTTTCTGGATAAAACTCGTCTGGTTTGTCCCAAAACTTGGGGTCTCTTTGAATTGTCCAAACGTTGATGAAAACACCTGTATTTTGTGGGATATCATAACCTCCAATATTAACATTGGCAGTGGAGTTTCTTGAAATCAAATTTGGTAAAGGCGGATGCAAGCGTAGGCTCTCTTTAACGATGCATTTCAAATAGTCCATTTGGTTAATGTCTTGCTCATCCACCATATTAGTTTTGTTGCCACCCACTCTTCTTACCTCTTCTTGTGCTTTCTTCATTAGCTTTGGATTCTTTATAAGCTCTGCCATTGCCCATTCAATGACTGTTGGAGATGTATCGCTTCCACCAACAAACATGTCCTGTTTATTCACCACACCACAAAATTCATTTATATATATGATGCTGAAAGCAAATAGAGGAAAACTGACATACATATAGGGATAGAACTTAATTACCATAATTATTCCTTTCATAGCATCTCTGGTGAGGCTGAGGTTATCTTTCTCAGCATGAAGAACAAGTAGATCTATGAAGTTTCTCTTGTCCTCTTTGGCGTCGTCAAGGTGATGATCATCAATGATTTGGTTAAAGAAAGTATCTAGTTCTTGAGATGTTTTCCTAAGCTTCCTGTTCAACCCAGTGACAGTATCCATCCATATAAGCCAAGGAATGAAATCTCCAAAACTGAAAGACTCTATCAGCGCCGTCGCCTTCTTTATCAGCTTCAAGAATCTCTCAATGTAATCTTTGTTGAAGTTATCCCCAAGTGAACACCTGACTATAATGGAGTTGGACAAAGTGAACAACGTCTCACTCAGATTAATCACTTCCCCTTTCTCGACGAATTGGCTATCTTCTCCACCACTTTATATATTTCTTCTTCTCTGACATACTTAAAAGATTGAACCCTCTTAGTACTCAACAATTCAAGAACACAAAACTTCCTAAGTTGTCTCCACTGCTCACCGTATGGAGCTAGAGCTATATTATTTCCACCAAAGAACATAATTTTTGCAGCTTTTGTACAGAGCCTATCGGCGAAGGTAAGATCATGAGTCTTTACAATTTGAGTTGCCATCTCTGCTGATGAAACTACGAGTATACGTTTCTCACCCAAATTCAAAAGCATGAGTGGTCCATACTTAGTAGACATACGATGAAAACATTGATGAAGTATAGGAGATAACTGATGAATGTTTCCAAAGATTGGAATCTTGGGTGGAGAAGGTGGTAGATTGAGCTTTATGTTTGATCTATCAGCAGACCTGTTAATTATTAGCTTCTTTAACATGTAGATAATAGCACAGGATATGAGAATGGTTATGATAGAGAGCATGACTGGTTGCAGTGACATGACTGTATCTTGTTCTAACATGATTGTGAATGAGATTTCTCAAATGGATGAGAATAGAAACCATATAGCTTTCTATAGTCAAAAAGAAAAGATATGGGTGGTGATCATTACTTTATTTAGTTAGTAGTGGCTGCTTCTGGCGGCTGTGCGTGACCGTTTCATGAAGACTTTTGTGTTACCTAACCTTCATTCTTCCATGATTATAGAAAAATTATGGGTCTTTGTGCAAGGCAGCTGGTTATGGCTTCTTCACTCGAACCGGTACAATGTAAAGAGGCTGCTTTTCAAACGATGACCAGATAACATGATTCAAAGCATGTTTTGCTTTTATAAAGAAACAAAACAATTATAATGTACTTTAAAGGATACTCAAACGTGATGCAACTAATAAATCACCTGAGCAGGCAAAGTTAAATCATCATTAAAGAACAAATATGGTGAAAAGCATTTAAGCACAACTTCAGAAAAAAAAAAAAAAGGGTCAAAGAAATAAGGACTGTTAGCTTGGTACACATAGTACGAAAGTGACACATGCATATGTCACCAAAATGCGTTGTATCTGGGCTGCGGCACAATCTAATTGACCTAATGAGCACCCTTATTCTGTACAAGATTTTCAGGATGGTGACAAATCTAAATTGGATGATGATCATTACGATGACTAACCAGATTGTTTTGCAGCTAATTTTATATACTCCAATTATTTCTAGAAAAAGAGTGATAATAAAAATATTTTCAGTTTTAGGTTGGAATGAAAAAGTGATAAAAGCTTTTTCTAGAAATAAAAGGAGAACATCTAGGCCTCAGGTGCTTTTGGTGCGGAGAGATTTAGGGGGATTTGGGGCGAGGTAGGTTAACAGAAAGAATTAAAGCATCTCTGATAGAGGGCGAAAATATTACTTGTTCACGGCATATTGGATTTTAGATCCCCACATAGCGTAAATTTATCTCCAAAATAAATTTAATGGCAGTTATCCCGGGAATTTCAAAGAAAAAGAAAAGATAAATCGTAGAGCGGATTCTCATTTATTAGTCTTGTTCATTCGAAAGAACAGGTGAAAACATCTTAAGACTTTAGACCCATAAGCCTGGTAAGTACGTAGTATGTATTATTAATTAGAGCATCTCTCGGTCGAACTCACAAGTTTTGTTATCTCAAGCTTGTTTTCAATGTCAGATGTACAAAACTATATCAAAGTCAAGTCTCGGACTAAGATTACGGTATGGTGGTTGAATTTCAGACATCACAGAATTACCCTCGAAGAATGAAGACTGGAAAACAAATGAAAACATTTGTGAGAACTTCATTAACAAAGTGGTATGTCAAGATTGACCTATCATATTTATTCGTGGAATATACCATTTTATCCTATGAGACTATGTCGTATGATTTTAGTATCTAATATTACAAAGAAGAAATTCCGAGTTCAAGCTTATCTTGGTTAAACTCTCAAAGTATGATTAAAACACTAGATTTATATCCTTAGCAATCTTAGTTAGAACAATTTATGTTCACAAACTATTTTTGCTAGCTTCAAGTTGATTATTTGGAAATTGGCCAAGCAACAGTGAATATTGTCTATGGCTAGATGTTGGGAGTATTTCACATTTAATTATGAGAGATTAGAACTGGGTTGCGCAAGGTACACATACTTGTATCTTATCCGGTCGTTGTAGAGGTTTGCAAACCCGGTTTACGAACCTTTTACATCTGAGTTCGGGAATGGGGGTAGGTTTGCAAACCCCTTGAATCTCACTTCGCGAACTGCCCTGGTTTACAAACTCTTATGGCCTGACATCATGAAATGCCAGTGGTTTGCAAACCTATACAATTCCAGTTTAGCAGAAGGTCACGAACTATTCTATATGACTATGTTCGCTTTTGCTACAACTCTCATAAAAACTTCTAAGACAACTTTATTCAAAAAATTACTTTGGGATTGTGGGTTATTTTTCAGTCTCGAGTGTTATTAGACATCAATATGTGCTTGTAAGTTCAAAGGCTTACTTTGCCGCTATGGATTATCATTGTGCACGGTACCAGAATCGGACCATAATGCATATTCTTCTGTGTAATTTCAAGGAGGACGTTTCACACACTTACATGAATTCCTAATAAGAATTTTATCTAAACTGAGAAATTGTTTGCTTGGATTTTGTTAAAGCATTGCTCGGTTGAATCCACAAGTTTTGTTATCTTAAGCTTGTTTTCAATGTTAGGTGATCAAAACTATATCTTGATTTCTAGTCTACTAAGTCAAGTCTCGGACTAGGTTAGAATTTGTAGTTGAGTATCAGAGATCACCCTTGAAGATTGAAGATCGACGAAGACATTTGGTGAACTTCTGTATCAGGTATGTGAAGCCGTTCTATTTTACTTTTTATCTTACCATTCTATCTGTTGAGACTATATCGTATGACTTCTTGTATATTACAAAGAAGAAGTTTCGAGTCAAGCTTGTCTTGTGAAAAATATCGAAATATGATTCTAAGCAAAGATGTTCAACAATCCTTAACAATATTAATTCTATGAATTAATTTGTGCATCAATAGAAAATTGCATATGCAAATGATTTTATCACTTCAGAATGTTTCAAAAATCAGAGAAGAGAAATATGAACTCCTGATATTTATACTCAGGGTAGGTTGGCAAACCAGTTGCAAACCATAGATATCTGAGTTTCAGAAATACAAGAAGGTTGGCCAACCATTTCGCAAACCGTAAGTTCAGTTGGGTATATTTCACGAACCCGGTTGGCAAACCATGGTGAACTGAATTTCAAAGTTGGTATAATAGGCTAGCAGTTGGCGAACCTCGGTTCACGAAATGTAGCAAAGATGACTCATGAACAAGACTCACGGTTCACGAAACGCTCAAAGACTTATTTTTAATATGTTTAACATTGCTAGAACTCTCTTAAACACTTCTAAGACTTCATTGATCACTTCAACACTTATGTATGTACATCATGAGTAAACTCTTAGGTGTTTAAATGAACATCAGGTTGTTTTTAGTTCTTTGGATAACTTGCCAAACTGGACGATCATTATACACGGTTTCATAACCGGACCTAAGTGTATATTCTTCTATTGTATTTTTCAAGAATAGAGTTTGCTCGATTCTTAAGTTATCTAAGATTGAATTCTAAGCAACCCCTGGTCTTGGAAAAATTATAAATAGAGATGCTCTTCAACTGGGAAAATCAATCCCTGACACTTTGTGTCCTAGTTGATTCTAGAGTCGTCTTCTATTGACCTAGGTTTCCTTTGAAGAAACATAATTAGGTCTACGACTAAAAGAATTCGCTTTGGGGAATCATGAAGCCAAGTACAACTATCTTTACCTTGATAGTTCGTGTATCATGATCTCGCTTTTATGTTATCGAGATTTTCAATCTCTTTCAGGAAAGATAGATAGTAATCGCAAAGTTTTCTTCGTCTCAGACTTTGTAATTCCTCAAGATAGATATCTGAAAACTGATCTTGATTGATCTTTTGAAGATTGTTTTTGAGAGGTGGTAAAAAGACCTAGGCTTCTCATCTAAGTGAGTGTAAGTATTCTGGATTGTGAGGTTTGCTAGCTTTGTCTATTCACTACACCAAATTTTGGGATTAGAAACAGAACTGAGCCGCTACTAAAATGGGTTGTAACGGCTCTTACCTGTTGCAAAAGTGGGTGTTACATTTTTTTGTAACGGCAATGGAGCCATTACGAATTTTGGTTGTAACGGCCTTAGTAACAGCTGTGAGCCGTTATGAATTGACACGTGGTAACAGCTCCGGGCCGTTACGAATTTTTTTGTAACAACTAGGTCATAACATGCCATAGCCGTTACTACGTGGCAAATTAGTAACAGGCCAGAGCCGTTACTACGTGGCAAGTTGAAACAGCTTACAGCCATTACGAATTTTTTCGTAACAGCAAAAAAATTACTGCCGGTCAGCCTTGACCTGGTCAACATTGGTCATTATTCAGTTCATTTTCTGCCGAAAATAAGCCAGAATTCTAAATTCAATTAGCTGCACAAGTCTGTCATTCAATCCATACAAATTCTATTACACATTTTATAATAAAAATAACTTGTTCTATTCTTTCAACAACTTAAGAGAATTCCTTAGTTTTGAGGGATTGCAACATCTCGCTTAGAAACTTAAGAGAATACCTAAGTTATGTGCGCCTAAAGCTCATACAACATTTTTTACAACTTAAGAGCATATAAGATAAAACTAACAAATGCATAACTCACATAACAGATCTCTAATTTCTCTTGCGTAATGTTTCTATCGCAAATCCAAAGACTTCGCCTCACCTTCTCCAACAATACGACTCAAGACACCTAGAGAAAATGAATTGGTACCTAAGCCAATTCAAAAAAGAGAACAAAGCTACGTCCAACTGGTGCCAAGGATTTCAAATTATATAAGTTAGAAAAATTCAATGAAAAACAGTTCACAAACACTTTCTTATCCAAACAAACAAGTTAACATCCCATGTTTATGCATGGTAGAGGACATCATTGCCTACACAAGCCTCTACTAGAACCACATGCTCAAGGAATTTCAACAAACCAGCTCAGTTATTCTATATTGAACTTCCATGTTTTACAAATAAAATGCATACCTGTATGTAATGCAACAGCCCACTACGCTGTTCTCTGTTTCCTTAGATTATAACAAGCGAATAAAAAGCCTGATCACTTGCAACTATAAATAATTATTACAAGTGTGGATTCTCATCTATAAAGCCACCAAACCTCACATTGCACATTTAGAAATTCACCATAACTAGCTAGCTCAAAGCCTAATAAAGGTAACTCAATTAAAATTAACAAAGACAATGACAATCATTACACTGGGCACGAAAGAAACCACTAAGGGTAAAAATGGAGAAACGTCCAGTATATATACTGATGTCATCAATATGACCAATGTTAAGCTGAACTGAAGCATGGTCTTTTGCAGTAATTTCTATTTGTTGCATAACTGCAAAACCATCGAGCAAAGAGGGCACTCGCTCATTCTCCCGAAAGAAATTAAACACAAGTGTTAGTGCTTTGGGTTCGTACTAATTTACTAATTTGGTAAAGAGCTTACATGGCCTACCAAGTGCAAAGAATCCAAATTACTGGAGTTAGCATCATTTCATCATTGGGGAAGCATCCTTCATCATAAGAAAAGATGAGTGATCAATGCATCTTAATCCAACAGAATAGATGGCAGGGCAGACATGCTATCAACAGCTTGACAACAAAGTTTTACAGACAACCAAGGTAAAATGATAACAAAAATTCTAGAAATCGGGTCACTACACCTCGGACATGCTATAATCGGGATTGCCTAAAATACGAGAATGTTTTTCACACAAGTACATAAGATTCTCCACCTTAACAAAGTTTGTTACTAGCTATAGACCTTTTGTCCCTAAGATAAGTAGCAACTTGACACCAATTAGCTACATTATGAACGCAGATTTTGCTGAAACTACCTGTAAAATATAATACGCCAATTAGCCATAAGAAGAAGAATAAACACTACATACTTTGGCATTAAAATACCTACAAGAAAAAAAAAGCAACTTGTCGATGGTTCTTATCGAGAGGCAAGTTGTCCGGTGTAAAGCCGATTTTGTCACCACCATTAAATCCACTTTTTTCCCGCTGAACAAGCACCATGCATGCCTCTAGATTCCCTCTAATGGCAGCCCAATGCAAGTAAGAAAATTAAAGGACCACGACGGCTTTAGTCATGAAAAATAATCACATTGATTCCTTAACTACAATTTGCAAGAAAATATAAAAATAATAAAGAAGATTATACCCTCTTTGTCTTGTCGCCTCTCGTACGCATCCGTAAACCTTTATACGCTACCCTATGGACCTCGAAGTAAAATTAAAAATCAAAATAAAACCCATGATGTCTGTCTATAAATACGAAAAACATCCTCAAAGTACTCAATCGCAAGCAATGAATTGGAATATCGATGAGTGATGCGATATTGGAAACAAAATTACTCGGCAGAGAGAAGAATTGAATACCACTGACCATGTATGTCTTCATCAGTAAACAACAACTTTGATACATCAATAGGATATGGGATATGTTAAACCATTATAAAGACAAAAACAAGATTTACTTTTGTCATAAACTGTACAAGAGGACTGAAGGCTAGGTTATGAATGGTGTCTAGGATTTCCTGACGATGTTGTTGTTCAGATTATTGTCTCACCTCTTTAACCTCTCGTGTTTAACATGTGATTGCAAAAGTTGAAGATAAATAGTTTTCCTTCCTTTTCTAACTAGTAATTATGCTTGATTTACTTTAAGTGCCAAAACCATCTAGCAAAAATAGGCTTATCCTAAGAAGTTACATAATTGATATTTCAGATATTCTTAAGAAGTTACAAATTTATACCATTAGCATTGGATATTGAGATATTCTTAAGAAGTTACATAATACGATCTTTGGCAGTAATACATGGACTCAAACTAAGATCCACTTCTAAGTTGAAGTAACAACGGATGTACCATATGAACATTGGATTCCAACTCTACACATTAGCTTAGCTTACATAAATTGCAGCACCCGGAAATCCAATTTTCACACATTGCTAGCCTATTTAGGTGCATCCAAAAAAAAAAAAAATCTATTTTCCTCATTTTCAGTAAGTAAGCTAATTTTAGAGGCTTACCTTGATCAGTTGATAAATGAATCAAAAGAACACTATCACCAAACCTTTCCAAATGTAGTGGAGATGGAATCAAGACCTTTTCCAGTTTATAAAAACCCAGGACTATATGTAAAACTTATGCAGGACTAGGAGCAGTTCCAGATTTGTTTGTGTCCATCGGCTCACCTGCAGCGAATTCACCCTCCCCTGCGCTCTCATCGACGTCGGCACCATCGGTTTGGGGTTTACTGTGCTTTGTGGTGGAGGTGATGGTGATTCTGCTGGAGTAGGTGTCTTTGGCGCTGCTTGCTTGGGTTTCGTCATCACTGGCCTGCAAAACCTGTTCCAACAAGACAAACAAAATATATTCATCACTCAGGAGAAAGTGGATGAGGCAATCAATCACGAAGCCAAACTTGCTTACCAGCGAATCACGAGATTCGTCAAGTGCATTACCAATCGCAGATTACCAAACTACAGTAGTAGATCTACTTATCTATTTGCCAAAGAAAAAAGTAATCATGCAGAGAAATTATGATGTACCTATCAAGGGCCTCTACATTCCTTTTAACGTCAGCAGACAACAACACTGGGTTAGCATATTTAGGCAGAGAGTCTTCCTGCTGTTGCTTCTCTCTCAACCATGCTTCTGCTTCCATACACTCCTTAATGACCTGCCACATTAAGTCGAGTTCTTTCCTAAGTGAGTTGCATACAAATATACAAAGAGAAACTCATTTTATTTTCTATAAATGAAAGCAGGCTCATATTTGGCTAATACTAATAAGTGGAAGTGCAATAGTTAGGCATCGATAATGGACAGAAATTGAAATAAAAATTACCTCCATAGCATTCAACAAAGCATTGAACAAAGTAGGAAGTGTTCTATTTGCAACAAACGCGTCCCCTTCCACCCACAGATTCTCAAATCGCACTTCAATTTTAGGAATATCAATTCCAACCATGGTATAACAAAACCGAAATCAATCAAGACTGTAAACAAACTCTATTTACAAGTGAAACTCCCTCAAACCGATTAAAAACCGAAACCCTTAAAACCGATTAACAAACTGAAACCCTTAAATCTGATTAACAAACTGAAACCCTAAAATCGAAATAACTCAAACCCTAAAACAAATGACGAAAGACTTACACAGCTAAAATACAGATGATGAAATCGAAACCCTAAACTCGATTAACAGATGATGAAATTGAAATTATGAACTCGATTAACAGATGTGATTCTACAGGGAAGAAAAAAAAAAGAGGAGGACGAGAAAATCTAACAGACAAAAATAAGAAACATATACCTTCTAAGATGAGATTCAAGATCAGTTCTTCAAAGCTCCAACTCCGACGAACCCTAAAATGAAATCGAAAAAAAAAAAGTGGTATCAGATGAAACCCTAAAATCTGATTTAACAGATGATAAAACCCTAAAATCGAAAAATTGATAATGACTTATGCATATCGAAACTAAAATCGAAACCTAAACTCGTTAATCTTACACAGTTCTTCAAAGATCAGAAGATTAACGAGTGTGGGGGCGAGAGGAGAGGAGAATAAAGAACAAAAGCAGAAGAGAGAAAAGAAAAATTGAAAATAAAATCTCGATTTGGCTAAACGCTGACATATCCTAAAAAGCACGCATGTGAATCGCACACGCATGGGAGAAAATATCCTCTGGTATAACTCATCGTGGGTGGAAACATAATGCCACGCATGTAAATGGCACACACACATTCTAAAGGTGTTACCTCCCAAGTGTGACCAAGCATGTGACTGGCACGCCTATAAAAAATTTCATAACGGCTTAGCCCTGTTAGAAAATTTTAAAAAATTAGTAACGGCTTCATCCTGTTACGAATTTTTTGTAACGGCCATTTGTAACGGGAAATTTGTAACGGCCCATAAGCCGTTACAAATTGCTGTTACTGATCCGGGAATTTGGTGTAGTGATTGCAATTAGATTTCCTCACCTTGATCTTTGATCTAAACGGAAATCAAATATGCTTATCTCTGTTATAGGCATATTGGTATCAAAAGTCTTCACTTCGGCTGAAGAAACTCTTAGGCCGTAAGGGACGTCAGCTAAGGGAATCAAGTGCGTAAAGCCTTGCGAGGTTCAAGAGACATAAGGAGCGCGATCAGAATCGAATCGCTTGGAGGATGGATTTAGTCTCAACTACATTCCACTCTGAAATTTGCAGATTGAAAAGACGAGGGTACCAAAATATACCTCAATCTAAAACTTTTCCACCTATAAGTCCTTTCTCCGAAAGTGATTGTCTATGGAATGAGTCGAGACAATACAACAAATCGGTTCACACTTCGTGTGATTGTCTATGGATACGAGATCGAGACAATACAACGACGAAGTATGTTTACTTGATAAAAAGGTTCGGACTTAACCAAACACAATAGGATTACTTATCAAGTAAATAGGAATTAACGTTTGTGTATTTTACTTCTAATTATAATAAAAAAATTATAATTGCGGAAATAGAAAAGTAAAATACACAGCAAGATTTTGTTGACAAGGAAACCGCAAATGCAGAAAAACCCCGGGACCTTGTCCAGAATTGAATACTCTCGGGATTAAGCCGCTATACAAAATCAAACCAACTTCGTATAGTTGAGACCAAGCAACTAAACCTATAGTTCACCTAGTTTCGTCTGTAATTCTGTATTCCCGCCTCCAACTTATGAATAAGCCACGTACTTGGAACAATTCCTTTGGTTCGTATTCCAAACAAAGAAAGGAACAACAAACTGTTTGGTAGCAACTCTTTTCAACCAAGTGATATGAGTTCGACAAAGGCTCTTCTGTTTATCTCAATAAACTCCTTCGTCAGGTTCTTAGATCTATCTTATTATCAACTACCGAAGTAATTGTTAAGATTTTACAATCAATACTTTTAATCACAAAGAATTATATTGATGCCGATATACACAACTAATCAATCTAATCTACCACAAGGATAAACCGATTATAGTTGGATCCTCTATACCGAAACAAGTATTGTGCACACCAAAGATTATGAACCCTAAATCAGAAATCTTCAAAATCTTCTTTGTCTTCAAATCTTCTTAGATCTTCAATAAACACCTGCAAACAATCAACTTGAATCTCTTGTGATCGATCACGCACATAACGGAGTCTCTGTTAACAATGGATTATCACAAGACGTCTTTAGAACTACAAACAAGTCTAAAGATCCCCGTCGAAACTTCGATCTAGTTTGAGTGAATCTTATATCAAAAGAGAAGATTCTCAAGCATAAACAAACTAGGTGCAATCAAAGTTCAACCACCGTTAGTCAATCAAATCAATCGAAAACAAAAGATAAACCGCAATTATCTAGTTTCCCACCAATGGTACTAATAAAGCTTCTCAATCCCAAAGAAGACTTTAAACTGAGCGGTCGTAAGAGATTTCGCCTAATTAGGTTACTCTCCTCTCCGAATAGACGGCTTCATCATCAAGAATAAAGACAACCGAGATAGTTCTTGTCAGACGAAGGATTAGTTTGCTTGAAATGCAAACTTTCATATTTATAGACCAAGGAAGTTTTGACACCAAGGAATTTCCAAAACCGAAAATATTCTCAAGATATGCAATATATTCCAAATTCGGTTTCCATAATTCCTGGAAACGCTTTGTCCAAATAATGATCGAAAATCTCTTGGAAAATCTTCAACTAGTAAATGCACATTACTAATTTTCATTTTCCTAAAATAAAATTAAAAACCTTAAATAAAAGATTCTCAATTTATTTTGTTCGATCAGGGATTTTCTTCCTTTAGCTATTAAGGAATAACTTTGAACAATTAAAGTTTAGCGTTACTGCACATGTTCAAAGTATGTCGACATCCTTACTTTGTAAGTCCTCTTTCATACTTACAACCTTGAAACCGATTTGCCACACTTCCAAACAAGTTTAGAATTGGTTCATATGACTTTCAAGAACTATGTGTGATTGATCAAGAACACTCAGTCACAAATCATGGGTTTCACGGTTCTACCAAAACAAGTTTCGGTTCTACCTCCATGTGAGTATTTTGCATAGTCACACTAGCTTTTCAAAAATTTGGTTGACTAGGTACTAGGATCGGTTCCCCACATATATATGGTATCTAACTTGTACTTGCTGCACATGTCCATAGGATCGGTTTCCCTTTGCCTAAAAACGGGTTGCACATGTCCATAGGATCGGTTCCTCTTTCTGCTAAAACTTGTTGCACCTCATACAAGGATCGATTCCCCTTTGTGATGTGTTGCACCTCTTACTAGGACCGGTTCCCCTTTACCCAAAGTCGGTAATACACAAAATCAAAAACTCGATCACACCATCTCAGGTGATTACTTAAGATCGGTTTCACTAATAAAAGTCATACCAATACAAAAGTCAGGCCTTTGTGAATAGTTTTACCAAGAACATAAACAATTCATGAGCGGTTATACTAATCACACATATTGGTTGTTCACAATATATGTAATGAATAACAATACCAATAATGCCTGGCGATTTCCTTTTCGATTCACAAAACAAGTTCATGAATTTACTTCTTTAAAACAAATGTAAAACATTGTTTCCTATGATGAAATCTTCACCTTATACCCATACATAATCACAATAGCATTCAAATGATTATGTCGATGTCTTGTCTACAAAGTTTAATGGTTAAGCAATAAACCTCGTATTGTATTCCTTAATATTATGTCTAACTAGAGTGTCATTTATGCTTCGCAGTTTTGTTTTCAATATGCACGACTTGAAAGATATTTGAGGGAATGAAACAGTTCAAGTCAAATATCACTAACCTCAAGTGGAAGGATGATGTTGTCATTGTAGCTCCTTACTTCTTCACTTCTTTAAGTCTTCGCAATACTTGTAATGTCTCATATCCTAATACTTTCAAGCTAACCTATACGAAGTTGACTCTAGTACATAATCAAGCCACTCTTAAAATGAGTTTTGGCTCACTAAAATATGACAACCAAACTTGATATACCAACGCTTGGTGGGTTCAACCGAGCTATTCTCTAACACAGATAGTAGGCCAGTGTCTGCAACGGCTTAATACAGTGTGTTGTTCAAATATGGACGAGGTACCGGGGTTTTTCTGTTATTGAGGTTTCCTCGTTAACAAAATTTGTGGTGTCTTGTGTTTTCCCTTCTCTGCATTATATTGTTTGTCTTTATAATTGGACAAGGTTTTTACATGCCCATGCATCAAATAGATGCACAGTTGCACCAGTCTACTTTAAATCATTGCTCTATGTAGATCTTTTCTGCTTGGGTAGAAATTTATTTGTTCACCGATCAAATAGATGCACTTATTGTACTCTGCCAATGCATATTCAAAACATGGCCAAAATTTCCGCTGTTAAGTAGGGAAGTGGATGCTTTGTGCATACACACGGTTGAGATAATAACTACCTTGGGCATCGGTATTAAATATTTCTTTACCATTTACTATAATCACAACATCGTCCACCCCTACCCTATATCCATCGATCACACGACCACCAACAAAAACCCAGTGACCTGTGCAGATTGCAAAGGAAAACGACGCCATGACAAATATTAGTTGTATAATAACCAAAAACATATATTAACAAAGATGGAAGTAATAGTCACCCAAGCACTTGTAAACTAATAGAAACACTTACCTTAACTTTACCTTAACTTCGTGTTGTTGTGATGTGACAATGCTCATCAACGAAACCGTTTTCTCACACTTGTGAATGGTAAAAGCTCGTAAGCCCCATGCAAACAAAATATATACATACGTAACATACCTAGATGACCAAAAACAAAAAGAAAACATGTCTCCGTTAGTTTCAAACTCATTGCCTTCTCACCAGTAACCTTTGTTTTTAACAAAATTTAACCGCAAAACAAATTTAATAATAAAAGATACTACATCATTTTCATTATGTAAGCCTTCCCCTTTGGCTAGAGTTTCCGCTGCTGAATAGCGACTCTCTCATTTCCCGCTCCCCAATCCGTAGTTATCGTCATATAGATCGAGTTTAAATAGTAATGAACATTCATAAAAAGATTCAGGATGATAGAGAAATAAAATCAACAAACCTTCATATCATGGAAGTCAATTAGATACAATTCCTTGATAAATGTTTAATCTTCATTTCAAAGACATAATTCAGTAAATAGGTCATCAACGCTAAAATGTAACACATTCTGAAATATGATTAACTTAATTAGTTTTATTACTGCGTAATCCAGCTCTTGGTCCATCAATTAAATCAATAAAAATGGTTGAGAAATAAACCAAAAAGCGGATAGACTTTGAACAAACAGAACATGAGACTGTGCGGATGAACATAGCTCGCCATATATGTAGATAAAAACATTGATAATTTGGATGCAAGAAGAAACCATGCTTTGTTGTTCGTCATTGCATTTCTTTTTTCGTCTGAGTGCATAGATGGAAACCCAACCACAAATTTTTCTCAAGTAACAAGTTTTCTTGCCACATTTATCTTCCTTGGCGACTTTTTCACAAACACCTTAAGAACATCACTGACATCCATGATTTATAGATAGAAGGAATAAAACCAATAAATCATACCTTTCTCACATAAGAATTTGCAAGTCTAAAACAACGGAGTACGAAAACATATTGAAGCATAGTACCATCAATAATGTCAAATTCCTAAACCCACGTACTAAAATGAAACAAAGATATATTGAAAGATGAATTCTACTTACCAAGTATGGATTTTTTTAAATAATCCTTGAATCATCAACATCAAAACTTATTTTTTCTTGTTACTTTATAAACAAAAACTAAGAGAACTAAGACTTGCGAGATGTTTCAATATGTGGTTCTGAGAAATCCTTATATGCATCAAAGCGATGACAATTAAGGACGCAACTGTTAGATACGGATGAAAGCCTGAAACTCTTCCGTTTGTAACTTTTCGTTTTCAAACGATCCGTCGGTTAGTAACACATTTCGTTCCGACACATCATTGATGTGGCACTCTAGGTTATGTGTTTTGATGCTCTTTTTTTCCAAGACTTTTTTACCATCTTAAAAACCATACGCCATAAGAAGCCACAGGGTTAATAGGTAGCGAAAATGATGAACAAGTACCTATCATTCAAGAATAGAAGTATCATCGTTTATATTATTTGCGTCAAACATCTTGTACAATGAAATTCTGGACATGCAACTCAACCTACCAACTTCAGTTACGAAGGTTATGTAATCGGCTTAATGTATTTATACAACTGAACAGTTGTGTTGGTAAAGCCTCCAAACATGTACGGAAAGTTATCTTTTGGAAACAATCTCAGACCAAAAGACGCCTCTATTATGTTACGCAAAAACTGATATGGCATGACATGTAGGCATCTTTTTATTGGTTTCCTAACTTTCTATATGTCATGTGGCCCTCTGTGATTGTACCATCCTTGAAGATGAATGTAAGTCCGCCACATCAGCATAAATCATTCTGCTTTATATAAAGAAGTATTGATTTATATAGGTTCGTACATATTCAATCTAAGTAGATACGTCCGCTTAATCGTAATCGATTACGAGACTTGTTTATTGTAGAATTCGTATCTTGAAAGATAGATAAAAAGTTTAATTTGGATACAACTAGATTGATCTTGGATATTGGTTTTTGAGATCGTCCAAGTACTCTGCTTAAAAATTAGGTTCACGAAATCTGTGCCTATACACATACTGATTGAGTAGAGGTTGAGATATAAACTCCATATACATATTGTCAAGGATAATTCGGTTGGTTTACTTGCTTTTATATTAAGTTCTATCTATACAGGTTTCCGAACGAAAAAGTTGGGTGTATTTGGCATCCCATGCGTTTTTAGATTTCAAGCTATCTTACGACTCTAGCAACAAGATTCCTTAATCCAGGGCATTCTTGTGTCCTAGTTGCAAAGATATAGTCGTTCTCTATAACCTAGGTTTCTTTACGGCACTATATTCCAAGTTACGACTTTGAAGACTTCACTTAGGGATTCATGAAGCCTGGTCATATTATCTTTTTACCTGATAGTTCTTGTATATGGATCTTGTGCTTCTGGTTATTGAAGTTCACGGACTTCTTACACTAATACATACAACCAAGTATACTCCCAATGTTCATTAAACGATGCAAAGTGGACTTTTCTTGATGATTCAAGATACGTGCCTGATCCTCCTCGCTCATCCGAGCACAACAGGGCGGCAGCTTGAGCAGCCTCACCAAATACGGAAAAGAGGACGAAGGAACGATCATTGCAGCACTCGTAACTACTAGCTCCACCATCAATAACGGACTTGTCAACGAAACCACAATAGCATTATCACCCCTAACACACTAACAACATAAACGCTTAGAGCACCTCCCTCGTTAGCTAGGAGCACCCTTATCAACACCATTAGTTGTCAGGGTATCTCAAACTCCGATGTCGGAGCCACATTCTCCCTTCGATAAGGAATAGACACGTGCAGGGGCACGACTGCCTCTTACTCAAGAAAGGAAAGATCAATATCACCATGAACAATCACATCTTCTTCATCATCATCATCAGAAATACAGGTCAAATCTATATATATCGCATGGATCTCAACACAAAAAGGACCACTTGAAGGGCCCGATCCATCTCCGACCTTTCCTCATTTGCAAAGGGAAAAATCAGATGATAAGTTATAAATTAGGGGCATGGTATATATAACTTAAGCAATAAGACATTATTTTCTAGTTTAACATCCTTAGTAGCTCAAAAAGTCTGAACCCGACGCTTCCTAGTAGGAACATCCCACATAAGAACCCATGGGCTATAAGCAAGTAAATGACTATAAATATTAGGAAGCTCTTAGGGGCATCCTTAGTACACAAGTACTGGCATAATTGTTTGGTTCCGTATCAGCTGTACACGTACCAGCGTAGGTATAAGTTCGGTAACGACTTCTTGGTGCACATACTCAGTATGCATACCAAAAAGTTTTGTTGCTCATGAACATAAGGGTGGTACACGTACTCAGTATGCATACTGAAACGCCCTAGATTTTAACTGCCTTAAGGGTACACATACCCGGTACACGTACCTTGAAAGAGTGTCTCATGAACATGAAGAAGTACACGTACTTACCTAGTCGAACAGTTTCAGATGCATTTCAAAGTATTTCTATGAGATATTTGGCTTTTGAACAATTCTATAAAACACATATAAGACATAATTTATCACCTATTAAGTTATGGTCGTATATCAAGTTATTCTAAAGTATTTGAGGAAAACGGCTAAGCTTATTATGTTTGTATGGCTAACTTTTGTTAACCGTTCTTGAACAAAATCATTATACGTACGCGGTTTGTTATGGTTCATCCTTATCCAAGTGTATATTCTATTTTTGTGTTATCTCAAGCTAAACCATCTAACTGTGAAGAATGATCACTTGATTACCAAGTCATCTTAGCTTGAATATCAAGTCGAATTTCATCTAACGGTGAAAAGTGTCTGCTTGATTACAAAGCTATCTTATCTTAAATCGTACGCAACATTCGATCTTGTAAGTATATATAAAGAGAAGCTCGAGCAGCTGGGAAATCCAATCTCGACACTTTTGTGTGTCCTAGTTGCTAACTACAGTCGATTCTCTCTTAACAAAGGTTTCCAGTTTTACTGAGAAACGTAAAAAAATAATTAGGTTTAACGACTTAAATACTTCGCTAAGGGATTCGTGAAGCCAGGTCCGACTATCTTATCTTTGATCGTTCGTGTATCCCGATCTTGCTATTGTTAATTGAGCCTTTAGCTCCAATAGGTAAGATTGATATAAATCACAAAGTTCTTCGTCTCAGACAATTTTTTATTCCACAAGACATTACCTCTATCCCGATATTCTTAATTGATATCAAGTAGGTTTTTCTTGTGAGGTGAATAATAGTCTAGGTTGTGCTATGGGTGTCGTGAGTACCGAATTTTGAGGTTTGCTGGAATCAGTCTACTGCAAATGATTTCCTAACTCACCTAATCTAACGAAAATCAAAATAGGCTTATCTGTGGGAGACATATTGGTTTAAAGTCTTCGCTTAGGTTGAAGAAACTCTTAGTATGTAAAGGACGTCAGCTAAGGGAATCAATTTCCCAAAGTCTTGCAAAATTCAAGAAGCGTAAGGAGCTCTACTGTACACTGTGACGGTGGGTTCGGTCTCAACTACATTCCAGTCCGAAGTTATTGATACTAGGCTAGAGTCTGTAGCGTCTTAATGTTGATTGATCTTGGATATTGATATTTGGAATCGTCCAAGTACTCTCATGGTATAATCAGGTTCACGGACTTGTTTCTGTTTTACTACTAATTGTGAGACAAATGGATATAGACTATTTATATTATTCCTTGATTGAGATTCATTGTAACTCTCGGAATTGTGTTTGAGTATAGTTCATATATGTTGCCGAACGAAAAAGTTGGTGGTGTACTTGTACCAACGGTCTTTTCAAGAGTGTAATCATAGTACAGTGTTTTGGTCTGCTAGAATTTGACTACTAATACAGCTAGGAAGGTGATACAGTAAAACCTCTCAGGAAGAATACTACATATGAATTGCTGGATTCTTGGTAGAACTGGTAGTTTCCATAAGTGCCTCCATATATTCCTCGACCTCTGACTCGGACCCGTTTGAGTCAGGTAACAAAATACCCCTGACTCATGGGACCAAACCATTGACTCACATATTTTTGAGTCAGTTGAGTCAGATCTGACTCAAAACAAACATATTGAGTCAGATTCTGATGAGCCAGGTGATTTCACTCAGATCAAGATGACTCGGACGAGTTAGGAGCAAACAAACATGGTGTAAGTTTTATCGCGGTTCAAAGTTGAATCAACAAAACGCCAAATGCGACGATTAAAGCCGCTAGATTTTCAAAATTTAAATATAATCTGATGGTTGAGATTAAACACGGATAATGATTTGGCGTTTTTAAAATAACCGTTAGATTTTTAATATCTAAAATAAGATATGATGGCTAAGATCAAATGGTTTGGCGTTTTTGAAATTTCTGCGACGTCAAACCATTCGCGTCCATGTGTTGATTCAAATCACACCCAACGAGACCGTTGGACGCTCGGTGGAATATGCAACGCTTCTTCCCTTAAAAGTTAAATGTTGGACGTCCACTACACTAAGCCTTAGACAATGGAAACCGTGAATCAAATGAAAATCCAAAATCTAATTCAACTCCCAATAATTACCACAACGAAATCTGGAATTGGGTGATCAACTTAGCGTTAATCAAATCGATGTGACTTCGCGTTTGAATTTTTGAAACAAAAAAATATTTATAAGGCCTTTTCACGGGACCAATATCAATGTTAATACATTTTTTTTCCAAGTCTCGCATGAAGAGTATAATGAACCAAAGTGGAGCAGTACTGGAGAAACGACGTTAGAACAGAGAGAATGATTTAATAAGAAGATGAAAGAAATGACGTTGGAACAACCTGAAGAGGTATCTTCCTTTTAATAGTGATACCAAAACTTTCAGACATGTCTAGTTCCTGGTTGTTAGAACCACCAGGCAATTCCCAGTCGAACGAGTACAAGAGACTGGCAAGAGTAAATTCCACCACTGCCAGACCAAATGAAATTCCAGGACACCCTCTTCTTCCAGATCCAAATGGGATAAATTGGAAATTTTGAACTTTAAAATCGATAGGATTATTCTCAAATCTTTCTGGACGAAACTCCTCTGGTTTATCCCGTAATTTGGGGTCTCTCTGAATAGTCCAGGCATTGATGAAAACTCCTGTATTTGGTGGGATATCACAACCTTCAATTTGAACACTGACAGAGAGATTTGTCCTAAGCAAAGTCGGTACTGGCGGATGCAAACGCATGCTCTCTTTGATGACACATTTCAAGTAGTCCATTTGATTAATATCTTGCTCTTCTATCTTGATTTTGTTTCCGACCACTCTTCTTACCTCTTCTTGTGCTTTTTTCATCAACTCTGGATTCTTTATAAGCTCTGCCATAGTCCATTCAATAACAGTTGCAGAGGTATCACTCCCACCAACAAACATGTCCTATTTATAATGACACTTGAAGTTTCAATAATGGGTAATTTGTGTTTAATGAAAGAAAGTCATACATACATCTTATACTAATGTAAAGAAAATAGCTGTTTTTGGTATGAGACTCCCTAAAATACTTAGTTGTCCCCATTTTTTACATATTTACATAAATACCGTTGTTTCAAAAATAGATTAAAAATTTTAAAAACTTAATATCTTTCAAAATATACACCGATTTTTGAAAAATTTGTATATTTGAAAAGCTATTTCAATTATATACGGAACGAGTACAAATAATAATAGAAAATTTTTGTTTTAGAAGAAAAAAAATCATGACTTTCAAATTTAGTATTGTTGGATGAGTAAAATTGAAGCATGTGGCACATGTGTCCTTACGAGTAGAGATAGAGAGAACTTACCATGATTATCCCTTTCATATTATCTCTAGTGAGACTGAGGTTATCTGTTCCAGCATGGAGAAGAAGTATATCTATGAAGTTTCTCTTATCATCTTTGTCGTCTACTTTTGAGTTGTCAAGGAGATGATCATCAATGACTTGATTAAACAATATATCTAGTTCTTGAGACGTTCTCCTAAGTCTCCCATTCAATCCAGTGACACTATCCATCCATTTGAGCCATGGAAAGAAATCACCAAAACTTAAAGAGTACTCTATCAACATGGTCGCCTTCTTTATCAACCCAACAAGTTTGTCTGTATAATCTTTGTCAAATTTGTTCCCAAGTGAACACCTAAATATAATAGCGTTCGACATAGTGGACAATATCTCAGTTAAATTGATCGTATCACGCTCTCTGGATGAACGAGTTATACTTTCAATGATTTTATCAACTTCTTCTTTCCTTACAGACGCAAAAGATTGAACCCTCTTAGCACTCAACAACTCAAGAACACAAAACTTCCTCAGTTGTCTCCACCGCTCACCATATGGAGCTAGAGCTATATCATTTCCACCACAAAAGATAATTTTTGCAGCTTTTGTAGGAAGCCTATCTGGGAAAACAAGGTCATGTGTCTTTAGAATTTGAGTTGCCATCTCTGTTGAGGAAACCACAAGTATAGGTTTTTTACCAAAATGTAAGAGCATCAGTGGGCCGTACTTCATAGATAAGTGATGAAAACATTGGTGAATTATGGGAGTGATTTGATGAAAGTTTCCTAAGATTGGAATCTTCGGCGGAGAAGGGGGTGAATTGAGCCTTGTTTTTGATATTTCATCGGATGACTTAAGCTTCTTCAACGTATACAAAACAACATAGAAAAAGAAAACAGTTAAGATAGCAAGTGTGATCGGGTAAAACATGTTATTGTAGCTTGTTCCAGGAATTGTTGCAAGAGTGAATGGGGGAGGCTTTTCTTCTTTTTTTCGATCGTTATGAATGCTAAATAACATATGTGTACATGACAAACAAAAGTGCTGGTGAGAATCATCTTTTTGATAAGAACGAATGTAATCATCATAGCAACACTCCAAAAGATAACGTTGGAAACTAAGTGGCGATTTAAGCAAAGAAACAAATGTACTGTTGTTGATGTCCCATTTGATGAGTTTGCTTCTCTTTGTAAAACAAAAATACAACTCCGACACCATCACCAACTGAGCAAAGCAGACGACACAGTAAACCAAGCAGTTGTTTTCAATTATATCATTTGAATACCCTTAAACCTCTCTCAGTGTAACAGTATGGATGACAGTTGACGCACTGACCTTCTAGTACCTGGATTCATCAAAATTACGTCTTTCGAGTATTGTGCATTTTTCTCTGGCTGAATCAAATCATCAAATTTCAGAAATTTTTATTCAAGTACACAGAAGTTTCCCGGTTTCAATTTGTACACTTGTTTTGGGTTGTAAGCAAAGCAGACAACCAATTTAAGCTGGACCTCAAAGGAAAACGTTGAACAAAACAGTTTATAGGACCCTCCATGGGACCAAAAATAATGGGCAGTGAAAAGTTTCTCTCAGGTCTCACTTGAAGAGAATACTAACTTTGCTTGAATATATTAATAATGAGCAGTGCAGCTAGCAGTTCTAGCTAGTTATTAAGTGATCAGTCTAGATACGCTATCACAGCGTCCACAACTTCTTGCGTTGTGCTTTGTCCACCAAGATCTTTAGTCCGGTATTTCCCCTCTAAGATGACACGTTTCACAGCAGTCTCCAATCGATCAGCAAAAGATGGGAACTGAAGATGTCTCAGCATCATTGCAGATGATAACAATAAGGCTACTGGGTTTGCTTTCTGTTGCTCCACCAGTTTATCATTACCAACATTTCCTGCTGAAGCACCTTGTTCAAACACTGCATGGTCAGCACCTACATTTCCTGCATATATGGCATAAAAAGATACACTTAGACTATGATCACAATATGTATAGGAGCTTTAAAGAGATTAGAAGACAGCTTAGAGAGGTTATTAAAAATTGTCTCATGTATGCGGACATTGCTTGTATTACAGAATCCAAATAAAACTTGAAGGTGGTGAGTCAAATATTTAGAAATAGAAAAGTGATGCTAATGTATATGATAAGATAAGTACCTCCTGGCATGACACCAGTGCCTCCAGCAATGCCTGCTGCAGTGTTCGCCACAAGATTACCGTAAAGATTTGGTGTGACCTGCTCAAAATAAGATGCTTCCCTAATCAGATGAGGCTTATATGACTCTCTCATGTAAGTAATTATGTATATATGTGCATCTAAACGTAGGTGGACTAAAGTGGCTTTCCCCTTTCTTGAAACAATTTCGTCTCAGTTGTGGAATTTTGGATATTAACAACCGTCTTAGTTTCCTCAAATATATAACAACAACAACGAGCATAGAAACAAATCAGAACTGCTGCAATACAAATTTATCTATCCAGTGGCCTGAAAAATTATCTCATACAAGTTTCTCTAGAAACCACATTTATAGCATAAAGGTACAAGTCAGGAGCTCTTACTGATATCCTTCTACCTATTCAAAACAGATCAACCAACCAAGGAAGCGAGCACATAAACTGAAACATTAGGTGAATTATGAATCTACGTACCATTACATCAAACTGCTCTGGCTTTGAAACAAGTTGCATGCAGCAGTTATCCACAATGATCTCATTATACTTGATACCAGGGTATTTTGTTGCAACCTCACGACAAGATTCTAAAAACAACCCATCAGCAAGCTTCATGATGTTAGCCTTGTGAACTGCTGTCACAGTCTTTCTGTTGTTTAAGTAAGCATACTCAAAAGCATACTGTGCTATGCGCTCCGAACAGAACTTTGTTATCACCTACAAGAGTTGGATCACTTAAGCATTTCAAGAAAAATGTGCATCCAAAGAGAAAATATGATACACTACTATATCACATCAAAAAAACATGTACTCTTCTGTTGTTCATCCCTCTGTACATATGCCTCGGGGTTTTCATCAACTATAAACGCTTTCCGATCAAGTTTTTATGTGATTTTTATTTTCCTATAAAATTTGTGCAGAACAAGGCCCAAATGGTTATTATTGCACACGATGTTGATCCCATTGAGCTTGTTGTCTGGCTTCCAGCATTATGCCGTAAAATGGAGATCCCATATGCCATTGTAAAGGGCAAGGCTCGTCTTGGGGCGGTAATGTTACTTCTTTTCTTTGGGTTGATTTTTACCAATCTAAATGACTGTTACGAGGAGTCTTTTCAATATCTCATCAGCATAGGAAATAAGTTGGTTTCTGTTTGCTTTCATTAGATCGTACACAAGAAAACTGCCTCAGCATTGTGCTTGACATCAGTGAAGAATGAAGATAAAATGGAATTCAGCAAGTGGTTACCTAGTAGCTTCACATTTACAATTCTTTCCTCAACACCATGGATCACTCACTATCGATTTGTAGCTTATATCATATCATTGTGGTCCATGGTCACAAGAACTACAATTTTATTGTAGCATTTCAATTCATGGATTAAAAACCAAAATCAAGTGTAATACAGTTTACACAGTTTATGGGGGAAGTTTCGAAACCGTTTTCAAGAAAAACCACAGTGGTTATTAGGAAAATTATGAAAGTGAACTCCTAAATTCGAGCCACAAATCCAATTTGAAGGACAAAAAACTGAAACATTCACAGAAAGTAACTTAAATCAGAAAACTTGACATACCTTTAAGCTCTCAACAACACCAGGAACAACCTCATGTTCAAGACCAGCATACTCACCCTCAGTATTCTCCCTGATCACAACAATATCAACATTTTCGTGCCTAGTAGGTAATCCAGGAAGATTACAACAATTGACAAGAGAAGCAAACAGATCAAGTTCTTTCCTCATTTGAACATTCAAAGAACTAACACCACCACCAACAGGAGTAGCTAATCCACCTTTTAAACAAACTTTATTTTTCTTAATTGAATTCATTACTTCAACAGGCATCTCTTTCATATCACCGTGTACATCAAATTTCTCAAAATAAACTGGAGCATGCATTACTTCCATCACTTGCTCAACTGCACCAGTTACCAATGGACCAATTCCATCTCCAGATATTAATGTTACTGCTCTTGGTGTTCCATCTCCTGGTCTTGGCATATATGTTACTGATCTCTTTGAACCTAACAACCCTAATACAGACAAATTCTTAGGATCGTCAATTCTTGATCTTTCAAGAAGGTGTTTCAAAATTGGTAAACCTCTTCTTGCCATTTGTTGAGAAATTCAGGGTTCAGGGAAGATCAAACAAAATTATAAAAGATCAAGAGAGAGAGATTTAGAGAACTTTTTTCTGCTAGGTTGACTAGTTTGATCCGCCAATTGCAACTTAACACGCAATAAAGTAGTTCTTTATGGCGTGGTACATAAAGAGGATATTTCCTCCCAAGTTTTAACGCGTTTACACCCATTCATCACTGTCCTGCAAACTGGGTGGAACAATCTGATTGCTGAAAGTCAATAATAGTCAAAGTTTGGTCAAGGTACTAAATTTCTAACTAAACAAAATGGTAAGAAGAATTTGCAGAAAGAAAAATGGAAGAATCAAACAATAATAGAAGAAGATTTGTGAATTCAAATTAATTCAATCAAATAAAATTCCTTAAAAAAACACACACCATATGAGAATTCAAGAAAAAAAAAACCTAAACTTTGTAGACTGAATTTAGTTTCAGTCTCTCTGAGAATCAGGGATAAAAAACAACCAAAAGAACACACAGAAGTGTTCTGATTGATTGATCAGATCTTACGAACTCCTCCTCCTCGACGAGTAGTGATCTTACTGCGTTCTCCGTCCAAACTGCTGAATGATAATTTGCCTGATGACATAGTGAGTTTACTGACATCTTTAGAGCTGCTTCTCAAAGAATATCTTGAAGTAGTAGCCGTTGTTTCAGATCTAGGAATTGAGAAATAAGCAGGCACTGATTTCCTTAAAGTTTCCAGTTTCTTTTGATCTCCTCCTTTTTTCTTAATAGTAGATTCAACAACACCAAGATTATAAACACTGCTAGGCTTCTTCTTCTCTTCCACAGTTTCGCCTCCTTTTCTTCTTCTTAATCTCTCATTTCTTCTAGCAGAGTATTCATCATAAAACCTGCCTCTTTCAAATGGAGCAGCGCTGTAAGTGTTGGTTAATTCAGTCAAACCCAAGTCTTGATTTCCGAATTGATCTTTCACCATTTTAGCCAAGGCTTGGAAATCGGTTGTAATCGATTGATACTCTTGTCGAAGTTCTGGTCTATCTCCTGGAGTCATCAAATGTTTTGGAGTTTGGGTTTTCATCATTGAAACTGCAACATAAAGAGATTAATTTCAAAACTAAAATTGGGGGTTTTTGAAATCTAGGGTCTAAACCATTTTGGGGATATACTGTATGAATTTTCAAATTCATCACAAGCAAGAGGAGAAATTGTAAGATGAACAAAAAAGACAATAAAAAATAGGGGTTTTTCTGAAATTTAGGGTTTAGAGTAAATTATTACCTGGTGTAGATGGGATTGAAGTAGTACTAGAACGCAACATCCTGCGAGAACGGATCTGATTCAATGATTCAGCAAGTGGTGGTCTGCGATCTGAAGGAGATTTCTGGAACGGCATCTTCAAATTTCTGCGGCGTAATCAAAATAGTTTCAAGAACAGAAAGTTACAATACTGATCAAAGAAGAGAGATAGACCAACTGCGAGAACCCTAAAAATTTGATCTCTGTGGCTATTTCGCTCTACGTTTTGAGATTCACTTTCTACAGTTTCTTTTTGTTAATGTCGGAGGAAGAGAAAATGTCTCCTGTTTTAAGGTGAGGAGCGTCTCTCAACGGTCATATCCTAGTAATCTGACGGTTCAGAAAGGATAAGTATTTCAAAATTCAACGGATATATTTTATTGAAGGAGTGAAAAGATATTTTCAAGTTATTAAGATTTAAGAGTACTTAATGCTATAATTATCTTTCTAAAAAGTGAAAAATACTATAACCTTTCTACTATATGGGTTCAATATATAGAAGTCCACAAAATGGATCCTTCACTATCAACTCCATTCTTCCACATTTTGATATTTTTAGGCCCAAAACTTTTATTTTTAGGGCTGATTTTGAATTATCCAGGACAATTGATGTCATCAATTTTTTTTAATAAATATTTTAATTAAAAAAAATAACCTCCGTATTTTATAGAAGTTTTATAATGAAAAAGAAACAAAAATCAAATCGATTTCTCTACTCCCTCTTCTCTTCTCTCCCGCGATTTTTCACGAATGAGATCAAATTATCTTTTGCGATTTTTAATAATGTGAGATTAGTTTAATTTGGTCAAACACACCTATTTGATTTATTTGTATTGAAGACTAAAGGAAGAACCACACGTTCATTATTTTTTAATTTGTTTAATTGATTCACTAGTTTTCGGACTCGAAAAGGAGGAAGACGTTGCATTGAAACACAACAAATAGGTGTGTTTCAATTTATCTTTTATGCGTTCATTGTTTGTATTGAGCTTCGATTTTTGATTTTTATCTTTCACTTGATTTTTTTTTTTTTTTTTTTGGATTTTGTTGAGTTTGAGAAGAGGAAGAAGACAGTTTTGAAAGAGAGAAATCAATATAGGTGTGTTTCGATCTAGTTATGATGAGTGAATTCTACTTGTTTTCTAAATTTTTGTTTTCAATTTTTATGATTTGGATCTTCTTGATTTTTTTCGATTTGGTTGATATTGAGAACATGAAGAAGAAATAACAATGTTTGTAAGAAGGAAACATCAAATATAGGTACGAATCTTATTTTGGTTTGATTTCAAAACTTTTTTCAATTTTTTTTTTCCGATTATTTGTTGTTCTTGCATGTCCGATCCGAGAATTTGTTGTGAATTTTTTGTTTATATTTTGTTGATAATGAGAGGAGGATGAAGAAACAATTTTGTTTCGTAAGAACAACTTCAAATTGATGTAGACATGCGGTGTTTTTTGTTACGGTATGTGTAACTTGAGGTTACACATATATATCCCGTTGTATTTTTAGCATGAAATTTGTATTTTTCTATTATTTTTGTGAATTTGTTGTGAGTTTTTTGTTTGATGCGAGAAGAGGATGAAGAAACAGTGTTGTTTAGGTAAGAACAACTTCAAATTGATGATGTAGACATGTCGTTTTTTGTTTTACAAAGATGTGTAACTTGAGGTTACACATATATATCATATTGCATTTTTAGCATGGAATTTGTATTTTTCTCGTTGTTTTTGTTTTTTGTGAATTTGTTGTGAGCTTTTTGTTTGATACTACAAAGAGGATGAAGAAACAATGTTTTTTTCGAAGAACAACTTCAAATTGATGATGTAGACAAGCTTTTTTTTGTTTTACAAGTATGTGTAACTTGAGGTTACATATATATCCTATTCTATTTTTAGCATGGAATTTGTATTTTTCTGTTGTTTTTGTTTTTTTGTGAATTTGTTGTGATTTTTTTTGTTTGATAATCGAGAAGAGGATGAAGAAACAATGTTGTTTCAAAAGAACAACTTCAAATTGATGATGTAGAGATCGCTTTTTTTGTTTTACAAGATGTGTAACTTGAGGTTACACATATATATCCTATTATATTTTTAACAATTTACACATGTATATATCCTGTTGCATGTGTATTTGTAAACAATAATAGCATTTGTAACTTTAAGACACATTGTATCTATTGATTTCTGCATATGATATATTTCTCATGTTGAGTATGTTAATGGCTCATTTTATGTTTAGCTTGTTCCATAGGATATATTTTTCACGATGGGGCAAAGCCCCCGAGATGTGTAGTTTCTAGTTACACTTGCTAATTGATGCATATGGCATCTAATTGATGGGATATAAAGGTTATGAATGTGTAACTCTCATCGTACCAGTCAGCCGCATGTGTAACTCCCAGTTACACTAATGAGACCCATGTGTAACTCCAAGTTACACTAGTCATATGCATGTGTAACTCTTAATTACTCTTTTAGTTGTTCTATAATATTATTTCATTCTTTTTGTTCACCCAATCTAATTTCATGGATGTTTATTTTGTTACAGATATGGAAGCATTTTGTAATGAGGAAGACAAGAAGGGAAGGAACAATAGAGGATTTCGTGGCTCATTTCTAAGATTTCGTTTTACATATTTAGTGTTCTAACTCGTTTATTGTATTTAATAACAACCAATTAATAGATAAAAACAGAAAAATTATTGTAAATGAATATTAAAGCAATGCATATTTTTTTTGTATATTTTTTTGTATATTTTTTTACTTGATAATGTTGGCTATACATGCCATATGCATGCGTAACTTGTGGATACACATTTTAATGCATGTGTAACTTTTAATTACACATGCCATGTGTAATCTCGGATACACATGCAATATGCATGTGTAACTTCTCGTTACACACTTTTGAATGCATGTGTAACTTAGGATGACACTTGCAATATGCATGTGGCGGAGGTGGTGGTGGTGGTGGTGGTCATGGTCGCGGTGGCCGGAGGCGGTTGGTGGTGGTCGGGAGGCGGTGGTGGTCGAGGTGGTTGGTGGCGGTGGTGGCCGGAGGCGGTGGTCGGTGGTGGTCCGAGGTGGTAGGAGGTGATTGGTGGTGGTCGGAGGCGGTGGGTAGTCGGAGGTGGTTGGTGGCGGTGGTTGGCGGAGAGGTGGTTGGCGGTGGTTGTGGTGGCCTGAGGTGGTGGGAATATCATCACATTATATTTTAATAATTTTGGGCCTAAATTTAAATTTTATTTAATTATGGGCTTGACGATAATGCGTATGATTATCAATGTCTTTTAATAACTCGGGGCCTAGATTTAAACTTCTTTTAACTAAGGGCCTCATATTATGGGTTATCCGTGGGTTGGGCCTTAGCCTAATTTTCCCTTCTAAAAATTGAGGTAACGACGATAAGGGAGCGGATTCCATATTTAATATGGATTTTCATAAGGGTCAAAATTGCCGTATAGTCTGTTTAATTTTGTTTTACTTTTTCTGCCAAGAAATAGTATGTTATGGATATGAATGGCAAGGGAGAAGACAATGCCGATGAAATACAAAAGTGGTGGTGCCCTTGCAACCTAATTTCCTTTTAGATAAATAAAATCCATTCAAAGCATAGTCTCATTCTGACCCCCTAGTACTAGTCATAAATTCGGAATAAAAATAAATAGAATGTACGTCACTGCTATATGGAAATTTAGGCCTTTAATTTCCTCATTGTGCGGTGAATATTTTCGCCAGGGTTTAGGGCTGCACAAGACCCGCCCATCATACCCAAACCCGTACGTACCCACTAAGCCCGTGGGTTCTTAATCCGAACCCGCCTGTGGGTGCGGGGTTGGTTATGAAAATAAAAACCCGTTGTCTATGGGTGCGAGGTTGGTTTTAGCTAATACCCGCCCGAAAAACCCGCTAAATATACACCATTGATAAAACTGATCATAGCCATCCGTTATCAAAACCCTAGTGGTACTAGTAGATTGTAGATAAGATAGATAACCCTCTTTCCCTAGTGGTACTAGTCCCTAGAAGTCCTTGATCCTTGAGGATGCTAAGAGGAGAGACTTAAAGATGATAGAAGAGACATGAGTCACTTACTGTTGGTCTGGAAACTTTTATTGTTTAAGTTTTAATCTGAACTTTAAAGTAGTCGTACTGTTTAAACTTGTTTTTATTGAAAGTACTAATGTACTATGTACACTATTACTTGTTTAAGCTTACCAATGAAGACTTGTGTAGTTATGTTTATGGTTTGTTTTTTTAAGTTATCAAGAACTTAAGTAAGTAGTTTATTTAAATTTTAAAACATGTGTGTGGATGATTATTAAATATAAAGCGGGTTTAAACCCAAACCCGCCTACATCAGAATCGGAGAACAAAACCCGTCCATTGTTTGAAGGTGGGGTTGGTTATGAAAATAAAAACCCGCATCTGTGGCAAGGCGAGGTTGGTTTTAAGTATCGTCCAAACTGCCCATATGCAGCCCTACCTGGGTTGAAACGTCAAGATGAATCTCAAGTAGTATTTAAGAATTTGAATAGAGTACCTTATGGATCTTTAACTTTCGGGATGTGAGTTATTTGTGGTTGGAGTAAGCTCCAAATGCAACAATGTGGGGACCTTTTGACGTCTCAGCGGTATATGAAGCCGTCCCTAGTTTCCCAAGGCCAAAGAGCACAAAATAGAAATGAATGGTGATTCCAAAAGTTGTGTCTTTTCTATCTTAATGTGATTCAGTTAGTGCCTTTTCATGTCAACCCTATTCAGGTCATAGTTAGGTCGTGTTTGCTTAAGCGAACATGGATGGTCAAGTACTTTAAATGTGAGTAGTGGCTATGGACGCTTAGCCATGGGATGATTGGATCCATATGTCCCCATCCTAGCCACAAGAATTTTGGACATTCTCTCTCTCACATTTTACCTCGTTTTTTTAATTATATTATAAAACCATATGTGTCATGCATATGAAAACTCCAAGTTTGATTACAATGATATTTTTTTTGTAAAATAAAATTTAATGTTCTTATTTATACTCATTAGAGCAACCGCAGTAGGCGACAAAGATCAAAAATTTGGGAAGAGATGGAGACGTAGTGGGACGGACTAAAGATCAAATACCAGACTATACCAAATTTCCAGATTAAATTTGGTCGGCGTCCAAAGACCAAACCCAAATTTTAGTCGAGCGTTGATATAGTGTTCGCCCACACCAGGGCGTTGATATAGTATTCGCCCCACACCAGGCGGACGTAAAGTCTACGCCCCACAGCAGGCGTGGTTTATACCCCGCCCCATATATATATATTTTATTTATTTTTAATTTATTGTGGGGCGTGATTTATACCTCCGCCCCACTAAACTTTTTAAAACATTTTGAATGGGGCGACGTTTATACCTCCGCCCCATTTTTTTTTTATTTTTTTTTTAAAAAAAATCGAAATCTCCGTCACACCAGGCGAACGTATAATCCACGCTCCACCAAATTTAGTCTTCCACCCGTAGCGTCACACACCAGATTAAACCCAAATTTTGGTCTTTTTTTCCCTCTTTGGTCTTTGGTCATACTCGCACCACTGCAGTCGCTCTTACGGAGGTATTTAAAAAGTTTTTTTTAATGTTCTTATTTATACTCATTACGTAAGTAATTTAAAGAGCTTTTTAAATATGTTAAATTTAGAAAAATTCGGTGTGTTGGTGCACAGTTTGTTGCTAGGTTACCAACCAACTTCTTGTTAGAGATTATTGACGTTTGGTAGTATTAATCTTTCAATATTTACCAAATAATAATATTTTGAAAAATATCAAGTTTGCAGATATTGATTTAATGGCGTTTCTGTAAATATGTAAATATTGATTTAATTTACATTTTTACTCTAAATATGAACGCACAATCGGGGATATGAAAATTAATCGGGGATATGATAATAGGATAAAATAAGGATTCAAATAGTAAATCAGAGTTACCCCATATCCATGTATTTTAACTAATTCCTAATCTACCCCTCACTAATTATGTTTAGTGGTTAATTATAATTAACTAAGTTAATAGATTAATTTGATAATGATTAGTATAAATCATAATCACTTTACTTGGGTGAGATTATAAGAAATTTTTTTGAGGTAATAAGAATTTGGTTAAAAATGAGTACTCCCAACTTACAAAATGCCAACAAAATCAATGCCAAAATTGGTACTTTCGGTATGGGCTATTTAACGTTTAGTCACTCCAAAGAAATGTCCAACACCCAGCACAGTACCCAATATTTAAAAAATTAAGGCTTGGTACCTAGACTTGACATTGACCGTTATGTTCCTTGTTTGACCTGGTTAGTTTTTATTTTTTAATTATTTTATTATCAATAATAATTGACTCTTTTACGAATTTACCCTTGGACTAAAATCAATATTTAGAGAGAGTAAGTGACTTGCATAGATATGATCAGCTAAGACAAGAGCACGAACTAATCCAAGACTGAGATTCTCAAACACGAGAAAAAGCATACCCAATTATATGGTCTTCGGATAACACACTATGAACCCCACCTTCCAAGTTCAGGAAGTTTAATTGTTCTCATCTTCTAATTACTTTAATTAACCCAATACCCAATCTCAAACTCCTCCTTCTATTCAATTAAATCAAACAAAATACATATAAAAATCTAAGGGTTCGCTGTGAAATGATAGGATTTCTTGTTTATTTAGATCGGGTTTCTTACACCTCTCTGAGAGAACAAGGAAAAAAAAAACTGGTACAAAAAGAATTACAGATGAAGGAAATCAACAGGAGTCTAAGAATCAACGGAGGGTTGGGTTTGTGTAAAGTTTTGAATTTGGAGCAGAGATTGAACTAGAGATGAAATAGAATTCTCAAATTGATTATCTTCTTTTGGTAATAAAAGTCCTCTTTTCGGTTACTTTAGTTTAACAATTTTTGTGAGATTTGGGAATTTTGGGGCAGTTCGACTTGGGATTGGTTATAGTGTAGAAAAAAATGGGGTTTTGCGATTCTGATGATAATGATTTGATTATGATGGAGAAAAGAGATGACGAGAAGGAGTTTTTATATTAAGAAATTTGTTATAAGAGCTGAAAAAATAGAAAGAATGGAAATCAAATGAACATTTGAAATTGATAAATGGATTTTGGGGTTGAGATTTAAAGATCAGTCAATGGATTGAAAGCTCATTCTGTGATTCAACGGGGTGAGGTTTTCTGCTCGGAACGAAGAGGAGGCAGAAGAAGATAAGAGTTTACATTGGGGATAAATATGTAACTTCAGATTATCTTTTTATTGAAAATTAAATTAAAAAAATTAAAAATAACCAGGTCAAACCAATAACATAATAAGGTCAGCCTCCTATGCATCGACCCTTGATGTCTCCGCTCAACACCAAAACACTCCCAACAGGCCTCAGTAGCCTTCGGATCCTGGTCCCCCAAGATCCAACGCTGTGCGATCACTCTCATCATCACTCGTTGCGCCCGCCTCACATATCTAAAAACAGCCTAACCCTATACCCCGCCGACTCTACCATTCCTCTCCTTCACTTCTCTTTCTTCCCCCACACACCCCTCTGCAAAACCCTTACCTCCCTCTTTCTCTTCCCACGCACGATCTTGGAGCCATCATCATCACCACCACTCTTTCTCCTATCACCAACAACTCCTCTTAGCCTCTGCACCACCACTCTCTGATTTATCTTTTTCATAGCTTCTCTTCAACCTAGAAGCTAGGTTAAAGATAAATAGGGTTAGGGTTTTCACCAACTCCTTTGCATGTTCGATTCAGAGGTCAGGGACGCGTCAAGGGAGCGAGAGCAGGTTTGGGTCAGAGTAGTGGTTAGTGAGGATTGCTTTTGTGAGTTATAAATTGGGTTTTGATGTAAGAGAGAAAACTAGTCGATTTTAGTTTCAATTTAGGGTTCATGTTTAGTTTATTTTCAATAAAATCGTTTTCTATTGTTCAATCATGTGCTAAACTTATTGCTTTAGGATTTACATGAAGCCTTAATTCTTGTTCCGTTGTTCAACTATGTTGTGATTGTTCTTAAATGCTTAAATTCTTAAGATAATTTCAATCCTTGCACTTCAATACTTTGCTTTCATTGAATATCATCATCTAATTGTAGCTTAGGATTAAAACTGTTTTGATTGTGCTCGGCTCATGCTTAAGAGATAGGTTTGCCAAACCCTTGACTAATTGTGCTTAACTTAGACAATTAGTGCCCGGTTTGGTACTCTAATTGTTGATTGTATTACATTGGTGGAACTCCTTGCTTAAGAGATAGTCTTGACACATTGTCCTTATTTGCAATAGGATTAAGAACTTTCCAACTAGTTGACGCACATAACTTGAACCGGTGGTGGATTGGCAATCCTAGTATCCTTCCACCTTAACATTTACAATACATCTTGAGTTCATTGTTACCACAACATCACTTAGTCTTAAGGACTTTAAACAATAGCTTGTATCTCGTCACTTACATCACCTGAAACACTTGAGTTAACCTTAGAATAACTTAGCATACACAAGTTCCCCTGTGGAAAGACCTGTGCTTGCCACGCCTTCAAGGCTCGTGCACTTGCGGATTAAGACATAGGAAAAGCATCTTTAGTTCCTATCAAGTTTTTGGCGCTATTCCGGGGAACCGGTAGCGTGCTACTTGTTCATTAAAGCTTAACTTCACTATTTTCCAATTCTCCTCGTACATTTTGACTATTCAATCATCCGAGCTATTTTACATTTGTATATTTTTTCTGCTTTGAATCCCACGATTTTAGCTTCTTTTAGCTTAGTTAGCTGTAGTTTTTTTTTTTTTTGCATATCTTCATCTATAATTGCATCATTAGTTCTTGATGTCATTAGTATTAACCATCCTTGCATTGTTAAGTTTCTTCGAGCTTATTCTAGCTCATTGTCTGTGGGAAACTTGTTTTCTTCTCGCTCATTGCCTTTTGTTTACATACACCGAGCATAACTCAGTTGTAGCTAGTGAAGTTTGAATCTTGTCATTCCAACATTGGTGCTACCTTGTTAATACTTCCTTGCTTTCGTGCAAATGATTGAGATTCGAGATTTCTCTCTTGAGTCAGCGGTGCACTGTGAGTAATTGGAGGAGACAAGGAAGTCGAACTCCTGAGTGCCTAAACCCGGTGAATACGGTGGTATTGGCTAACTCTTCTTGTATGGTGTATGTTTGATAATCAATGCATGATAGACTTACAAACTTGAAGCCGCAAGTTTGAGCTTGACTGGAAATCATTGAGATATACTTGTCTGATAAACTAGCTTCCCTGCTAGTTGTTGTTGACTCTGGCCTCTATTGGCTCATTTGTGCATCTTAGCTTGCTAAGACCATCTGCCATGCTAGTATTTGCATATTTGTTAAATCGCAGTGCAAAAAAAAATTGTGTCTGATTGTCTGTGAATCAACCCTGCTGTGTTGCTATCAATTGTGCTTGAATGTGTATGAAGTAGCAAAGCTGATGATTAGCATTTAGATTGTTTTTCAAAACAACACAACCCTGCACAATGCTGCACCATTGAGTGAGCACAACCTCTACCTCGCACCATTCACAAAATTTTTGACTCTTTTGTGTTGTCTTTGTTACTCTTTGTTGATTGCTCACAACCCTCCTTGCTCCATCCGATTTGTGCAAGACCAACAAGTCATGACCACCTAACCAGATCTTTGTGTCTAAGCCAAAGTGCACTTCGAGTTGCCAAACTCGCACAAACTAAGCCTTGCAACAACTTTGGGCTGTGCAAAACTAAGCTAAAACCCATTTTTGGGCTTGCATTCCACTAAACCCTCAGCCCCCAAATCTGGGCTGTGCATCCTGCCAAAAACAAAAACCCAACAACTGGCTCACTTCAGTGCATTTGTGCATTATCAACCCACGGGCTTGCACGTAACCAAGCCCAACACCACAAAAATCGGGCTATACATTTCTAAACCCAACCTGGGCCGAACCCTTAACAGCTGAGCCCAATCATCCGGGATGCAAACAATCAAACCCACACCTTTTGGGCCGGAACCAACCTATTCTCACGGGCCTTACAACACCAATAACCAATCTCTTTGGGTTTGAGTTTTGTTTTTGTGGGTTATTTTTGAGTTTTGTTTTTGTGTGTTGAACTTGTTGGTGTGTTAACATGCTAGATGCTAGCTAGGCTATGATTGTGTCTTTAGAGACCAAACAAACCGACTAGTTAGAATCGCCTTGGGACGAAATCGTTAGCATACCCGGTTCTTTTCACAGAAAGCCCAATTCCATCGTAAAGCCCATCCGGATCGAAACCATGGGTGAGGAACTTAACCAACCCCGTAGTCTCAAGGACTACATGTACCCAACTAGGGCAACCCGACCCTCTTGCATCATTCTCACGGTTGATGCTTGTCGCTTTGAACCGAAAGCAAGCACCATTCATATGCTACCCGTGTTTAGAGGGGTCAATCCGAGAACCCCTACCATCACGTGAGAGACTTTGAGGATATTTGTGGGACTCCTTGCGTTTTAACCAAATGCCGAGGAGTCCTCAAATTGAGATTGTTTCCTTTTTCTCTCGAAAGACAAAGCCAAGTCTTGGCTACATGCTCTACAACCACAATCCATTAGAACTGGGATGACCTCACAAAGGAGTTTTTCAAAAAGTTTTTCCCAAACCATAAGATGCGGCAATTCGCCAAAGTCTAAATGGTTTTGTGCAATTAGAAGACGAAACTCTAGCAAAGTACTTGGAGAGATTCAATGAATTATTACTCCAATGTCCCCACCATGGTTTTGAAAAATGGAGACTCGTGCAAATCTTGTATGAGGGTCTAGATGTTAGAACCCGAACCACGTCGAGTCAATGTGCAATGGTGCATTTATTGACAAGAGTGCCGATGACGCTTGGGCTTTTCTAATCGAAGTCACTGAAAAGACTCAACAATGGGAGTCCATCCAGAACCGAAACGGACTACCCCTACCAACAATGTTCATAGAATCGAGTCGACTTTGAGGGAAATGCAAAAATGGCATCTTTGGCCCTAGGAGAATAGAAGTGCTTGAGTTGGAAAAGAATGTAAAATCTAATGCCCCTACTCTCCGTGACCAAATTGATAGGGCCACGTGTGCCGCATGCCATAGTTTCGACCACTTAGTGGACTGTTTGATTTATATGCATTTCAAGAGTCCAAGTCCGAGCAAGCCAATGCATTGTACCAGAGACAAGAGAACAACCCTTATTCTCAAACCTACAACCCAGGGTGGAGGAATCACCCCTAACTTTCATGGTCCAAGGGCACACAAGGGGACCAAACATAACAACCAAGGATACTCATATCCTAGAAACCCCCAAGTACAACCACCCTCAAAGTACCTGGGTAGAGAAAAGACTAGCTTGGAAGATCATGGTGTCATTCTCGTTGACCCAAGGTCTTTCAAAACTTGAGAAAACTACCGACCAACGTCTCACAACCCTAGATCTTAAGATAGGGCAAATCATGATGCATTGAATGAGAGAGAGAAAGGAAAATTCCTAGTCAACCCCTACAAAATCCAAAGATCGTGTTTCAAGCGGGCTCCTCTACCCGCAATGAAACTTCACATAGTCAAGCAAATCTTGTCACCACTCTCCGTAGTGGTAGAATTGTTGAGAACCATGTAGGTGTACCACCTTCAAGCGAGTCTACATCGACTCCAGTACACACAACACCACCGGAAACATCTATGTAGAGAAAGAATCTCGAGCCCATTGATAAGACCAAGAGTCCTACTAATATAGATGTTCCCTGTGCCAAGTCATGTTCCCGTTGCTCCATTTCCACAACGGTTGGTGCAATGTAAGGGGGTACCCAATACAACGAGATGTTGGAATTGTTCAAAAGAGTTAACATAAACATTCCATTTCTCAAGCAATCAGCAAATACCGCCTATGCTAAGTTTTTGAAGGACTGTGCACACAAAAGCGAAAGCTTCATGTGCATAAGCGTGCCTTTCTCACCGAGCAAGTAAGTTCAATTATTCAAAACAAAACCCCACCTAAGTTTAAAGACCTGTGTAGCCCGACTATCTCTTGTACTATAGGTGAGCATACAATCGAAAAGCTTTATTGGACTTAGGAGCTAGTGTGAACCTACCGCCATATTCGTATGTGCGCTAGGTCTTGGGAATTGCAACCCACTCCCGTCACGCTACAATTAGCGGACAGATCCGTGAGAGTCCCTGTGGGAATCGTTGAAGATGTGCTAATCAAGGTTGATAAATTTTATTTCCCCGTGGACTTCATTGTGTTGGATACCCAACCTGTGCAAAATCCCAAAATCATATTCCCGTTATCTTAGGACGTCCCTTCTTGGCAACGTCAAACGCTATCATAAATTGTCGTAGCGGGATATTGAATTTGTCTTTTGGCAACATGACCGTAGAAATGAATGTCTTTCGTGTGAACCAACAACCCATAGAGTGTGATGATGATGAATTGCACGAGGTTAACATGATTGAGAGTCTCGATTCAAGACTCATTGCCCGACATTTTGTCAAGTGGACCCCGTGCAAGCATGTTTAGACAATTTTGACTTAGATCTCTTCAGCCCGAGTACATTAGTGAGGTCCACTTTGCTAGAGTCTCCAGTGCCACCCATGGATATTGCCAAATGGCGAATGCAGTGGAAACTCTTCCACTCTCGATACCACATCTCGCCCCACCTCTTGACACACCACCTAAGCTTGATTTGAAACCTTTACCCGATACCTTGAAGTATGCATTCTTAGGTCCTTCTCGAGACTTTACCCGTGATTATTGCATCATGTTTAGACACGGAACAGAAAGTCAGACTTTAGAAGTACTTCAAGAACATAAAGGAGCCTTAGGTTGGACCATCTCCGATCTTAAGGGTATAAGTCCCACAATTTGCATGCATCACATAAACCTTGAGGAGAACACTAAACCATCTAGGGAAATGCAAAGGAGACTTAACCCCAACATGAGAGATGTTGTCAAGGGTGAGATTCTCAAACCGCTTGACGCGGGTATCATCTACCCTGGCCCCCGATAGCCGCTGGGTCACCCTATTCGAGTAGTACCCAAGAAGTCCGGCATTACCGTTGTTCAAAACGAGATGAATGAGCTACTTCCCACCCGTGTGACCACCGGGTGGCGAGTATGTATTGATTATAGAAAATCGAACACAAGAACCAAGAAAGACCATTTTCCCCTTCCCTTCATTGACCAAATGTCGGAAAGGTTAGCCAAACATAAGTACTACCGCTTTAGATGGCTATTTCGCTACAACCAAATTCACATAGCACCCGAAGACCAACAAAAGACCACATTTACATGTCCTTATGGAACATTTGCTTATCGTCGTATGCCTTTTGGGCTGTGCAATGCACCCGCTACTTTTCAACGTTGCATGATGAGCATTTTTTCCGACATGGTAGATAAGTTTCTTGAGATTTTTATGGATGATTTTTCTCGTGTTTGGATCTTCATTTGATGAGTGTTTGCATCACCTCACATGTGTGCTAGTTAGGTGTAAGGAGAAGAGTTTGGTCTTGAATTGGGAAAAATGCCATTTTATGGTTAATTCAGCATTGTTCTAGGGCATATTATCTCTAAAAGGCATAGAAGTAGACAAAGCCAAGGTAGATCTCATTCAACAATTGCCTCAACCTCGTTTCGTGAGGGACATTAGATCATTTCTAGGCCATGCGGGTTTTTACCGATTCATCAAAGACTTTAGTAAAATTTCACGACCTTTGTGCAATCTTCTTGCAAAAGATGTTGCATTTGTCTTTGATGATGCTTGTAAGGAAGCATGGGAGCAACTCGAAGGCTCTCCTTACATCCGCCCTATAGTCGACCCCGATTGGTCATTACCATTTGAGATTATGTGTGATGCGTCCGACTATGTGTAGGAGCTGTTTTAGGCCAAAGAGTAGACAAACTCCCTTATGTGATCTACTATGCTAGTAAAACACTTAATGATGCTCAATTGAATTATTCCACTACCGAGAAAGAGTTGCTAGTGTTGTGTTTGCATTAGACAAGTTTAGATCTTATTTGATAGGGTCTAAGGTCATCATTTATTCGATCATGTTGCATTGAGATATCTTTTGTCTAAGAAAGATGCTAAGGCTCGTCTAATTCGATGGATACTCTTGCTACAAGAGTTTAACCTCGAAATTCGAGATAAGAAAGGGTCAGAGAATGTTGTTGCCGATCACTTGTCTAGGTTGAATGTTGAATCTTCCGATGAGTCTCGTGTTGATTAGGGAATCATTCCCCGATGAGCAATTGATGCTTGTGTCTCGAGATGCCTTGGTTTGCTGATATTGTGAACTACATTTCACATGTAGAATGCCCTTGCATTGGTCTAAACAAGACCGTGCTAAGTTCTTGGCTGAAGTTAAACATTTCCTTTGGGATGACCCATATTTGTTTAAGTACCGCAAGACCAAATCATTAGGAGATGTGTCCCCAATTCGAACAAAGGGACGTCATCTCTTTCTGTCATGACCATGCTTGTGGAGGCCACTTTAGTGCCAAGAAAACTCATTTGCAAAGATCTTGCAAAGCGGTTTTCTATTGGCCAACAATGTTTAAGGATTGCCATGCATTCTCGTGTTGCTTGTGACCGATGCCGAAACTAGGAAGTATATCTAGGAGAAACATGATGCCCTTACAACCCATTTTGATTGTTGAGTCAGTTTGATGTTTGGGGCATTGATTTCATGGGTCCATTTCCGAATTTGAAGGTAAGTTGTACATCCTTGTAGCCGCGATTATGTCTCTAAGTGGGTAGAGGCCATTGCATCCAAAACCAACGACCATAAAGTTGTTCTTTCTTTTCTTAAGGAGAACATTTTCTCCCGCTTTGGAACCCCCGAGAGCGATAATCAAGTGATGGAGGTAGTCATTTCTGCAATAGACCCTTTGAATCACTAGTGCGCAAGTATGGAATCACTCATAAGGTCGCAACACCTTACCATCCTCAAACCAAAGTGGCCAAGTAGAAGTTTCTAATAGGGAAATTAAGCATATTCTTGAGAAGACCGTCAATCCTTCTAGGAAAGATTGGTCTTTGCGCTTAAATGATGCTTTATGGGCCTATAGGACTGCATACAAGACTCCCATTGGGATGTCTCCTTACTGGACTTGTGTACGGAAAAGCATGTCATCTACCTCGTTGAGTTAGAACACCGTGCATACCTGGCTGTGAAAAAGTTGAATTTTGATCTTGATAAAGGCGGGTACTGGTGAGAAAACTTCAACTCAATGAGTTAGAAGAATTGAGAAATGATGCATATGATAGTGCAAAAACGTACAAACATAGAATGAAGGTGTTTCACGATAAGCGCATTCTGCGCAAGTCTTTCACCCAGTGTCAAAAAGTTTTATTGTACAACACTAGATTGCACTTGTTTCCGTGAAAGCTACGTTCTCGATGGTCCTGACCATTCGTGGTACGTACCATTTTCCCCATGGAGCGGTAGAAGTTGAAAACCCAGCAAACAAGAACATTTTCAAAGTCAATGGTCAAGAGATTGAAACCATTTACGGAACATCTTCCACCGTAAGTTGAGACCGTTGACTTGGAAGACCCCATCTATGTGGGTGATCTAGTTCACTTGTGTACATACTTATGGACTAAAAATCCATCGTCTTTCCCTTTTCTTTTTCTTTTTGCATAATTTTGATGTGTGCTAACCAACCTTTTTGTCTTGCGCTCGTGATTGTTTGCTTTCAAAGCATTCATCTTTCTATGGTTTAGCAACACCCTTGTACATCCGGTAACCTCTTCCCTTTTCTTTATTTAACATAGTTCTCTCGGTATGTGACTTTTAAATTCTTATTATCTGTTGACACATTGAGGACAATGTTTAATTTAGGTTTGGGGGTACATACATTTGCATATAGAATAGAGTTTTTAGTCTTTCTTTTTTAAAAAAAAAAAAAAAAAAAAAAAAAAAAAAAACTTTGTAAATACTTGCATGAAAAACCTCCAACTTTTAGAGATTTTAGAGTCACTAGCATGCTTTTAGCTATGTTTACATAGAGAGTCCGACCGAAATAACAAGAACTTGGAAGTACTTGGAGAACGCAATCGGGTTCCTTAGTTGATTAGAGCGTTAAAGTCGGATTTAACCATACCGGAGGGCTAATTAGGTGTTGTTTAGATTTTCGGTAGTAGAATTGTGATCAACCATAGTGGAGACTACCCATTTTACATCAAGCGAGGTACCGACCTTCACTCTTTGTGACTTTCTAGAAAAAGCTTTTAGAGTGTGTGTCACCGTCACGTCAATTCCGGTAGGAATGGTGAGCTACCCAACTTCGCACCACTTTCAAAGACTACTTTTGTTCTCTTGAGTGCTAATTCCGTCAATCATGAGGGTGACGTCTAAAGATGAAAACTCCTTCTAAATATCGATTTGCAGTTAACATCACTCTCTCTCAATCAGTAGTTCCATAGAAACACATCATCGTCAGCAAGCGGAGCAACATCAGAATATTTGAAGAAAGTTGATATAGTCCAAGGTTTACATACAACAAAGAAAATAGGATGAGAATTAATGAAGTTTGTAAAATCAAGACAATACAAGTTATGGAAATTGTGTGATATAGTCCTTCATCCATGGAGTTAGTAGTGTTACTGTTTTTATTTTCAATTAATGTATATAGTAAGTTCAAAAAAAAAAAAAAAAAAAAAAATTCAAACAAAAATCAAAAATAAAAAATAAAATAAAATAAAATAAATTGTAGTTTATTTTCTTAGTTTTGATACCACCATGGTAAAGAAGAAAATTCCAAGTAACAAGGAAATTGAGTAGAAAAGTTAAAAATTGTCAAGTTTTGTGAAGTTTAGAAGTTCGTCATCAACATTTGAAGACCGAAGACCGAAGAGTGAAGACGTTTCTATGGTTCTTATGAGAGAGTGATATTAATTGCCGATCGGGTGAAAAGGTAGTGAGTACTCCCACCCTTGCTAATGGTTGATTTCCTTCCTTAGAGATCATCGTAAAAAGATTCTTTTGTCCACACTTTTGTGGAGTCTCCGATTTTATTTCGGAAGGTTAGCCTTCTTACCTACAACATGTGCGGGATTTCTCTCTTTATTCCCGCCCGCACACATGAGAGACTAAAAGCGATCTTTTTTGAGTGCAATTATCATAAAACCTAATGGTGAGGCGGAGAAGTCGAGGCTTATGATCACAATCGAATCCGAATTCTTTCATATGGTATGGTTACTTCTCGCTCGGCACTTAAGGATGAGAATGCGTTCTTTAGTAGTTCTAACTTCTTGTTACTAGCACACGTAAAACTCTATGTCCTTATAGCTCCTTGGATGCTTGAGACTCTTTTACACTACGAAGTTGGAGAAGGTTTTGTGGGTACACCTCGTAAACCCTCACGAGACTACAACTCGTCCACTAGGGACACCTAGGGGTTTAAAGGCTTAGTGCATACGCTAAATGCATTCGAGAGACTGCGACAAAGGGTATAGTTAGGATTTCTTCATTTTGTTTCACTTGAGGACAAGTAAAATTCAGGTTTGGGGTATTTGATGAGTGCTAAATAGTGCATATTTATACACCTTTTTATTGGCATTTTACTCATCTTTTGCGTTTAGAAATCGGATATTATCCCGCATTCGTGTTTTCTTTGTTTTCAAGAATAAATATTTGTATTAATTAATTTTGTGTCTTTAGGTAATAAATAAAGCTCGGAGAATCGAGAGCCAAAGAGCGAAGAATTGAGTCGAGCATCTATGGAGCAGAAAGCAAAGCCATACGCCTAGCAGTTGCAACCCAACAAGTAGCAACTCATCTACAAGACATGGGCTTGAGCTAGACCTGACCCGCGACCGGATCCGAGTCGGCCACTCCAAGCCGTTGAGATCTCATCTTGCTGCATCCTACGCCGCTGCCTCCTATGCATCGACCCTTGATGTCTACTTTCTCAACACCAAAACACCCAACAGGGCCTTCAGTAGTTCGGATCTGTCCCCAAGATCCAACGCTCGCCGCATCACTCTCATCATCACCATTGCGCCCGCCTCACAACAAAACTTGCCTAACCCTATACCCCCCACTCGACTCTACCATTCTCTCCTTCACTTTCTCTTTCTTCCCCACACCCCTCGCAAAACCCTTACCTCCTCTTTCTCTTCTCACGTGCGGGAGCCATCATCATCACCACCACTCTTTTCTCCTATCACCAACAACTCCTCTAGCCTCTGCACCCACCACTCTCTCTTATTTATCTTTTTCATAGCTTCTCTTCAACCTAGAAGCTAGGTTAAAGATAAATAGGGTTAGTTTTTCACCAACTCCTTTGCATGTTCGATTCAGAGGTCAGGGACGCGTCAAGGGAGCGAGAGCAGGTTTGGGTCAGAGTAGTGGTTAGTGAGGATTGCTTTTGTGAGTTATAAATTGGGTTTTTGATGTAAGAGAAAACTAGTCAGTTTTAGTTTCAATTTAGGGTTCATGTTTAGTTTATTTTTCAATAAAATCTGTTTTCTAATGTTCATCATGTGCTAAACTTATTTGCTAGGATTTACATGAAGCCTTAATTCTTGTTCGTTGTTCAACTATGTTGTGATTGTTCTTAAATGCTTAAATTCTTAAGATAATTTCAATCCTTGCACTTGATACTTTGCTTTCACATTGAATATCATGTATTCATTGTAGCTAGGATTAAACTTGTTTTGATTGTGCTCAGCTCATGCTTAAGAGATAGTGCCAAACCCTTGACTAATTGTGCTTAACTTAGACAATTAGTGCTCAGTTTGGTACTCGCACGGAATTGATTGATATTATTACATTGGTGGAACTCCTTGCTTAAGAGATAGTCTTGACATTGTCCTTATTTGCAATAGGATTAAGAACTTTCCAACTAGTTGACGCCTTTTATAACTTGAACAGGTGGTGGATTAGCAATCCTAGTATCCTTCCACCTTAACATTTACAATACATCTTGAGTTCACATTACCACAACATCACTTAGTCTTAAGGACTTTAAACAATAGCTTATCTCTGTCACTTACATCACCTGGAAACACTTGAGTTAACCTTAGAATAACTTAGCATACACAAGTTCCCCGTGGAAAGACACATGCTTGCCACCTTTGCCTTCAAAAAAGCCTCTGTGCACTTGCGAGATTAAGACATAGGAAAAGCATCTTTTAGTTCCTATCAATAACGGTCAATGTCAAGTCTAGGTACCAACCCTTAATTTTTCAAATACTGGGTACCAAAGCTAGGTTCTGGACATTTGCTGGGTACCAAACGTTAAATATCCCTTCGGTTATTGTAAGTTATATATCGAGCATGTACGCCGACACCATTTTTCGGCATGATCTTCATCACTTCCGGCATGGTCTTCATTACTTCCAGCATGGTCTTCATCACTAATACAATGCCGGCAATGTTAAAAAAATCACTTAGGCATGGTCTTCATCAATTCGGGCATGGTCTTCATTAATTCGGGCATGGTCTTACCATTAATTAGGCATGGTCTTCATCATTTCAGCATGGTCTTCATCACTTCCGAATGTCAAAAAAAAATCGTTTTCAAAGTGAGGAGCCGGCGAAGGAGAAGAGAATTTGAAAGGGAGTGGGGAATAATTAGGTTTGATTTAGTTTTTATTTGTTTTAAAGGGTAATTTCATATTTTCACTCCCAAGAAACACCTCTTAGCAGAAACTATTGGAGGGGATATTAATTTATATCCCCCAATTGCGCGTTCTGAAATATATGTGAAGTGATAATTGATATTAAAGGTCATATTAGTAATATCAGGATTAGACCAAGGCTTCACCAAAAATACCTCTTTTCTTTATATTAGTTATTATTATTAGATTAGATTATTAGATATTAGATTAGATTAGATCGGATTGAAAAGAAAATTTATCCTAATTGTATATAGAGAGTAAGATTATAATTGGTTTGTTAAATAATTAGGGATTTTATTTTTACGATAAAATATGATATATATTGCTTATCATTTTTAGAATTAAGATTAATTAAAATGAAAAAAAGAATATATTTTGTTAAAATATAATTGTTACTCATAGTAAATCAATATGATTGGGTTGTCTGTTCTTTAAAAGAGTGTGCAAAAAATCGGATTCCTTAGTGGTTCATAAGTACTTCTTCTGGTATACATGTGGTCATGTTCAAAGTTCCAACAAATAGGCATGATACGCATATCCATGTAATACAGTAGAATTTGCTAATGATTTGCGAATCTACCGTCTAGACTCTAAAATTACACTTTTTAATTCTAAAATTACCGTCTATACTCTAAAATTACACTTAAAAAGTTATTTATTTTTCAAACCATGATAACTTTTTATTTCGTAGGCAAACTCTTAAGTTAATTCATTTTTGAAACCACGGTAACTTTTTGCTTTTACAAGTTCAAAGACAACTTTTTAATTTGTTGCCAAACACTATGAAGCAATCAAAAATTAGTGGAAAAAAAAAAACAAAAACAAAAAACAATTTCACCATTTATTTATTGTTGTAACAGTGACATTCGGCAGTATTAGTAAGTTGACCCTTTTTCAACATACTGAATCAGATTTTTCCGTAGACAGCCGACGCGGTTAGAACTGAACTTAAATAAGCTAAGTTAAGATATAAACCAACTGACTTGAATATCATATGAGAAGCTAAAGAAAAAGGTTAAAGTCAACTCATTTCAAAGAGAACCTCCATTGT